>BSBM01000184.1:2847500-3210000 GCA_027924585.1 Larix kaempferi | reverse complement strand
CACCCTTTATGAATGAGCGTTGCAAGATATTGGTTAACAAGGTGAATCCCCTATGGCTTTAAAGTGTAAAAAATACCCAAAAATTCATGTGGGTTGTGAAATATAATGGTGGATCCATAGATATCAAACCTAGGGTGAATTTGACAGTCTTAAAGACCCAAAAATACATGGGAAAAACCATATTTGGGAGCTTGAAAATTGAATTTCATGACTGAAATTAGTGTGGCCATAAATTAGAGAATTCAAAAGAAGATTGAGGGAAAAGAGAGACCAGAGGTTTGAAGTTCTTGATTAATCCCGATGAAGGTAATAAAACTCCTAAGGATTAGGATCTTAGGCATGTTTATGCCCACCCTAAATAGCACTGGAGGAAAGGGGGCACTTAAGGGACTGTGTAGCAAAGAAGGGGACCTTCCTTGTGTTGGGTGTGGTAGGTAATGTGGGTTCCAAGGTTTGTTGAAGCCAATTGATATGTCTATAGCACTATGATTTACCGGATCAACATCATCCTTCTTTGTCTCTCTCCATGCTAGATAAGTCTAGACGCTATGTTGGATTGACCTGAGAATTGCTTGTGTCAATGGTTGTGAGTGAGAATGTGTAGATCCTCCTTTTAGTGGATACATAGCCTAGGGTGGACTCACAATAGAGAAATAAATTGCTAAATAGAGTTCCTATGATTGGGTGGAACGTTGCTCTTCCATAGCCATTTGCGTGGGAAACTTCATTGAAAAGATAGGTGTTTACTTGTTAATTTATTGTTGTATTTGAATGTGCAATGATTTTAATAATTATGCATCCATTCCCACCCTCTATTTGTTGGATTGATGTGAGGGGATGTGACAAATTCCAAGGGCCTCTTTTCCTAATTCACAATCCTATTTCCAAAATATTTTTGAAAAAGGTTGCAACTAACCCATTATTTATTCTTATGTCTCTTTGACTATTAATACCAAGAAAAACATGCTGAACTATGGCTATTTCAACAATGATATAACTATCGATTCCACAATTTGTGAAATATGCCTAAGAGAAAACAAGTAGTTGTATTTATTTCAGCAATGATATATGACTATCAGAAAACAAATTGTATTGATTTCAACAATGACATAACTACAATTTGTGAAATATGCCTAAGAGAAAACAACTAGTTGTATTGATTTCAACAATGATATAACTATCAATTCCACAACTATCAAAAATGTTTCCTTACCCATGTGTGCAGAGATAGAATTTATTTTCATTATGATTATGCTGCACACACATTTAAATGTCTAGGAATTATGTATTGTGTGCATAGGGAAAAATTTAGAAGCTCCATAATCTATTCATTCCCACCCTCTATTTGTCGGATTGATGTGAGGGGACGTGACAAATTCCAAGGACCTCTTTTCCTAATTCACAATCATATTTCCAAAATATTTTTCAAAAAGGTTGCAATTAGCCCATTATTTATTCTTATGTCTCTTTGCTTATTAATACCAAGAAAAACATGATGAACTATGGCTCAAATATTCTTTCTGATGAGTGAATATAAAACAAGTTGTATTGATTTCAACAATGATATAACTATCAATTCCACAATTTGTGAAATATGCCTAAGAGAACCCACAACTTTGGTGAAAATAAAGTGCATCAATGGTAGAAAAAGTACAAATAACAAAAAGGCAATGGTAGTGTAAATGGAGATTAGCATAAATTGTCCACTTCTTTCACTTTCAAGTGATTTCCTTAAAGCTCAAGAAAGATCTCAAGATGACATGAACCAATATTCAAAACATAACAAGTGATCCTATGCAAACAAAATGAAAGAAAACATCATAGATGATTTAACATAACAAGTGAGCCTATGCAAACTACAATGAAAGAAAGCATCATAGATGATTTCCACCCAAAATCTAACAATTGTTCCAACAAAAATCTAGTTGAAATTGTTGAAATGGAAATTTTGGGTTGTTGTAATTGCATAATCGGGGTGCCATAGGGGTAGTTGAGGACACTAAATCCATTCAATTAAAATTGCAATTTTTCAAAGTGGTGTTCTTGAATTTGGTTGTCAAAGTTATGATCCAATCCATTGACTATTTCCACCACATTACATAGTTGCAAAAATGTTCAGATTCTCATTGTTTAACTCTTACAATTAATATCATAAGTGACTAGAAATTAATCTCACCATTTAACCATACATTGGGAGTTGCACTTTTGTGATTACAAATTAATTGTGATTAATCCAATGGAAAATGACATTACATTTATAGATAATCTTAATCAATAATCCCAATCCTCCATAAATTAGAATGAATTTGGTTGTCAAAGTTGTGTTCTTGAATTTGGTTGTCAAAGTTATGTTCATGAAGGGTTTTCTTTACAATTTCAAAATCATTAATGGAAGTAAGAGAAGATTGCAACAAAATATAAATATTCAAATTCTCATTGTCTAACTCTTACCATTAATCTCATAAGTGACTAGAAATTAATCTCACCATTTAACCCTACATTGGGAATTGCAATTTTGTGATTAAAAATTAATTGTGATTAATCCAATGGAAATTGACATTAAAGTTAGAAGATGATTATTTGCAATGATTATTAAACTTTCATATCAAAATCAATATATTATCATTTTTTAATTATAATATGAAGGTATATCATGTAGCTTTCACCTAAAAGTTACTAAGTTAACCATTATTAATCATCTCATGACCACTCTAACACGGGATAACCATTACTAATCTTACCATTAATCTCATAAGTGACTATAAATTAATCTCACCATTTAACCCTACTTTTGGAATTGCAATTTTGTGATTAAAAATTAATTGTGATAAATCCAATGGAAATTGACATTATAATTAGAAGATGATTATATGTAATGATTGTTAAACTTTCATATCAAAATCAATATATTATCATTTTTTAATTATAATGTTAAGGCATATCATGTGGCTTTCACCTAAAAGTTAAATCATCTCATGACCACTCTAATACGGGATAACCATTATTAATCTTACCATTAATCTCACCATTTAACCCTACATTTGGAATTGCAATTTTATGACTAAAAATTAATTGTGATTAATCCAATGGAAATTGACATTATAGTTAGAAGATAACTATGTGCCATGATTGTTAAACTTTCATATCAAAATCAATATATTTATCATTTTTTAATCATAATGGGCATGTGGCTTTCACCTAAAGCTACTAAGTAACCATTATTAATCATCGCATGGCCACTCTAA
This sequence comes from Larix kaempferi, assembly GCA_027924585.1. NCBI lineage: Eukaryota > Viridiplantae > Streptophyta > Pinopsida > Pinales > Pinaceae > Larix > Larix kaempferi. The sequence goes on along the minus strand of BSBM01000184.1, from coordinate 3,206,755 downwards.
CACGGGATAACCATTATTAATCATATCCATGCCCACTCTAACACGGGATAACCATTATTAATCATATCCATGCCCCCATAACACGGGATGCAATACATAAGACGTAACATAATATACCATTTGAAAAAGTATAATATATTATAACGCAAAGTGTAAAACAATATTCCATAACAAAAATTGACGTAAAAAACTTCATTACAATTTTAGTTTTTAGGAAAACAATGTTAAAAAGCTGATTTCAACCAACTTTGTGTTGCTCTTGATTTTCACATGCTTAAATCAAAGTGGTGAAATGATCACATTATTTTTAAATCTATGCAGAAACCGTTACATATTTTAAAGTGTAATTCTTCTGTTCGGCTTGTCATCCGCGGTGTTCGGTCTGTCATCCGCGGGGATCTCCAAGCCGATAGGTAGAGCAACTGGTTTCAACTTGGCCACTTCCAAAAACTGCAAAACGGAATTCATGTTTTTGTTGTTCAATAACGTCAATACAGCACAATATAGAGAGACCAGCTATATGACTTGAAAATAATGATAATCTGTGAAGAAAGTACAACTATCCAGGTATTAAAACCCTAGAGGCGCACAGTCTCCGGTTAAAAAATCAAACCGGGCCGGATTGTGCGTCCAACAGGGTTTTAATATCTTTCTATTTGATCGGGGCCAGCGATAATTTGAGAAGGACTTACATTTTCATGAGAGTATACGGTATCTGCACAATCATACGTTTTACGAAAATCTTCGTTGCGATGCAGGTCATAGATATCCTTCAAGCAGTCTCTCATTAAATCCAGCGAATAACCAGTCAGCTCTCTCAGGTTTGGTTTCTACAAATAAATCTAGATTATTTCAGTACTAAGGATTAAGAAATTTTTAACAGAAACATATATGAAAGACTGATGAACATTTAACGATACCCATATGGTCTTTTCGTCCGGATTAAGGACCAGCAGGGAATAGTAGATTATCGACGCCGCAATCAATGAAGGATAGTGGCGAAGAAATTTATATTCCAACAGTGTCAATTCTGCCAGAAATTCCGTAAGAGATTGAAGTTTTTCGAATTCAATCTGCGTGAAGCTCTCATGAGTATCAGAAGATAAAAAATTTCATAGCATACTACAAAATACGGAAACCGGAAACACTCGTATATATTATGAAACTCAAAACCCCTGCTTACCCCATCTATTGGATTAGCGCGTTCGATTACAGATCTGTAAACAGACACATTTCTCAATAAATTAATACAATAAAAATAAATAAGTAAACAGAGGCAACATTAAAGATCACAAAAATGAGATTATATATTGTAATAAAGGTTTTAAGTTCAAACTCACAAAGAACAAGTCATGAATAAAACACTGCGATCTTTATTTTGATTGTTGATTTCCTCCATGTCAGTTGGATAACTGACATGGAGGTAATCAGCAATCAAGATAAGCTCAGGCCTAAAATAGATTGCTGATTCCCTCTGTCCAGTGGACATGAAGCAAAATCCATAAAAACTGACATAACCTGATTACGTGTATACCCTGAATTTCAGTTTTACTGACCTGATAAACGTAATCGTTGTGGGCACCATCATATCGAAATTCAGAGCGATCAAAAATTTTGTTTCCGTGTTTGTAATGTCGTTATCCTGCGAAACAGATTTATTATTTTATTCAAAAAATCCATAGAGTACTCCCATTGGTGTAGTATGAATCTTGTTATGGAAAAGAAAATAACCGTGACTTTGACTTCAAACACGCTCTGCATTCGATCTGCCAGCTCGTTTGAAAAAGGAGTGCGTTCATTGCTTTCTAAATGCTTTCTGCAAATATGAAATAAAATTCTAAGTCCGTAACAGGTCTCAAATTATTTCAACTTATCGACTGGTTTTAAATAATAATAATGACCCATGGAAATTTAGATTTCACTTACGCGGCATCGAACAACAAAGACAACCCTAAAAGTTGGATTTTATCATCAGGAAATTGTTCAACTGAAAGGAACCGATCCAGATTGCGGACTGCTAAATGAAGAGTATCCGTGTAAAAACCTAACTGAGCCGATGTCTGTATCTCAAACAAATAACTCACAAATAAATATTGCTGTTCTCAGATCAAACCTTGAAAAAAAAGCAATGGAAGCACAAGATATTGAGAACATACATATATCATAAAATTAACCACTGTAGTGCGATGGTCTACTTCGTCTAATTCACCCTTCTGAACTTCTACCAGGTAATCTTTATTAGGCCAGAATCGCAACTGCATACGTCGAAACAGGGTTAGATATACCTCACAGAATAATTAAGAGAGTACAGCAAGAAGACTTGTGAAAACGCTGTCCAGCAAGGAGACACGGAGGGTTAAAACTCATTCAAACCCTAACAGTTTTCCGCTTTAAATTCCGGCCTGATTTTTACAGAAATCGTAATTTCACCGTGCCCTAAATGGTTTTTGTGTGATCCACAGAAAACTAGTAGTCCTTTTTCAAGGTTTTACATTGACTATAGCATTGTTCATAGTTTCATGCCATTCTCACAAAAAAATCTTGCTTAGGTTATAATCGAATCATAACTTGAAAAATTAAAAATAGATCAAATTAATAAAAATACCTCATCCAAACGGTATCTGCGCATGATCGACTCACCATATACGTATAGCAAATCTGAATCAAAATGTAATAAAATGTGTTAAGCAAGCTTTTGTTATCAGTGTTTCTGTAAACCTGCGATTGTTCATCAATTTGACTAGTTATTAGGGATGATTATGCACCTTCCGGTAACAGAGACCCGGGGCCATAGCGTACTCGTTTACTCGGCCTTTTTAAATTTGTATGCGTTGCTGTACAGATGGCATCAATTCGACGCTTGTTGCTCGGACGGTCCATCGCTTCGAAGGATTTTAGTTTTCTGCTATAATAAAACACAAAAGGAAAACCCCAACTGTGACGATATTAGGATAGGAAAGAAATACGTAGACAAAAATTACAATGCAATGAAACTGAGAGAGCAAAGGATGGCGTGTACCTGTGGCTTTAGTTTGAAGAAGGATTGAACCCGCGACGTCGAAGACTGAATATACAATTAAATACCAGTCGCAGCTCCTCCTCAAGAAAATCTGTGGAGAGAAACAGTATAAATAAAGAAGCAGGAGATGTGATGGGCAGTTGATTTCATAACGGTATAACGGTTCAAGATAAACTAAACGTTTAATTGCACCTCAATTGTCAATTACAATGCTTAACTAAAAAGTGTTAGTTATTTTTTTAATTATTTCTTGAAACGTGTATATTTATTATTGAAACATGCATATTTATTATTTTAAAAATTTGTTTGATTGCACCTCAATTGTCAATTAGAGTGCTTAACGAAAAAGTGTGTTAGTTTTTTTTTTTTAATTATTTCTTGAAACATGTATATTTATTATTTTAAAAATGTGATGTGTTAGTTGATAGCAAACATTGCACTTCAATTCTAAATTAAAATGGAAAAAGTGTATATTTTATATCCACTTCTAATTAGCTGCTAACATGTTAGATTGCACAATAATAAAAAATAAATCAAATAATTAATATAGATAAACATATAACTAAAAATAAAGGACTAAACAATAATAATTCAATAATATTTATATTACTTTATTTAAAATAAAAACAAAATAAACATATTTATATTATTATTATTGCAAAGTTAATATTATAATAATAATAATAACTCATTTGATTGTTGTTGATCAAGGTTACTTATGGGCAATTATGTTGGATAAAGTTTGGCTATAGTTGATTATAATGGTTTTTGGTGAATGGTTGATTATGTTTCACTAATATTGACCATAATTGACTATGTTTGATTTTGGTTAACTTTATTTAAATATATTTAACTTTGACTAATTATCAAATATACAAAAAACCATTTTATTTACAAATAAATAAATATAAATATAAAATATAAATCTTATAAAAACATATTCATAATGTATCTCTCTTTTATCTTTTTAAATTCAAAATATTTCTAATTTTCTAAATTAATTATATTTTATAACACTTCTAAATAGTAAAAATTTTATTTTGTTAAATAATTTTCTCTTTAATATTTTTTTATTGCTTATTTTATTACATAGCTTTGAGTCATTATTTTTTTGAATTCTTTAACCCTCTTTTTATTTTTTATTATAGTACTTATAATTATATTTTTATTAATAATATTAATTCAATTTTTTTTAATTTAACTGTCCTTTATATTCTAAATATATATTTACAATATATTTATTTGCTAATTTTTTATTTTTTAATTATCTCTTCAAGTAACTCTTTAAATCTTCATTTATATGTACCATCCTCCTCTTTCAAAAGTTATTTAGTCTCTTTTATTTATATATATATAATTTAATTGTTTTATGTAATTTATTCTTTCAATAAATTCACATGCTCTGTCACCTTTATATATTAAACTAATGCATTACTTATGTATTTTATTATTAATTTTTGTATTCTTCTTATATTTATATGTACCATCCTCCTCTTTCAAAAGTTATTTAGTCTCTTTTATTTATATATCTATAATTTAATTGTTTTATGTAATTTATTCTTTCAATAAATTCACATGCTCTGTCACCTTTATATATTAAACTAATGCATTACTTATGTATTTTATTATTAATTTTTGTATTCTTCTTATATTTATAGATATATATAGTTCCTTACTCATACTTATTATATTCCATAAAATTTTTAATTTCTCATGACAATCAAATCCTTTCTCACAAAATATATATATATATATATATATATATTGCACCCTCCTTTACTCATGTACGTATTCCATTCATGAATACTTTTACATCCTACGTAGCAACCAAATCCTTCCTCTTTACCCGAGTCATTTATACGCAATTATGATAATTTTAAGAATATATTAAATCTCTCAATCAATTATATGGTACAATGCTGATTTCAAGAATATATTCAATCTGTCAATCGGGAATCTTGTAGATCGAAAAGATCTATTATAAAAAATATTATTCATTTTTTAGGATTTTTTTTGCCCAAAATTTGTTTGAACGGTGTCGAAGTGATTCATCATATTTCAATGAGGTCAAAACGATTTGAAATTAGGAGTGGTATACAATTGGATATATATTATCATGATTGTTATGTATATTATTTTTTTTTTATATTTTTGTGTGACATGGGGTCCAGGGATTCAATCCCACTACCACTATACATCTAGGTGTTCCACACACCCTGCAAGCATGGGACACGAGTAAAGCCAAGTATGATTTGAACTCGCGACCTCCAATTTACAACATGTGATTTCATATCAAATGAACTGTCAATGAGCCACACCTGTGCAGCCATTTTTAATAATTATATTAAAAACCATAATCCTACATAATAAGAAACAAAGATTGTTATATCTAATCATTATGTTGATAACTGATGTTGTGCAGAATTTGGCAGTGTCTATTTTAGGTTGCAGGTGTTTATTAAATAAATTTGCAGCAAACTTCACTGCATGTGAAGAATAAAATAATTTGCAGAATTATACATCAACCTACAGCTGATTTTACGGCATGTAAATAATGCATTTATTTTTATGCAATGTAATCTATATAGATATGTAGCTGTGCAAGTCTAAAGATCAATGGGAGATAAATAATCAAAGGTTTCCTTTTCCTGTTTTAAATAAAAGCTTCTCTCTTGTTTTTTGTGTTGTTTTTCATTGTGCTATTTTAAATTAGGCTCTTTCATAATCTTCATTTGGTATCAAAGCAGGTATTTTGTTTAAAGTTCATAATGTCAAATTCTAACTCTTTTCCCATTCCAGAATTTGATGGAAGTGATTTAAATGATTATTGGTGCATCAAGATGATGGCCTTTTTGATAGGAAAATATTTGTGGGAGATTGTAGAATTAGGTTATGAAGAGCTAGAAGATTGGAACACCCTTACAGCCAATGATAGAACAACTAAGAGAGAAGCCAAGAAGAAGAATGCCCAAGCTTTATTTCATATTCAAATAGTTATAGATAAGAGCTTATTTCCAAGAATTGCAAGAGCAAAGTCAGCTAAGAATGCCTGGAAGACTCTACAAGAAGCTTACCAAGCCAGTTATCAAGTTACAGACACTGAGGACAGAATTCGAGAATTTGAAGATGCAAGAAGGTGAGGAGGTGAGTGATTATTGTGTAAGAGTAAATGATGTTGTCAATAAATTGGCTACTCTAGGAGAAACTATTGATAAATAAGTTGTGATTAAAAAGGTGTTGAGGTCTCTAACACCAAGATGGAACCATGTTGCTATAGTCATTGATGAAAGCAAGGATTTGACTAACCTTCACTTTGATCACCTAGTTGGATCTCTTATTTCTCATGAAGACAGAGTGAGAGATTCATTTGGAGAAAGTGATGAGAAAGCTTTTTCCACAAAGCTACAAATTACAAAGAATGCAGATGCTAGTTCTAGCTCCAGAAGAAACCAAGCCCAAGGTAAAGGTCAATATCAATTTTTTCCAAGAGGAGATAGAGGAAGAAAAGGTGGTTTCTGAGGAAAAGGTAGAGGCAGATTTGATAAGAGAAACATCCATTGTTATCATTGTCAAAGGTATGGTCATTTTGAAAGGGATTGCAGATTAAAAGAAAACAAAAATGTTAATTATGCTCAAGAGGGCAATGATGCTTCTCCAAATAATTTGTTTTTATCTTATGGAAAAACTAAAAATACAGTTAAAGATGTTTGGTATTTAGATTTAGGTTGTTATAACCACATGACAGGAAATTGCAAGCTTTTATCTACAATGGATGAAAGTTTCAAATATAATATCAAACTTGGTGATGAAAAAACCTTAGAGGTTTTTGGAAAAGGAGATATGGCACTCCATACAAAAGAAGGTATGAAAAGTGTCAAAGATGTTTATTACACTCCACAATTAAAGCATAATTTATTAAGTGTTGGGCAGTTGTGTGAAAAAAATTACAGAGTAATGTTTGATGATAGACAATGCACAATTTATGAGAAGAATCAAGGCAATAGGGTGGTTACAGTTGTGCCTATGTCAAAGAATCGTATGTTCCCATTGAAGTTTGGAGAAACTATTAGGATATTCCTATACTCCATCCTAGTCCTACCAGCATTTTCATCGTTTTCATTTTCAGTCATGCATGCACTTTTAGGGTTTGCATGCATTATTTAAGATTTGCATGCATCCTAGTCATCAGTCCCAACACCTAGCCCTCAGTTAGCTAGCCCCCGGAGCTTCTTTCCACTCATTTTTATCCCTCCTAGAGCTTAGTGCACCCTCCTTTCATCTACCAGTTGAGAAAGGCGCCCTTCCTTACCTACCATTCAGTTATACTTCAGTTATCTTCAGTTCTCTCCTTGATTTAAGGATAGACTGACTCTTAACTGACCTCATCACTCCGATGGACCTCCAGTGAGACTTGACTGCCTATTTTGACTTCAGTTAGCTCCTCATGCACCCTCCACTGAGCCTCCTTCATTCAGTTAGTGTCTCCATGTGCCAGTTACACTCAGTTACACCTACCACACTCAGTTAGACTTAGTTTGACTGACGGTTGACATTTACTTGTGCATTGATGACTCCACCGATGATGAGATAGACTTCTAGTTGTGCTCCGATGACACTCCGGTGATTTTTTTATCACTCCATGAAGGCTAATTCGAATTGCCACCTTGGCATTCGAATCCTCATGCATTGTACTACTTATCTGTCCATATTGTGATTAATTAATTAGTGTGTGTGAAGTATTTTTGCTTCTATCCGAGTTGTCCTGTATTATTATTCTGTTGCTCATTATATTGCATTGACCACTCTTCTTCTATTTTCTTGCTTAATCAATTACTTTCTTGTGAGGTATACATCATCTCTTAGATCTGCTATGAGGATTTTCACATGGTATCATAGCATGTTGAGAGTATTGTTTATCTCCATTCCTGAGAGTTTTTTGCAGATTATTATCAAGATTTCAAATGCAACAGTTTCTGCATTTTTGCAACAGTAGCAGTTGCAGATATTCTCTATTGTTTTTGCAAGTCTTTTATAGCTTCAATGTATTCAGAAGAAATCCCTCCTCTTTCTTCATTCAACTATGATGAATGGAAACCAAAAATGATAGCATATTTGAAGAGCCATGATCTCTTTGATTGTTATTTTGAAAGAGAGTTTGAATCCTTTGAAGAGAAGATTGACTGGTTGAATAAAGGTGACAAATCCCTTGGAAGAATGATGCTTTCTATGTCTCGTTACATGATGTACCTCTTCATTGATTCTGTTGAAACTCCAAAAGAGCTATGGGCCCAACTGGATGAAAATTTTGGCAAACGGAATGAAGGATTTGGTCCAAACCCCATCGAGAGCAAGCAAAGTGATGCATTCGCCCTCCTTGATGATCTCATTGATCATGAACCAGTATCAAACACATCTCATATTGAATTTGTCCACAAAGAAAAAGAACTTGCAGATTCTACACTCATGCTCCAAATTTCTTCTCTTTCTGTGCCAGCTCACACTCTAGATATTGCAGAAGGTCCTAAATCCTCTCTTGCACCAAAGTCTGTTGGTCTGCATCATGATCTATTGAATGTTTCAGAGGTCAAATCAGCTATTGGAGGTAATGCATTCGCTCTCCTAAAGCAATCACCTCTTATTTACTACTATATGATCATTATTCCATGCTTTCAGAAGGTTATTGAAGAATATGGCCATTGCCATTCACTTGGGATAATTTCTCATGCACATCATGGTTTTGATCTCACCTCTGCTGGTTCAAAGGAGATCTTAAGAAACCATGGCCATTCACTTGGGATAATTTCTGATGCATTTCCTGGTTTTGATCTCACCTCTTATGGTTCAAAGAAGATCTCAAGAAACCATGATTCAAGTCTTGGATCTAATTTGGATTCTAAGCAATCACTACTTGGGATAATTTCTCATGCATATGATGGTTTTGATCTCACCCCTGTTGGTTCAAAGGAGGTATCAAGAAACCATTTATCAAGTCTTGGAGCTTATTTGGATTCCAAGCAATCATTATTATTTGATGGTTCTTTTTGGTATAATCTCACCCATGATGGTTCGAAGGAGAAGACAAAAGACTATTTGCACATTCATAGATTTGATCCTACCTCAGCTGATTCGAATCACAGGTTCAAGGATCATCCTCATACTTTTGGGTTTGTTCTCATCACATTCGACCTGAAGAGCAAGTACAAGCACATGCTTTATGAGCATGATCCACTTCTTCCCAAGAAGAAGATACCTCCAGACATATGACCAAGCATCACACCTACTTGAGTTTGGAGCATTTATTTTTGTGTGTTCCTTACAGTCTATTTTGAGGGGGGGTATTTTTCCCATGAGGTTTTTCCCATTTCCTCAATTTATTGACTATTATTATTCATTGTATTGGGTGACCTTTGGTCTTAGTTACCAGGGCCCAGGTTGGATTAAGGGGGTGCTAGGATATTCATATACTCCATCCTAGTCCTACCAACATTTTCATCATTTGCATTTCCAGTCATGCATGCACTTTTAGGGTTTGCATGCATCCCAATCATCAATCCCAGCACTTAACCCTCAGTTAGCTAGCCCCTAGAGCTTCTTTCCACTCATTTTTAGCCCCCCTAGAGCTTAGTGCACCCTCCTTTCATCTACCAGTTGAGAAAGGCGCCCTTCCTTACCTACCATTCAGTTATACTTCAGTTATCTTCAGTTCTCTCCTTGATTTAAGGATAGACAAACTATTATCTGACCTTATCACTTGGACCTCCAGTGAGACTTGACTACCTATTTTTACTTTAGTTAGCTCCTCATGCGCCCTCCACTGAGCCTCCTTCATTCAGTTAGTGTCTCCATGTGCCAGTTACACCTACCACACTCAGTTAGACTTAGTTTGACTGATGGTTGACAGTTACTTGTGCATTGATGACTCCACCGATGATGAGATAGACTTCTAGTTGTGCTCCGATGACACTCCAGTGATCTTTTGATCACTCCATGAAGGCTAATTCGAATTTCCACCTTGGCATTTGAATCCTCATGCATTGTACTACTTATTTGTCCATATTGTGATTAATTAATTAGTGTGTGTGAAGTATTTTTGCTTCTATCTGAGTTCTGTTGTATTATTATTCTATTGCTCATTATACTTCATTGACCACTCTTCTTCTTATTTCTTGCTTAATCAATTACTTTCTTGTGAGGTATACATCATCTCTTAGATCTGTTGCAAGGATTTTCACAGAAAGTAGAATCAACCTTGCTAATATGGCATATGAGGACAAAGGTTGGTTGTGGCATCTCAGGTATGGTCATTTGAAATTTCATAGTTTGAAGCTTCTAGCATCAAAATAATTAGTTTATGGTTTTCCTAAGGTTGAAGAGAAAAAGGAGGTTTGTGAAGGATGTGCTAAAGGAAAACATGCAAGAGAGGAATTTCCTAGAGTCAAGGCATGGATGGCCCATTATCCACTTCAACTAGTTCATTCTGATATTTGTGGTCCTTTGCAGACAAAAAGTTTGGGTAAGTCATCATATTTCATTACTTTTATTGATGATTACTCAAGAATGTGTTGGGTTTATTTTATTGAAGAGCAAGGGTGAAGCATTTGATACATTCAAGATGTTTAAAGCCCTTGTAGAAAATGAAAGTGGTTACAAAATAAAATGCTTAAGGACTGATCGTGGAGGAGAATTTTGTTCAAGAGGTTTTCAGAATTTTTGTGATATGAATGGCATTAGAAGAAAACTCACCACTACTTACACACCTCAACAAAATGGGGTAGCTGAAAGGAAAAACCGCACAGTGGTGGAAATGGCAAGGAGTATGTTACATACCAAAGGATTGAGCAATTCCTTTTGGGGTGATGCAGTTGATACAGCATTGTACATTCTCAATAGAAGTCCCACTAGTGCACTTCACATGATGACTCCTTATGAAGCCTGGTATGAGAAAAAGACTAATGTTAATCATTTCAAAGTTTTTGGTTGTTTAGCCTTTGTTCATGTAGTTGATCAAAAGAGACAAAAGTTAGATCCAAAAAGTGAAGCATGCATTTTTGTTGGATATAGTGAGCAAAGTAAGGCTTACAGGTTGTATAATAATCTCACCAATCGCATTGTTGTGTCAAGAGATGTAATTTTTTATGAAGGGGGAGTTTATGGGCATAAAAAAGACCATGTTCAGAAATCAAAATCTGGTTTGGGTGGTGATATTATTGATGATATTAATAATGAGAATCCCACTAATGTTTCAATTCCAAATGCTACAAATCCACCAAGTAGCCCCTCATCTAGTTCTCCATATTCAAGTCCAAGTACTGCAAGGAAGGTGAGAAGCTTGAATGAAATTTATCAGAGAAGTACAAGTATGGCACATGAAGAAAATCCAAGAGGTGAGACTATAATTTTGAGCCATCAAGTTTTGAAGAAGCTTCTACTAATGAGGTTTGGGTGTAAGCTATGCAAGAAGAGATAGATTCAATTCATAGGAATGATACTTGGGAGCTTACACATCTTCCACATGATAAGAAAAAAATTGGTACTAAATGGGTCTACAAGACAAATTATAACAGTGATGGGACTGTTGAAAGACAGAAAGCAAGGTTAGTTGCTAAGGGATTCACACAGAAGTATGGCATTGATTATGAAGAAACCTTTGCACCTGTAGCAAGGAAAGAGACTATCAGAATGTTGATTTCACTGGTAGCACAAAAGAAATGGAGCATTCATCACATGGATGTGAAAAGCACCTTCTTGAATGGGTACTTAGAAGAGGAAGTCTTTGTGGAATAGCCACAGGGTTTTGAAGTGCAAGGAAAAGAACATCAAGTCTACAAGTTGAAGAAGGCTTTGTATGGCCTAAAGCAAGCACCAAGAGCTTGGTATGCCAGGACTGATGAATATTTTCAAGAGAATGGCTTCAAAAGAATTAAGAGTGAACCTACCCTTTACTATAAACAAGAAGGTAATGATATTCTTATTGTCAGTTTATATGTTGATGATTTGTTGTATATGGGTAGCATTTCTAAGATGAAGGATGAATTCAAATTTGCTATGATGAGTGAGTTTGAGATGAAATATTTAAACCTCATGCAATATTTTCTTGAAATAGAAGTTTATCAAAGTGAAGATGAAATTTTTGGTTGTCAGACAAAGTATGCAAAGGATACGTTGAAGAAATTTGATATGACTGATTGCAAACCATCTCCTTCTCCAATTGCTCATGGAGTTGTGTTGTGTAGAGATGATGGTGTTGAAATGGCTGATGAGACAGTTTACAGAAGTATTGTTGGAAGCTTAATGTTTCTAACACACATAAGGCCTAATATTGCTTATTTAGTTTCACTTGTTTCTAGGTATATGACAATGCTATCTGAAATGCATATGAATGCAGTTAAAATAATTCTGAGGTATGTGAAAGGCACTCTAAATTTTGGCATTCATTACTATACTTCTAAGAGTTTTGAATTGGTTGGATTCAGTGATTCTGATTGGGAAGGTAGTTTGGATGATAAAAAGTCTACATCTGGTAACTGTTTTTCTTTTGGTTCTGGTTTGATCACTTGGAGCTCAAACAAGCAAAGTATAGTTTCTCTTCCTTCTACAGAAGCAGAATATGTTGCAATCACCTCAACAAGCACACAAGCATTATGGCTTAGAAAATTTCTTGAAGAAATTGAAGAAAAACAAATTCAACCTATGGTAATTTTTTGTGATAATATGAGTGCCATCAAATTGGCCAAGAATCTAGTACACCATAGCAGGACAAAACATTTTGACATGAAGTATCATTTTATTCGAGATTTGGTGCAAAAGAAGTAAGTTGAATTGAAATACATCAACACTCAAAAACAACTAGCAGACATCTTCACTAAGGCAGTGTCAAAGGCCCACTTTTTTAAACTCATAGATCTTATTGTGAGCTCTCTCAGCATCAAGGGGGGGTATGTTGATAACTGATGTTGTGCAGAATTTGACAGTGTCTATTTTAGGTTGCAGGTGTTTATTAAATAAATTTGCAGCAAACTTCACTGCATGCTAATGCATGTGAAGAATAAAATAATTTGTAGAATTATACATCAACCTACAGCTGATTTTACGACATGTAAATAATGCCTTTATTTCTATGCAATGTAATCTATATAAGTATGTAGCTGTGCAAGTCTAAAGATCAATGGGAGATAAATAATCAAAGGTTTTCTTTTCCTATTTTGAATAAAAGCTTCTCTCTTGTTTTATGTGTTGTTTTTCATTGTGCTATTTTAAATTAGGCTCTTTCATAATCTTCACATTCTCTATCATTTATAGTTATTTTGATATTTTCTTTTGATTTATGAATTAGAAATGGATCTTGGATTAATTTTGGCAGTGATATTTATTGTCTCTGATATTTATTGTCTTTGGGTTTAGTGGAGTCCCCTTGGTGATACAATTTTGTATTTTTCATGTTTTTATAAGATAGCAATGGGTCGATTACATTACCACCATAACATTATTGTAGCTATCATGCAAGGATATTTTCAGCATCAATTTGGCTAGAATAGTTCCTCCTATGGTTTCTCAAAAGCTCATTTTGAAGGTGATTCATGAAGTATTTAAATCTCATTTCTCGAAATGTTGGTTTATATTTCTAATTTTGAATTTTTTATGTTTGTAACATGTTTAAAAGCACTCATTATTGGGTTATTTTGTGGGGTGAATCTCAATAAGTTGTTATTAAAGTTTGGGCCAAAGAGGTTTTGGGAACTCATGGATGGATTTGTAACTTCATCTACAGCTTAACTAAAGAATTTTTTCCTTTTCATTTGAAGAAGAAATTATTGTCATAAAAGCATATCACAAGGCTCCTAGAAGTGTCAAAACACTTTGGTTATTTTTATGAATGGCATGAAAAATTCTTTGTTGAGTAAGCCTCCAAGTTGTATTTCATAGTTTTGGTGGAATTCCTAGGTCTCCCTGTGAAATTCTGGGCATTTTTTGAATGTATTGAAATCCCAATCAATAGTTTCATTTTCCATAAGATGGAGTGATTCTTCAACTCATGCCCCTAGAACATAGTTTTTATTATGGTTGACATCTCCAACGATCAAAAAGAGTTTTTTTCTCATTCAAGGGTAATTTCATGTTATCTGACAGATAATGAAATATATCTTGATCCTTCAAACACTTGTTTCAAGTGCCAAACCTCCCACCACAAAATAAAATACATGCCTTTACTAGCAAAATATGAACCCCCTATGCCTTCAACATATAGCCCCATTAGTCGTACCCCGCACACCACAAGCACACCAAGACACATATAGACAATGATGGTGGATGAAAGTTGTTAAAAAATGGAATACCCACCACATCCACTTAGCCAACTAAATTCTCTAACCTAGAAGAATAAATTAGTTCTATAAAATTCCTTAGGTATGGCCTAGAAGAAGCTTAACAGCTCCATTATGGATAGGGAGAAGTCTAGCAGTTCCCAAACTTCTACCCAACAAAGGGTGGGGGTTAATGGGACAAGTTTCCACCCCTGAAGTTGGTTTGTTTCCAAACACAAGTGTGTAATGAATCCCATAAGAAGTCAAGGAACAATAATTTGAATCATTATTTCCCACCCCAAATGCAGATTATAAGTTCTCTAGACCCCTACAATGATCAATTTGAGTGGTAATGTTAAAAGATGGATTTTGTTTCTAAAAGTGCCCCATGAAGATAGTATCATGGAATGCACAGGGATTTCTAACCCCTATTACATATCCATGGCTTGGAGAGTAAGAGATGTTTCTTTTTATCTTAATATATTATGTTTGTAAGTAGTTTAAGATACTGTGTCTTTTCCTTTAGGTAATTTGACCTAATTTTCTAAATATTTATTCATTGAACATGATGAAAGCATAGAGGGAGTCACAACTCTTGTGTCACCAAATTTTGTGGATTCCATTATGCAACATGGGATATACCCACCAACCAAGATGGGATAGACCCCACTAACCATGTTGTATGGCCATTATTTGATTACAAAGGGGACCTAATAGACCTTGCTAGTTTTTATGCCCCAAATGATGCTTGAAAATGGCCAATCCTTTGGGATTGGCTTTCCAAAGAACTTTCAAATGCTTGGCGCCTATTCTATGGTGATTTAAATCATGTGGAAACCTAAGAGGAGAAGGGGTGTTTTCTCCCTACTCAAACAACCCAATGGAATATTTGACATTAAATAGATCAAAGAAAGACTTGAATTCTTTGACCTTAACAAGTTTTTTTGAAAAGGATCATAAGATATTTTGGTCTAACATATAGAAAATAAAACAAGTAGGTCTCAAAAAATAGGATCAAGGAATGTTGTAAGAGCATAATTTATTTTTCTTTAATCATGAGGGAATATAGTCAATTCATGTTCTAGGAGATATCTCATTGTCTCACAACTAAAATGCAATTTTTTTTTGCTCGAATCTCCCTGACTTGTGGGAGTGACCTATGGTCTTCTAAACCATGACCCATGGGAATCTAAGCTATCAAAATCACCTAGGGATCACACCCAACCTGGACCGCACTAGCCTCAACTGGACTAGGTTTTTGGGTGTCACCTCCCAACTAAGTCACCCCTAAGGGGAATTGAACTTATGTCACCTTGCTAACGAGACCCACACCTTAACCGAGTGATCTAGTGGGAATTTAATTTCTTAGGAGGACATGGGGGTGGGATTTGATCCACTTGTGTCCACAAGTCACAATATCATTTAATACAATCTCTCTGGGTGGAATCACATGTTTGAACACTACCTGAAGGTTCCCCCATGGCTCTAGGTTTGTCCCTCATTGGAATTGAACCTTTCCCGTTGGTAAAAAACTCCCCGCTCTTCACCAATGGATCCAACACTTTTGGTAAACTAAAATGCAAGGTTGTATAATTGCATTACAATGTATTTTTACAATAAAAAACAAGTTTTCATGACAAAACACTCGACATAACATGGTGCATCGTATTTCACATCAAAATTTGTCATTCTTATCAGCGTGAGCTTCCTAAAATATGTTTTTGTATCTCTACTTAGTATGTGCACTTCATTCATGCATTGTATTTGGGTCATGTTTATGTTGAAAATTATTGAAAAAGGGGCTTCGACTTTAGTCTTGCATCTTTTATGTCCCATTGATCATTGTGCATCATATCAGTGTTGATATAGGTCTTGTTATCATCGTTTGGGTGACATAATTTAGATGATTAGTGTCAAATTATGAATCTTTTGCATGAAATTTGCATCTTTTGAGCATCATACTACTTTGTTTATGCCTTATTTTTGTGACATAATAACTCTTTTTGTGTCGTATTAGCATCATGGGAAGGTTATTTTAGCATTGTAGTTACAATGCTTTAACATCAAAATTATATTATTATTATTATTATTATTATTATTATTACTTTTGTAATATTTAAATATTCATCATATTAATGACTATTGTAAGTCTATCTCACAATGTAATCATCTTCAGAGAGAAAATATGATGTTTATAAAATACACTACCCCACTAACATTCACACAATTTCACACCATGTCTAGAGCAAAAAAAACATGTATCATAAACACAATTATAAAATTTTGCCACACTAATGTTCAATCAATTTCATAACATGGAAGGAAAAAAACATACATGTGAGTCTGTGTGTGAGAGAGAGAAAGAGAGATTTTTAATTAAATTGTAAAATAGCCATGCTATTTTTCCGACATGTAAACAATGTTACACTACCACATCAAGGAAATGTCAATTTTGTAGACAACATTGCATGACAAGATATGTACACATATAAGAAAAAGAGATTTTGATATAAAAATTGATTGAATTGTTGTCAATGCCTTGTTTATCTTCTAAACCCTCTTCATCCCTGCTCTATAAAAACATAATAAAAAACGTTAAATAAAATAAATAAATAAAAAATGCCAACATTTAAAGATGTAATAAAAATATAGAATTTAAATAGTTGGCACTATCCTCCTATTCATTTGAGTCATCATTAGTATGGAAGAATATAATATATCTCATTTAGTGGATGAATAATTCAATCTATATATAAGATATGAATAAATAAAAATACACATAATTATCAAATAATTACATTGGGCATGTGATGGAAATATCCCGTGCCCATTCTTTTGTAACCCTTCTTCGAGGCATACTTTAGTTCTTCCACGATGAGCTCATTACTATAGGTGTTTAACTAAATGCAATAAGAGAAAACCATATTTAATAATCGCATTCATGTATGACAAAGCACTTAGGGAATTATGAGTATGCATTTGATTTATATCAAAGTAATGTAATTAACCAAGTATAATGTATTATGGTCAAAGTCTCTATTATCTTAGGTAGCTATGGATTTGATAGTTTGAAATTTAGCATATATAGGGAATCAAAAATTCCATTTCCATTTATAACCCTATAATGAGTATAAGCTTGGATATATTTAGGTATCGTAGACTTTAAAATTTATAAAACATTACAAACTAGATCTTCTCATGTTTTATGGTGAGTTTATTGAAATCAACATATCTATCTAGGAACTTATTCCTATTGATATTTGCAGTTGTAGAGAATGCCATGTAAGATTAAAATGGTGGATAAATTAGGGTTGTGAAAAAAATGGATCCGTTCATGTCTCCATTCATAATTTAGGGTTGATTTTAGTGATATTTTTGTAATCCTATGGGATTCTATGTATGCATTAATTTTATATCAAAGTAATGTAATTAGCCAAATATAATGTACTATGGTCAAAGTATTTATTATCTTGGGTATCTATGGGTCTGGTAGTTTTGAAATTTATAATATCTAGGGCATGGAAAATGACATTCCCAATTATCTCCTTATATTAAGGAGGATAAGCTTGGATATATTTAGGTTTTTTAAACTTTATTTTACAAAACATTACAAACTAGGTCTTCTAATGTTTTCCGGTGATTTTACTGAATTCAACATATTTATATAGAAACATATTCCAATTGATATTTGGAGTTGTAGAGAATGTCATGTAATATTGAAATCATGGATAAATTAGGGTTGGGAAAAAAATTGATGTAATGTGAAGCCAAACCTAGGGGCCCTAGGAAATATAGCACTATTGTGATTAACACTTTAAATGTTATATTCATTCTTCATTACATCTATTAAGTTTAAATGCTACATCTTTGTATTGCATCCTTTCGATTTCAAGAAGGCTAAAAACAGAGGAAGACAAGGTACTAAGGATACATTCTCTTGCATAATTCTCTTTTAGGATTAAAAACCCTTTTATTGCCACATAATCCATATGTGTATATAAAAAATTCACGGTTCTCCAATCATTTGAAATTGCCAATGTCGATTTGAATGGTCATCAAGAATCCCCATAGTAATAAAGTATGAAAATCATTTTCAAAAAGAATGTGTTAACATGCATTGTCTTTGCCACACTTATTGTATAGGTTAACGATGTTTCCTCCTCTCATCATTATAATTGACTTGTTAACCCCAATTTTTTGAAAGGATTTAGATGATTCTTCTTATTTATCTTGTGAAAAAACTAGATTACCAATGTCTTCTCAAATTAAATCACTTAGAAACAATAATATTGTTAACAGAATCTCTCATTATGTTACCATCCACTTCTCTTTGAAACAAAATATTAATTTTGTTTGTTTCCCCCTATGTTGGCTCATTACTTGTAATCCAAATGAGTGAAGCAAAAAGAGAAACACAAATTATTGAGAGGGAAACAATGTTTGGTCCTCTTGTTATTCTATTTAATTTAGAAACTCCAAGATATTTTCTTGCATGCCATCCATATGAATCAAGCAATGGAAAAACCATGTTCTATTATTGTGTTATGGTACTTGCATAAACCATAGCCTTTAAACGTAATCCCATGCATCTGAATTAACTACAAGTTAAATGATTTTGAGCTTATGTTCATAGCTCAAATACTTTGTTTGTTAAGTGGGATTTTTTAACAAAACAAGAGATGAGTAGGATTAATAAGGGTGGAAGGGATATGCTAATAAAGGTAGAAAATATATCTAAAAAAAATCTAGAAAATGCAATTATTTCATCTTTGACATGCTCCTTTCACTCAATGACAGAATCATCAATAAAACTTATTTAAAAAATTGATTCCATTATATTGGTAAGTGATTCTCTAGTATAAATTAGGGAACTTATGAGACTATAACGGTAGAGGAATATAAAAGGAATAGGGAATTGAGGAATAAGATAAAGAGGAAAATTAAGAGGGGTAGGATGAAGTGGGAGAAGAAAAATAAGAGAAGGGGGTGAAGAAAAATAGGAAGAGATGGAGGAAGAGATGAAGAGGCATATGAGAAGAAAATAGAGGAGGGAAGAGAAAATAAGGGGAAAATAAAAAGAGTAGGGAAGAGGGAATGAGAAAGAGGAAGGAGTGCAGGGAGTGGAAGAAAGGAAGAGGAGGGAGAGAAAGAGAGGAAGAGAAAGAGAGAATTGATGGAAAAGGAAGGAAAACCAAAAACTCATATCCAAATACCCTCTCTAAAATGAAAACCCATTTCCAAAACCTATCATTAAAACTCAAAACACAAATCCCATTTTAAAAAATCACATCACCATTTTTTTGAAAGATAAAAATAAAAATGGGGGAAATGAAAAAAAAATGTGAATTCAAGGGATTTGGTGATGCCCCACAAATATCTATTTCTTTCTCTTGCTAAATTCCCCACAAATCCCTTTCAATTCTGGGAATCACTTCCCCACATCCTCATGTGAAATGAAATGTGATACCACCACTTTTTCAAATTATAAGAGACTTGAACATCGACCTTAACATCACATAATGGATTTGTTCACTTATTTTATTTTTATGTTGCATCAAACTTGCATTTTTTCTGCGTTGGTGTTCAATTCATTTTCCATGGATCGTCGCGATGTTGAATTAAAATGCATGCTTTCCCATGACTTATTATTGTCATCTCAACATGAAAACCATTTTACCAAAGCATCATTATAGCATTGTTCTACATTATAAAAATAATATTGATACTATTTTTTTAAATAAAAATTTAAAATTGTTGTTGTTGTGCCTAGAGGTGATTTGTACAGCATAGTTACTAAGTGAGATGCATCAAGTATATAATGTATGTCGCCACAAAAAAAAAAAATATCAAAGGAAATAAATATAATTTCATCTTACAATAAAAATTATATATATATATATATATATATTGGTCAAATTGTTAGTTGATGGAAACTCAGACAACTTTTTCGCTCTGCAACTACTCACAACTCTGAATCTCTCAAACCGCACTATCGTCCCTTGCAATGGCCCGACCTTGGGGGGGAGAGAATCCTCCTCCTTCCATAATGCAGTTTTGCAGCCAAGCCACAAATCGAAAAACCCTCAAGTCTGAGGCAAAATCCCAATCCAATTGGATGCATGCATGAAACCCTAAAAAGAGAAGCGGTCGCTAACCCTAGCCCCAATGAAGAAACCACTCTTCAACAATAATATGAAACAATGACAAATGGATCTTCTAGGAAGTCAATGGAAGAAGGAACCAGCAAGCTTGCAGCGACAGGGGTTGATCAACCTCAGATCCAAGCAACGAGGGAAGGAAAAATCAAAACCCCCAAATCTGGGTTCCTCCCAAAGACATTTGCAATCCCCAGCCTTGAATTCGTGTCAACAAAAATCAGAGAATACAAGAAAATATATGAGGGAACATGTCCTCATTTGCAATTATGGGCTTTTGGCCCAATGAAAGAGCGCTACAGGGTTGGATAGCACACAAATGGAAGCCAAAAGGGAATGTTGACCTAAAACTCAATTCAAGTGGTTTCTTCATTGATATCTTCATCAACGCAGAGGACCGAGAATGCATAATAGAAGAAGGCCCTTACTTCTTCAACAACTCGGGCCTATTCATGAGGCATTGGAAAGAAAACTATTTCCCAGAAAATGAGGATTTCACAAAGGTGCCCATTTGGGTTCGGCTCTACTCCCTTCCTCAGGAATACTGGGATGAGGAAACCCTAATGGGGATTGGAAATACCCTAGATAGATTCATCAAAAGCTCATAAATCATTTTTTACAAAGAATCTATAAGAGCGGACTCAAATGGATCACCCTAGTCTAAATGGTTCAGATCTAGAACAAAACAAGTACATAATATAAACAGCTTTCCTAGATTGATTGAAATGCAAGATAAGTGAAAGAGATGGCTTACATTATAAATGCAGATATTTTCTCCTTGTTGATCCAAATCCTGATCTTCAGATCTCCAGCTGCAAAACCAATCAATGACACGTGGAAACATAAAAGTGATAAAAGCACATGATTGTGAATCAATCTAGATCAACAATCAAAGAGGTTAATCCTAAACATTATCAATTACACAACAAATTTTATGCAAAGAATTTGCATTAGATGTAATAATAAGAAGTACAAAGAGAGAGGTTTTACAACCGATGCTTTGACATCATAACCTCCTTCCAACAATCCTAGCCTCAAGATCAAATTCTTAGCCTCTAATGGACGACGAGGATCTCCTAGAAAAATTCCACCAACATATAGGTACTCTATCGTTCCTCTTTTAACAATGGAGAGTGGGTTCATATATATAGGGATAAAGGGATAGGAGAGGTTGAGGATTTAGGGGAGAGGCTTAAGGGATCATCTTACTAGACAACGGGATCGAATGCCACCTTTCCAGATATGTAGGGATAAGTCTCCACGCCATCCAAGATTCGAGAAGTCACTCAAAGCTTCTCTTTATCCATTTTAACCAACAACGACGCACCTTACACAAGGACAACTCGTGCCAATGGGAGTTCAATGCACCTTGTGCAAGAGCATCATGCGCCACCGACACACTCTTCTAAGGTGTAGAGCACGTCACCTTGAGTCTGACACACCTTTACAAAGATCAGGGCGCGTCGGGGTGAAAACATAAGGTTAAAGGGATGAAAAACAACTTCTCTTTTGGTGTTTTATCCCAGGTACTTTAGGGATCAAGGAATATATAGGACACATAACTCATGATGACGATATTTTGGTGTAACAGAATGCCCCCCAAAGCATGAACCTGGAAAAATAAGGTAGGTGAAATTGTTTGTAATAGGAAAAAAGTCGATGTAAGGATTGTTAGTTGGAGTGACGAACAAATACCTCCTGCAGTACAAATGACTATGAGATATATGTCTCAACTGACTCACAACATGGCTATCGACCAATACATTGCAGATCCATGATAGTAAATACCAACTGAACACAATCATGGCTACTAGACACAATCATATATCCATGATGAGATGATAACACAGCCACGACCAATACAAAATTGGATCTGTGTAATATGGCTCAAAAAAACTCCATCGCAACCTGGGTTAGATACATGAGTTAACCTAGGGTCTTCAAGCTAAACTTGCAGTGATACAAATCTAACCATGTGATTACAATGTCTTGAAGTCAAACATGGTAGAAACCACTTGATTACTATTCATTGATGTATATTGTTAACAAGTGTGAGGGAAATCACCATTGATGTCAATGATCTCCAAGGTATCACAGTACATACCACTGAATGTGAATCAATAATCTGAGGTCGAACACTCAGTGAAATATTTCAATCAGAAGTCAATGATGTGAACTTATTGTTGAAAGCGAGGTAACCTACCATTGAGGCTTGTAGGCCCAAGGTACTTGATTGGTTTCTAGGTTTAATCCTCAGATGATGTGTTGAAGTCGACAAGGATAAACCGGTTGAAGGAGGGCCATGATGTTTCCCCCATAATCGTCATGAAACAAGATCAAATATTTCTGGAGTAGATAAGACTATAGAGTGACACTCGATACTCACTCAGGAATGACCAACATGATAGAAGGTAGAACGACTACAGAGATTGACTCGATGAATGACCTCTCTTGAACATGGGAATGGCATGACTTGGCAGCATTGACATGACGAGAATCACACCAACCCCTAATGAAATTGATGATGAAATCATTCTTTCAATGACTCAAAGGATTAAAATGACTCGTGGAATGGGTGGGACTTGAAGAAAAGTAGATTATCCAAGTGTTTGAATGCATATGCAAATGAGTGTCATGTTCAAGAGTGACTAAGTATTGCCATAATTACAATGAAACACAAACTCTCTCCTTATCCCCATCATGAGTGATGAGTACCTATTTTGTCAATTAATGGATATTTCATGTCAATTAATGGAGATTGTAATATTTGGCATGGGTTCGAATTTTCACCTGAATGCCACTGTGACATTCTGTCAAACAATTAAGCTGCAAAGTATAAACTTTTCCTAATTTTACATAGATCTGACTCAAAGCTTAAAATTTTTACTGTGGCTTCTCTCCACATTTGGCCCAATCCATAATTAATCAATATATATATACTAATTACGGTTATGAATTAATCCATTGGTATGATTCCATACTTTTTTTCTCAGAAATTTTCCACACAATAATTTCTTCAAACACTTTGTGTGCAACCTCTAAAACTTCATGTAGAATCAAATTTATTCACATTCAATCCTAGAACCGAAAACCATGGTTCTAATACCACTGTGTCGCATACCCAACAACATCATTCGACCATAGAGACCATGGGGTACTCAAATTACATATCTACATTAATGACCGATATTCAATTTTGTCTTTACTCAATACATTCAACTACACAGTGGTGTTTAAAAAAAATATGTAGTGCCCAAATAACCATATACAATATTTAATAATTTACAGGAAATTCATACACAATACCTACACGCCATGCCAATCAATTCCATGCATTCAACATTCATATACACATTTGTAAAACAATAATTTTAAAAAAGGCCATAACACAAATATATCCATGGCATTTAAGCACATGTAGATATATACTTATCTTTTAATTAAAATTATCTCCAATTGGTTGTAGGTGAAGGATGTTCCTCCCATCCATAGGCACTTTCAAGCCAAATCATTTCCCCGCAATTTCTATTCATCTCAGTATCTCATGCAACCCAGTGGTGCAGAAACCCCCTCCATGGTTGTCATAATCCTCAATTCTCCTTCCCTATCAACCTACACAACCCCAAGAACAAGATTCCTCTTCTAAGATAACATTCCATCGGGTAGCCTGCAGTTCCCTTCTAGTGCTCTAGTAAAAGCTAGACAAGAAGTCTCCCAATTGGGACTCTAAGGCACCAGTTGTAGGTCAAGTTTCTCTCACACATACCAGTCTCCCTGGGTTAATGGCATGAAGAATAAATATTCAGCAATGGCTTCTCAGCTCTCTTTCATGGGTACCAAGCTATGTATTTCAAGGTGATTGCAAGGAAGAAGAAGACAATTCGAATGGTGGAATTTAGATAAAGGAGCAAACCCCTCTCAAGCTCAAGTTGTCCCTTTTATAAGCATGGTTTAAGTTTCCATGTGGCTCATCCACATGGAACCACTTTCTCCCCTCTTAATCTCTTCTTCAAATAGTTAAATAATGATTAATCAAAGCATGGCTCTTAATAAAGGTTTAAGTACATGGGTTAAATGGATAATGCTAGAAACACAATCTAAAGATTACTAAGGTAATTTCCTTTATCCCAATGTCACTTCCACACTTGTGGATTCATAGCCCCCCATCTCTTATTCGTCCTTCTTCCTCTATAAACACTAGATTTTTTATATTAATATCAAAATGTACATATTTACATAGTATTGGTCATCCTAATTTTTTGCTTCTGGCTTCTAGCCTTTTAAAACAATATTTACAAATTTGCATTTCAGGGTCAAAAATGGGGTATTACATGGAAACTTCATTTATTAATTAAATATGAATTACAAGCACATACCATATCCATCTCTCAATGATAGTACAAAAAACTAACTATCCAAAAATACCTAGCTACAGTTAACCACAACTCCCTCGCTCAACCAAGAAGATCCAAGTGCAAGAATATCTAGCTCCAACACAACCTACAAGGAAACACATCCTCATTTTATCTTCTTCTTCACCAATACAACCTAAGGTTTTCACCCAAGCCCTAATATCCACTCCAAGGATAAACCCTAATCCTAGGACTCCAATATGTTCCAAGTAAATTTGAGAAGACCAATAAACCGTATTGTCGAGACGAGAGAGAGAGAGAGTCAAGAGAGAATACAAGTACAAGTGGAGACTAAGAGAGAGAGAGAGAGAGGTCAGTGTGCACTACTCTCATAGTAATTTCTCTGCATAAGAGTGAATAATAATGATCACACAAGTGATAGAATGGAAATACTCCCTTCTTACTCTATTAATATGAGAGGTAAGGGAGGAAAAAAATACCATGTGGGCACAAACCTTATAAGAAACCTACATGATCCTTATAGGCCAACACAAGTGAGACATCCACTCTAAAGTACATGTGTGAATCTACAAGGTTATGTCTAACAGAATAAGGGGATGATGTAGTTACATAAGGTAAGTCCACATGCTTCCATTAGAAACCTACAAAGAATCCATTAATTCTCCTAAGAAATGTACCCCACTGGTAATCTACCCCCTTCAATAAAACTATTGAATGCCTAGGAATCCTCAAGCCATATCCAATCCTTTAAAATGAATCCAATCTACTATATTTTATCTAGAGTGTAAATCCATCCTCCATTATGCAAAACACTCCTCTTCCCATGTGGGGAATTCTCCTAGTAAATGGCTCCTCCATTAGGTCACAATGAAGTGCATCCACCAAACTACCAATAGATCTCAAATGGATAAGGGAATAACACCAAGTCATCACGATCCTAAGTTCAAGCATCCACTAAGAAATCTATCTCAATCGTGCATATGCATGATATACCATCTCTCATCTTGTAATCCATATTGAACCATCCAAGGCTTTAAAATATACCATGTTCGCCAAATCTCAATAAGCACCCCCAAACATGGTGTACACAATTTCTGAGTAACCCAAAAAAATAACATTATATATTTTATTTCAATTCAAATTTTGGCCTTCCCATCATGCAACTTCTCTTGTAAACCCCAACTTTTTGGATGAAAACTTGTTTTCTCCATGCCACTCACCTTTAGGAAAGTGGGAAACCATCAAATTCATTTGGTCTCCTCGATTCTTTCCTTATGTGTGGGTGGATTTGAAAATTTGGGTTTGAGTCGATAACTTTGTTCATGAACAAAATCACACCTTATTTGATCGCGACAAAATCACACCTTATTTGATTGCGACAAAATCACACCTTATTTGAAAACTCTGTTCTTCTTCTGTCATTTTTGATACCATGTTGTTCAATTTATTTTCCTCTTTGACATTCCACATGGTCTCCACCTTGTTTTTTGTTCAAACTTTGGTCTTCCCATCCTATAACTTCTCTTGGAATCCTCATGTTCTGGATGATGGTTCATTTTCACCATGACATGTGGCTCAATCAAGGTGGGAAACAATCAAATTAATTTGATATCACGTATTCTTGTCTTGTATGTGGGTAGGTCAATTGATAAATTAGACTTGAGTAAAGTTTAAAAGGTAAGGTTATGAAAAAAAATCACCCAATATTTGAGAATTTCCTTATCTTTATGCCACATGCTTCCATGTGTTGCCATTGCTTTTCCTTTGTTGTTTGATTTGTGTTATGCTTTGATATTTCACTATTCAAAATATATTTTTCTCTCTTATGCACCCAAAGAAAAAAAAATAGTGCATTAGGCCTTCAATGGCTGAAGTTCGTTTTATATTTAAGTTTATCCATTAAAACCTTTTTTGAGACCCAAGTACAAGTCTTCTAAGATTTTTTTTAAAATGAGCCTCAGGAATAGAGATTGTGTACCTAGCCTTGAGCATCAAGGAATAAAATGTGTATTAGGATAATTCAAAGGAATAATATGTAAAAGTTGTTTTGATCCCTATATGAGAGCCTATGTTACAATGGGTGAAGACCATTTTACAATTTGGCAAAACTCCACAAGTCCAAACTAATTATAATATTTCCTAGTGGAAATTACCACCCCTTAATCGATATATCGCATTTTAAAAACCTTTGTAATTTCAACTTCTATAGTTGATTGTATCTCCAAGTCCCAAGTACATAGTACCCAAGTATTTGAGGATAATTTTCCAATTAAAACTAATGGACATCACAAGAGTTTGGTCTCACAATGGACTCATAGGTTGTAGCATAAAAGGATCAACTATTTTTTTGTTTGGAGAGTAATAACAAAAAATTTCCTTAGCCCTAAGTATATTGTACTCAAGCTCTTTTTAGTTATATTTGTTCTTTAAAAAACAAATAACATGAGCTTGAATCCTTTGTATTTGTTCTAAAAAAAATTATATAGGGCACATGGCTTCCAAGAGGTAAAAATTGTGAATTGATAGTCTACTCACTCATAGATGAGTAACCCTTTATTACATAGTGATAGACAGTGTTTTGGTTCAAAGTGAGTTAGCTCACCATCAAATCCCTATCCTTGCATCCATGATGTTTCGTGCAAAGGATGTGGTGTCATCATAGTTATAATGATGAAAGGTAATGAGGATTCTCCCTTATATCTACAATAGTGAATAGGTTATGTGGAGTATATCAATAAAGGCTCTAAAGAATTATGAAAGCACTATCACTCAACCCTAGCAAAGTAATGAAACTACATTTAGTATATAATACCATTACATAGGGGTGGCCTCACATTCAAGGGCACTCTACAATGACAAGATCTTCATGATTATGTTGTATAAATTTCCCTTAGAGGACTATTGGTTTACTAGAGTGTCAGAATAACATAGATATTTACTAAAATGGAAAAGAAATAATAAGAGAGAGATCAATCATTTTTATTTTAATGGCCCCCTAGTGTTTTTATTTCCAGGTGGGTTGCTACAAAACTCAAATGATGACCTAATAATGATTGCAAGATAGAATCCTGCACTAGATTAGAAGAATTACACAATGAAAATAAAACAACTTAACATGCTTTGTGGAATATAGAAGTTTGGACACTAATTGTTGATTAAATATTTCAAGTCATATGGAGATCATTAGACCCTAAAATAGAAACAACTACAACCATGGAAAAATTCCTCTTTGATGTTAAATTTTCATAGTTTACTTCAATCTGATCTAGGATCTTAACTAAGAGAACAACATGTACAGCAAATCTACAGCATATCAATCATGGACACAATAATGCAAGCACACAAGAGACACAGAGTTTACTTGGGGAAAACCATAAAGGTGAAAAACCCCAATAACTTCCTCAGAGATAGATAGAGCAATGATACAACCAGAATACAAGAGATAGTCTTCTCCTAGCAGCAGAGCCTCCTCCTCCACAAGTGCACCACTCTCTAAAGTGTGAGTGAGAGAATAGAATGTGTAAAATGAGAGAGACACACTCTCTATTTATACACTAACTTGAATTGACCTTTACTCAACTAGGTCAGCCTCAACTTAACCACTTAACATAATGCTGACTGGGCCAACCCCCACTAGGGTGGTCTAATAACCCTTTGACCCACATGGACGACCCCAAATAGGGTGGTCTAATGACCCTTTGACCCACATGACTTATACAGGGCCGACCCCAACAAGGTGGTCTAATAACCCATCAAGTATAAGTTACGACACTTACAATATAAATGACGACACTTCCGTATAGAGGAATAATAACATCTCTATAGGAATACAATATACATATATGTGAAATACATTCCGAAGTTACATATACATCAACATTTGAAACATTTTTTTTTGGTGTAAAATTCCTCTTTAAAACATTCAAAATAAGGGGGATTATAGTTCTTGAATTAGACAAAATCCAATTCTTAGCATAACATATCGTTCTCATCATCATCAAAATTGATATCATCCTCCATCAATTATCCACATCCTCATCATTGTAATCATTTTCATACTTGTCATCATAATCATCATCTTTATTTCATCATCATCATCATCGTCGTCGTTGGGTCCTGAGTACTTGATGACATATACCAATTTCTTACTTGGATGATTCTTCGTATATTCCAATTTATGTAGTTGAAATGCATCCTTCGTGGTCTTATTTTAGCCTCTTCCTTTCCATTATAAGAAGTTCTTTGGTAGTTCAATACCTATCGTTGTTAGGGAGGAAATGCCTATGTTATAACATTATTACACCTAGGACCATATTCTAATGTTAATTTGGTGATTATTTGTTCCAAAACATGGTTAATGATGTTAATCCAAGGTTGTTAGAAGTTTGTTGGGGAATTTATGACACATTCCACCACTTGAGTGCCCATTTTTTGTCAAATTAGAAGTTAGGCACCCTCATTTATTGCCACTACATGAGTGAGGTACTGCACCCTTCTCCCCTGTTTTTTGGATCTAGATTTGACCTGAGGCACCCATGCATTGAATGTAGTCATTTTCCCCCTCTTTGGAATTTTTGGCCTATACTGAGCCACCTACACTCCACCAAATCCTCACCCACTCATGTGCCACCATCATTAATTCCTTCCCATGCTATCCCAATGTTAAGATTGACAATTTGTGACAATTTGAGGGGATTTGGGAGACTATTGGTCAACCTAGGGGGCATTGAGGTCCAATGTAAGATAGCCACTTGTAGTTCATTATGATGCCTCCAAAGGCTCACGATTTTTCCCAAATGTTATATAATGATGATCACAACTCATTTCTAGGTTGGAACGTTAATAATAAACCTGCTATTTGATCATGTGTGTCTGTAATTTAATCATTTGTGTGTTCATTGTTCCTCTTTTACATTGTTTTATTGCATACTTAGTAAAATTATAGATATTTGAGGAATCCTTTATCAAGTAGATCCTACTGTGATATGAACTTCACATGGTATCAGAGCTCTTAAAGCATTTAGTCGAACTAAGACTGCTTCAAAAGTGCACCAGAAGTAGTGGAGCAACCACAGATGTACATGGGGCCATTTCCTTGAAGCCATTGGAGAAATCCTTTGGAGTCTACCCAGGGTGTGACGCACTCCTGAATGTGTCTTTTGTCAATGCAGGGTTCGAATTAGCAAGTTAGGATCCCCTCCTGAGTGATTGAGTGTTTGCATTGCCCTCCTGAGTGATTGAGTGTTTGCATTGCCCTCCTGAGTGATTGAGTGTTTGCATTGCAGGTTTGCAGTGTTCTTTGTCACCTAGTGCGCAAGCTACATAATGAAGTAGTATTGTGTCATCTTGCTCACTCCATTCAACTACTTTGAGTGGAATCCCGGAATGATAATACAACTTAGATCCAAGAGTCTCTTCATAGTTACCATGGGGACTGAGAATGAGCTGAATTCTGCAGTACAGAAGTCGAAGTTATTCAATAGAATGGATGAAGCTTTTAGCATGCTTTGTATCAGCATCTCAAGAGAGCTATTGTTTCATGTAGATAGCCTCACTACTCTGAATTAGGTGTGGCTCAATCTTCATTTGTTGCTTCGAAATACTGATGAGATGAGGGGCCACCAACTTGAGAATGAGTTGATCTCTCTGAGCCCAATCATTTTTTAAACCATCCAAGACTTCTTCACCAAGTTCAAATCCTTGGTATTACAACTCAAGCAATGTGGCATTGAGAATAAGGATGAACATCTGGTGTTGTCCATACTTTCGAAGTTGCGTCCTGAGTACTCTTTGTTTTTTTCTACATTTCATTCCACCAATCTCACTGTTCAAAACTAGAAGATGCCATATTTGGAAGATTTCATGGAGATGCTTACACAAGAAAAAGATAAATTGGTTCTAATGGGTTCCATCAAGCAAAAGGACCAGTTTCTTGCAACTAGTGATTCGAAGCAAGCAAAGGGGAAGCCAAATCACAAAGGTTCAAAGCAGCAAGGGAGAAAAAAGACAAGAAGAAACCCAAATCTTCTGATGGGGGTTCGAATCCTGTTAAGGAGAAATGAAAGAAGAAAGAGAAGACCAAATGCACTTACTGTCAAAAGGGTTGGCACCTTTAAAGTGCATGCATGAAGAAGACCACTGATATGATGACCCATCTCCTCCAGAAGAACAACATTCCTCTTCCAGAAAATTCAAAGAAGAAGGAGGGTGTTTCTGAAGACAAGGAGAGATGCCATGTATTGATGGCTAGTAACTCATAATATTATTCTTTCATCATATATTTGGGTGCCTCAATGCACATGGATTCTGCAAGAGAAACTTTCTCTACTCTTTCACCTTATAGTGGTCCTCCTATTCTCATGGGTGATGATTCAAAGATCCCAGCGAAAGGCATTGGGAAGATCAGTCTAGACAATGGGTACTTTAGTAATGTGTTGTATGTGCCTGATCTTGTAGAAAATATCCTCTCTGTGTACCAAATGACCCACACTGGTTCTCCCAAGAGAGTGATTCTCACTCAAGAAGATGTGGAAATTTCTGAATTTTCTACAGGAAAAGTGGTAGCAGTTGGTGTTGCAGATCATGAGTCAAGAATGTACAAGTTTTCACACTTTATTCCTTACTCCTCACCTAATGCTATTCTTTCACATGCTAATGAGGACAATAGACTTTGGAATGAGAGGTTTGGACACCTCAACTACATATATCTTCATGCATTGAGAAAAGAAAACATGGTTGAAGGACTTCCAAGCATCAGATTCTCAAAAGGCACTTACAAAGGGTGCATTGTTGGGAACCATGCAGAGCGCAAGTATGAGAAAGGGAAGGAAAGAAGAGTTGCTCATCCTCTTGATTTTTCCCATTCAGATTTTATAGGACCTCTTCCTACACCCTTCTATGGAAACTCAAAATATTTCCTAACATTCATTGATGATTTTTCAAGGTATTGTTGGGTTTTCTTTCTCAAGTTGAAATCAGAAGTGTTCCATTCATTCAAAGTTTTCAAAGCTTCAGTGAGAGGAAGATAAAGGTCTTAAGGACTGATTATGGAAGGAAATATGTCAATAAGGACCTGCAGTATCTATGTGAAGAATACGACATTCAAATTCAACATTATGTTCCTTACACACCCCAGTAGAATGGTGTAGCAGAGCGCAAGAATAGAGCGTTGAAGGAGATGGCTACCTGTATGATGGAGGATAAGTCCTTGTCTCCTAAACTATGGGATGAAGCCATTAATTTTGCTGCATATGTTCATAACAGAGTACCACTCAAATTATTGGAACAAAAGACTCCATTCGAGGCTTGGATGGGACACAATCCTGATGTGCCTCACCTCAGGGTGTTTGGCTCAAGAGTATGGGATAGAATACCTCCGGAGAAAAGGAAATCATTGCAGCCCCAAATCAAGGGTTCCATCATGGTTGTATATGCATAAGATGAAAATGGCTACAATATATTTAACCCCTCATCTCAAAAATATTTCATTGAGAGGAGTGTTTAGTTCGAAGAATAGCCCATGCGTGTAGCTAACCAAGAAGAAGGGGAATGCTCAAACCCCCCACCTGAAGAGGATGTAAGTGATGCTTCATTTTCTGATATTTATGATTCTGATGTTGAGGGTGAAGATGATGACATGCATGCAAATCCTGACCCTCCTAAAAGGCCCAAGTGGGCTAAGAAAACCATACTAGAAGCTGGTGAACTTGCAGGTGATCCGCAAGAACCTAGGAAGACTAGATCACATTTTAATAATGCATTGTCTATCTGTGATTAGAATATTCATGGGAGGTGTTTTATCATGGTTGGATCTAATACACATTCATATGAAGAAGCATCAAATGATCCAAGATTGCAAGCAACCATGCAAGAAGAGATGAAGTCTCTCCATGACAATGAAACTTGGGAGTTGGTCCCTCTTCCTTCCAAGAGGAAGCTGGTGCAATGCAAGTGGGTGTATAGGACAAATATGGATGTTGATGGTTCTGATCTGAATTATAAGGCCATATTGGTATCTAAAGGCATCTCTCAAGTCCTTGGAGTGGACTACACAGGTACATTCACACATATGGCAAAGATGGACTCAATCAAGCTAGTTTTAGCCATTGCAGCTTCCAAGCGATGGGAGGTTCATCATATGGATGTGAAGAGTGATCTTCTTCATAGTGATATTCATGAGGAGATCTATATGAAACAACCTGAAGGTTTCATTGATGATCCCTCACTTTTTTTCAGGTTGAAGAAGTCCCTCTATGGTCTCAAGCAAGCTCCTAGAGCTTGGTATGCCAAGATGGACAATTTTATGCTATCACAAGGTTTTGAGAGATGCAAATATGATCCAAATGTCTATATGCAGCATATTAGTGACTCTATATTGATAATTTTATTGTATTTTGATGACCTCTTGATCACTGGTAGTAGCATTGAATACATAGGCTCGGTTAAAGCTTCATTACACAGTGCATTTTCCATGTCTGATATAGGATTGTTGAAACAATTTCTTGGTTTGGAGATTGATCAAACTGATGTAGGGATCAAAGTTTCACAGTCAAAGTATGCTTCATATTTGCTACAAAATTTAAACATGGTTGAATGTAAGTTTGCTTAGTTTCCCTTCCTTTCATGGGTAAAGCTTCATGATTGGGGTTCCTCACCATTGGTTAACAATTCATGGTATAGATAGCTAGTTGGGAGCTTGTTGTATCTCACTCACTCTTGACCAGATTTGTCTTATGCAATAGGAGTTGTTTAAAGGTACATGCAAGAGCCTCATGAGATCCATTTGAAGGATTCCAAAAGGATCTGCATTATGTGCAAGGAACCAAGCAGTTTGGGATACACTATGCAGGCGGTTCATCACTTGAACTAGTTGGTTTTACTGATTCAGATTGGGTTGGAGATTGTACTGACCGAAAGTCAACTTCTAGTTATGTCTTTATGCTTGCACATGGTCCCATTTGCTAGTCTAGCAAGAAGCAACACACTATTTCCTTATCATCAGCTAAGGTCGAATACAGGGGAACAATGAATGCAGCTACACAATGTCTGTGGTTGCAAGGTATTCTTGGAGAGTTTGGCTTTGCATTTGATTCACCCACAATCATTTGGTGTGATAATAAAAGTGAAATCAAGATCTACATTGATCCAGTACAGAGACAGAGGACCAAGCACATAGAGATACACATGCACTACATCAAGAGTTTGGTGCATGACCATATTATTGACTTGCAATATTGCCCATATGTTGAGCAAACTACTGATGTATTCACCAAGAGTTTCATTGAGAAGACCTTCACCTACTTTCGATCACTCCTTTGGGTGGGTGATGCATGGTGAAGAATGGTACATTTTCCATATTTTGTTTCATGTCCATTTTTTAAGGGAGGTTTTATTTCCCATGTGGTTTTCCTCCTTACCTTGGTTACATGGACTAATAAAAATTGTTGTTGTAAGAGGTGACTTGAGCCTTAGTTTCCAAGGCCTCAATTTTTTTTTTGGCTACATAATTCTAGCTTAACGGGGGGTGTTAGAACATTATTACACCTAGGACCATAGTCTAATTTTAATTTGGTGATTATTTGGTCCATAACATGGTTAATGATGTTAATCCAAGGTTGTTAGAAGTTTGTTGGGGCATTTATGACACATTCCACCACTTGAGCGCCCATTTTTTGTCAAACTGGCAGTTGGGTGCCCTCATTTATGGCCATCTCCCTCATTTATTTCCACTACATGAGTGAGGTGTGCCCTTATCCCTTGTTTTGTGGATCTGGCTTTGACTTGAAGCGCCCATGCATTGAATGTGGTCATTTTTCCCCCTCTTTGGCAGTTTTGGCCTATCCTAAGCCACCTGCACTCCACCAAATCCTCACCCACTCATGTGCCACCATCATTAATGCCTTCCCATGCCATCCCAACGTTCATATTGACAATTCGTAATAGTTTGATGGGATTTGGGAGACTATTGGTCAAATTAGGGGGGATTGAGGTCCAATGTAAGCTAGCCACTTGTAGCTCATTCTGATGCCTCCAAAGGCTTACGATTTTTCCCAAATGTTATATAATGATTATCACAACTCATTTCTGGGTTGGATGGTTAATAATAAACCTTATATTTTATCATTTGTGTGTTCATTTTGCCTTTTTTACATTGTTTTCTTGCATACTTAGTAAAATTCTTGATCTGTGGGGAATTTCACAGCCTATAATCATCAAAGACCTCCTTTCCTAAAATTCTTAAACATTGAGATATCATTTTGGGACCACAAACTGGACATGCAAATTTACCCCTTGTTCTAAGACCTTCATTATATGGAATAATGTAAATACTAACCTGCCAAGCAATTATTAAAAATATTCATGATTACATGATAAAATTATATGATGTTAAGTGTGGTAATTTGCTTGCCACAAAAATGTGTCATCCCTAAGGATTTTTATATTTTATGGTGTATAAGTATTCACAAAATTGAAATTTTTTCCCCCTTACTAGTTTGGAAATATATTACCTAGTGAGGTTAGAGCTTAAATTTATAAGTTTGTCAATAAGAGGCTTAATAT
Organism: Larix kaempferi; assembly: GCA_027924585.1. Lineage (NCBI taxonomy): Eukaryota > Viridiplantae > Streptophyta > Pinopsida > Pinales > Pinaceae > Larix > Larix kaempferi. The sequence continues at coordinate 3,171,348 of BSBM01000184.1, read as the reverse complement.
ATGATCAATAACTTTAACTCGGTGCCTCCTTATTTGAAAATACACATATTTATTACCTTGTGCATATAAGAAATTATGTAACAAAAAATACAAATGAAATGTTATGTCGAAAACATTATTGAAAACAAATACCTAGAACAATCATTGTCAACATTGGTTCTCCCTCTTTATTGCCATCCAAGGAGGAAGGTTATTGTTTATAACAAAATATGTCACACTAAGTACACAACATGAGCTCTCCAAATGGATTGACACCACTAGTTGCCAATGAAATCCAAACATAATGAGGTTCCTCTTTAAAAATTGGTCTCAATTTTTCTTCGTTATCCCTAAATGTGGAACCATTTGAAGGTATTCACATAAAACCATCTTCACTTTCCTTCCATGCATGGTAATTTTTAAGTTGTGCTATGTTCTTGCACCTAAGCAAATGCTTAAAATGTAGAATTATTAGAATATGATGAAGAGCCTTCAGGAGCAATTTATTTGTTACTTGTTTGGTTTGATATATGTTAATTCTACATTGACAGTGTTCCAACTTTGTTGATTGTTGTCCATAATATATGATATGATCATTAAGACATACATCGAAGAATTCATACTTCATTTCTAGGTGTTTCATAATGGTAGAAAATTCTTGGTATATGTGAGGTAAAGTATCTAAGGGCGGTAGAAGAAAGTCACCTAACATTCTACAACATAAAACATTTTTTTAATAAATATTTGTCAATATTTTATATTTTTTACAATTAACACTAAAAATAGAAGACAAAGTTGTAACATGTATGAAGAATTATATTGTACCCATTAAGATCTATGTGAGATGGGTATTTGACAAAGCATCCAATACCTTTAAGTTCAGCAACAAAAATAATATAGTAGAGAGAAAATTTGTCCTCAAACATTCATATGCGGGTTTTGTGTCTTATCAATTAGAGTTATATCATGAATATCGCCAAATTAACCATCTATTGGAGAAAAGTTGTTATGGGTCAATCTATTTATCGTATCAATCTCAATTATATCAATATCATTTTCTTCGTTAATATTAACTTCATCCCCATTTGCTCCATCCCCATCATCTTGTTCACCAATATTTCTACTACAATTTGGCATATTCATAGGCAATTCAAGGCTACAGTGCTTGTAATTACAAAGAATCAAATATCTACAGTATATATATTAAACAAATGATAGAATTTTTTACAATAATAATACAAACACATAATCAATAACTTACCAACAACCAATATTGGTATGTCCCCCATTCAAAGTTCCCAATCGCATAACATTGATTCCCTTTTAATTATTTTCATTTGTGCATCCCTTGCAAATTTTTCAAAGGCAATCACATTTACCACCACCACATTGCTCATTTAACCTAACATTGGTCCTCAAATTTTCGTAATCATCTAACTTTGTTATATATTACAACAAAATTCATTGAAGCAATATCAGTACAATTGTAGCTAGGGTTTTACCCCTAGCTTGTGCAAATGAGCACCTACTAAGGAGAAAGGACTCCTTAGTAGCAGTTCAGTATATTAAACTAATTAAACTAAAACAGAAATTAAATTAGTTCTAAAACAAGCATGAAACATAAACACCAAATTTAAAGAATGACTTTTTGTATTGATGTTACCTTCAATGTAAAGGTTTGATGAAGCCCTTTGCAGTGTCCAAGAGGATGCTCCAAGCTTCAATATGCTCCTTCTCCTTCTCCAATGTTGGGAATGGGCCAAAGGTGTCTCTCAAGGTGAAAATAGTTCAATGGTGAACTAGGGTTTCGAGAGAGATTTTGGCAGAGTAAGGGTGCTTGTGATTGTGGATATGAAATAAGGGATCTCCATCACCTATTTATAGTTTTTTGGTGGTGGAGTGCTGACCCATGGTTTTGGGAAACACATGGTTTTAGGCAGCTGTATAGGGTTTTTTCCTCCTTTTCCTCATTATTTTATATTTTTATTCCCTTTTTAGGGGATTTTTGCTATTTTTGGAGGAAAAGGGGGGTTTTTTAGCCTTTTTTAGGCTATTTTGAGGGTTTTATGGCCTTTTGGAGGCATTTTAGGCCTTTTGGAGGCTTTTTAATGGGATTTTTTGGGATTTTAATGGAAATATGGTAGGAAAATGGACAAATGAGCCATATAATGTGGTAAATGAGCTAGTGAGCACTTTTTGGGTGTTAACAGATTGCCCCCTGATGTGCGAGGGCAGGAGCTCATCGTATGGCCGATGGACATCATAAGTCATGAATGGTTTTCCTTGGGAGTGGAGAGAAGAGAAGAAACAAACTGGAGCCCGGAACAACGATCCCGAACAACTGCAAGAACTAAAAGTACATAACCTCAATAATGGATGAGGAATCATCTGATCATATGGACGAGGTGGGCATACCCATGCTCGTATCAGAATATAACAATAACAATAGGGTCCAAAAATGGGGACCTGAAATATACATGACCTCAAATACTGACTGAGGAATAATCTCAATATATGGACGAGGCGGGCATACCCATGCTCGTATCAAGATACATAAAAAACTGTGAGGCCCGAAAAAGAGGGACCTGAAAGATACATAGCCACTGTGTACATCATAAGGGTCCAGAGGGGACACAAAATCTGGGACATACTGCTGAGCTGACCATGTCTGAGCTGAAAAACTGATACACTGGAATAATCAACAGTGCTACTGAATGTGGTACCAAAGGAACTAATGAGTTGCTGGATCAGAGTGACAAGGGGTACACTCGCAATGGTACACTGAACTGGAACTGATCTGGGACTGAAACTGGGTACTCAAGGAAGCATAGAACTGGATGGCTTCCGAATACAAATGCCAACGCAGCCCGGACATCCACGGGAACATACAACTGGGCATTCCGAAATGACTCACCAATGTGCTAGAGTCGGGGGAAATCCGGGGTCTTCGACTAAAAACTGATGGGATATAATCCTACGCGATCCTCAACGATGCGATCAAGGTGCTGAAGTCGAGCATGTGAGGAACAACCACTCGGAGAGGCAATGATGACTCCTCTCAGAATGGTCCGTAGGCACTTACCACAGATGGTGATAAGTCCAAGGCGTAGGGACCTCTGGGCCTATCCTCTGGAATAGAGGAGCTGTCGTCGACAGAGGGAGACCTGCAACTATCAAGGCAATGACGTTTCCTTGACAGGAGCGCGAGGTGAAAGACCGAAATGTGATAGTACTGAGGGCAGGACTGACAAACTGGTGGTGACAACTGGGCAAATAGAGTGGGTGGACTCAAACTTCCTTTGTTCAGAGTATGATAATGGGAATGATCTGGCAGCATATGAAACTGACTAAGGGGAAAGGGATCATAGCTGTATTGGATCTGGGAGGATAACTGGCTGAGGGAGACTCAAGCTGGTGTAAAATGGCAAGAGACTGCAGAATACTCTGAACAAAGGCGACCTGATTGGGGGTGCTGCCGAGATGATCGATCATAGTGCCAGGAGGCACGGGAGGAGACTTCTTCATGGGTTAATGAACTAGAAGAAGTGTGTGTAAAATGGTACTGTCGTGTGGATTTTACGAGCCCAGGACAGTTCATGCTCGTGGTGGCTTTCAATTTTAAAGAGTCTGAAAGCGATAAGAAGACTCTGAAATGATGGAATGGTACTGTCGTGTGGATTTAACGAGCCCAGGACAGCTCATGCTCGTGGTTGCTTTCAATTTTAGAGAGTCTGAAAGCAAGTAAGAAGACTCCAGGGGGTTGCTTTTTCGTAGATTTAGTCTCCAAGGCCCAAAGAAGCATAAAAGGATGCAATGAAGAACTCTTCTAGCCGGTGTGACTAGAGTATTCCTTTTTCGTAATTAGTCTACCAGGTCCGGAAAAGGGTTAAACTTATACCAGATAGACGCCCTTTCAGGTACTTTAGCGAGCATGAAAGGAAGCAAGATTGCTCGACGATCTTTTCATTCTTTTAGGAGTCAGAAAAGAGCTTAACGAAAACTCCCTAAGTGCATTTTTCGTAAAGGACTTGTCCGGCCCGAAAAAGGGATAAAATTATACCGAACAAAAGGAATGGCCAGGCAAGGAGGAAGTGTTCAATCAAGGAACAGTAATGATGACCAAGAATGAGGGTAGTGGGGAACACTGATGGGCCTCCTTGCGGGGTAGATGAAATGGTGGCAAAATAACGAAACATTTGTAGTATGACAGGAGTGAATGGCTCATGTAAAAATGTGGAACAATCCGATGGTGGCTGATGTGGCACGCAAATCGAGGCAGCAAGGTGTCGGGACATAATGTTGAAATTGTACCAAGTGAGAGCGAGAAATGATCTCAAGCATCATCACGAGCTCGGAAAAATGAATCCGGCGATATAAAGGATGTCAAAAATGGGTAACGGCCGATGTGGCACGCAAACCGAGGTGACGGGGGCATTTTGAAAAAATGCCCGAAAAAACTGGAGGTGAGAGCGAGAAATGATCTCAAGCATCAGCACCAGCTCGGAAAAATGAATCCGATGATATAAAGGATGTCAAAAACGGGTAACGATCGATGTGGCACGCAAACCGAGGCGACTAGTGGTGTCCAAAAATACCCGAAAGATCGGGGGGTGAGAGCGAGAAATGATCTCAAGCATCATCACGGGCACGGAAATATGAATCCGGCAGTGCAAATGGTGCGAAAAACGGAGGTCATAAGGACTCCGGAATGGTCAAAGGAAATAACTAGGTGTATAAAATCAAATATACAAGTGATATGTGACCTCAAAAAATGGTTGAGATCACAAGTGTGAAAAAGTGAGCAGGGTTAATGATCTGCCCCCATGCTATGTGCATGGGGTTTGTGATTGTGGATCACAAATGTGTGGGTTTGAACAATGGGTTTATTGACGTTCTGAGATAGATGTGATGGGGTAGGGTCAAAATGATTGATCATGCCCCCTATCCCAGGGTCGAGGTAATCTATCATGCCCCTTGAAGCAGAGGTGTTACTATGGTGCTCTATGAGAGTGGGGTCAAGACCAGGCATTTCGGTATAGGACCAGGCAAAGACATCACGGAATTCTTTGAAAAGGTGTATGTAGTCCTCAATCTCTTGTTTACTGCAGAATGCTCCTAAAGTAATGAGTTCAGGGGCACGACCTGGAGCAGCGATATCAACTTGAATGACAGGTGAGATGTTGGCCATGTTACCTTCCTCGAAGGCATCCGGAGCAGGAATAGGGTCCTTGAACCAGTCGACCTTGGTGGGGAGGAATTCTTTGGATTCAACCACGTATTGGGTAGCGGTGCTAGAGGAGGATTCTTCTGGGATGAAATAGGAACGGTGGTGCATATCATCCCAAGGATAATCCGGGGCAGTAAGGGCCTCAAGAATCTCCTCATCAGTACGGAAAGTGTGCGTCGTCAAATCGTTTGACGAGGGGGTAGTGGTGGAAGAGATCATATAGATGGTATTGACCTCTCCGGAAGTTGAAGAGTCTGGGGGGTAGATCTCCTCAATGGTGGGTGGTGCCGTCTCCAGATCCAGATTGTTCATCTCATAGAGAGCCGCTCTGTAATCCGGGAGATCGGGACAATGATGTGAATAATGTCCGTAAATACCGCATATGGCGCAGAAGTGGTTGGTACGTAGGGACTTATCTTTAGGCTTGGGAGTGGGGTTGAGTTCGACAGTTGGGATGTTGAGGTCATCGTCGAGCATCTGCATGTGCTTCTACAATGCTGGTAACTGTGGGCATTGGTGGGTCGCATGGCCCAGCTCGTCGCACAGCGAGCATTTGGGAGGAGCACGAAATACTGGAGGGTTTTTTACTGTCTTTGGGGGTGGTACAGCAGTGTAAGGTTGTGGACCTCTGCCCCCAGTGGGTTTGGGAGTAGGAGGAGGTGTCGTGGAGGATGAAGGGGTAGAGACACCGGGAGGTGGCTGAGTGGTAGTAGCCATGGGTTGCACCGGCTGGAGGACGACATCTGGTGTCGGCGGGCGAACGGGAGGCGAAAGATACCATACAGGTAATCCCAAGGTTAACCCAGGGAGGCTAAGGGTAGCCATGACCGGGGTGCTTACTACTCCCGATGGAGGGACTAGGAAGGGGATCGTATGGATCGGTGTAACACCAATGTGGCTAGGTACCAATGGTGGTTTTGGCAACAAGGGTGGTTGAGTATTAGGTGGTAGGTTGTCGTGGGACAAGGTACATAAGTCAGAGACTTCGGGCGTAGATGAAGGGCGAGGAATGGATTGAAAGGTGGAAGTCATCGGCGTGTCTGAGTAGACTCCAGGCCCCGAAGAGGAAACAAACGAGGTGGTGGCAGGAGAAACAGGTTGTTCAACCATGGGGAGAACATTTTCCGGTTCCGCAGGAGCACTGGGATCATAGTAGGTGAGCTGGTCAATTTTAACCACGCGTCCCTCATGGGGGAACATCATGGTGCGAAAGACAGAAGAGGCAACCGCCCGCATGGCATACATGTAGTTGCAGCCAAGTAAAAGGTTGTAATCCAATTGGGCATTGATTACCTCTATATCAATAAGGACTGTTTTACCACCTAACTGGACAGGAACGTTGGGTAGGAGGCCTTGGGGCTGGGCCGAACGACCGTCGTAGGCGCGTAACGCAGTGGTGGACTGCTGGAGAGGAGGGGATCCTAGCTTCTGCCATACAAATGTAGACATGACGCATGTGGAGGCACCCTCATCGATGATGCACCGATGGATGACAAGATTCCTAACGGAGACAGTAACTTGGAATGCTAAGCTGGAAGGTAGGCGTGGTTCAGACTGGTCTAAATCAAATGCCATCAAATGCGAATCAGTTGGGTCAATCCCCCCAATGGCGGAGAGTAAAGTCTTGCGCTGGGAAGGGCAGTTCTTCAAGACTTCTAACGCAGACATGGCTGCGGGAGATTGGGCTAGGTCGTCTACGATGTTGTAGTTTGACGCAGCGCGCGCGTTAGGGTTATTGTTGATTCGGCGAAGTGGGAAACGAGGTGCTTTCGCAGCGCCATCTATGGGAGGCGGAGGTATACGTAACGCCTGATCAGTGGGATGGGCGTTAGTAGTTTTATCCGTGGGAGGGGCTTCAGAGGTGGAGCCGTATTGGTTCCGACGGGTCTGGAGGTTGACGTCAGCAGCTGACATCATCAGTAAGTGGTGGGTACCTGAGTCAAACATGGGTTGATCAGGAGCAGCGTAAGTGATCTGTTGTTGTTGGGGCGCATTGGCTTGATGGGGAGCCAACGGCTGAGTGTTCACTACGCCTTGGGTCGGTAAGGGGTTTTGCAGTACCAAAGGGGGTTGTTGAGGTTGGGGGGGGTTGGGTGGCGCTTGGGGAGCCACATGCCCTTGGCGATGGGCCTCGTCAACCCAGAGTTGCCGAGCTCGCTCCAAGTGTGGGCAAGCATGGGTATAGTGTCCATAGACCCCGCAAATAGAACAAGGGTGGTTCGTTCGCAAATTGGGGTTTTTAGCCTACTTGGGCGGGCGATCAGGGTTTTGATTAGCAGGGGTCGCATTGTTGTTGTCAGGGGGATTAGCCGGTTGACCAGCTTGGTCTACAGGTTGGTTGTTCCCCCGATTACGGCCCTTGCCGCGGTTTTGTTGGCCCTGGTTTCGTTGGTTATTCTGGTTTTGCTGCGGGTTCTGTTGGGCGTAAACTTGCCCTTGGGCAGCAGGTGGATTTTGAGGTTGCGCAGGTGCTGGAGCAGGCTGCGGAGGATGATATGTAGGTTGAGGCTGAGCAGGTGCAGCAACTTGAGGGGGTTGCTGATAGGACTACGGAGCAGGTTGTGGATGTGCCCCAGGGGCTGCCTGTGGCGGATAATAAGCTGGTGGGGCTTGTGAAGGCGCAGGAGCTGAGACAGCCTGCTGATGGTAGTAAGGCTGAGGGGCGACTGGAGGAGCATAAGCAGGAGTCGCATACCCGAATCACTGAGGTGGACATGAGGGTCCATGGGAATGGTGATGTGTCATGGGAGCATACGAGTTGGTTGCTCCGGACTGTGAAGTAGCCCGCGACAGGTCGGGGCCAGGGGTAGGACGTGCTATAGAAAATGGTTGGGGATGCGAAGAAACACGGCCAATGATACCATCTGCAGCGTGGGATTCCCCCGACGCATCATGTTGGGAGGACTCGCCGCGAGGGGCGTCAGGTATAATGGTATAAAGGTAACCCGATTGGGCGTAGATGAGGTCGAACTGTTGGGCCTTAAGGATGGCTTCTTCTTCAGACTGGGGTCTTTCTGAAGCTACATCTTTAGCGATAACTGGGAGAAGGGATTTGAGGAACCAATCTAGGAAGATACGGTCGTCAAGTTTGATCTTGCACAAGCTACGGCATCGACGCCACTCATGGATGTGGTCCGTGATATGGGTAGCCGTGTTTTGTCTACAAGATAGAAGGATCTCAACGCCCGCGTCATAGCGGACAGGCAACTGGAAGAACTGCAGGAAGGTCGAGGCCAGGGAAGCAAAGGTGGCGTGGGTCCCATGTGGTTGCTCAATATACCATTTGGCTGCAGAGCCAGTGAAGGTGCGCTGTAAGAGACGGAGGCGAACAGAGTCATCCACTATGGAGTTAGAGGAACACCATAGGTGGAAAGACATGATATGGTTTTGTAGGTCCTCACCGGCCTTGCCCTCGAACTTAGGGATGTCCGAGGGGAGTTTGGTAGGCATATGAGGCCATGTAGGGTCGTGTCGAATGGGATCGTTGGTCAATCTGGCCAAGTCAGGTAGGTTAAGGCTAGCCATGAATGGCAGACTGGAAGAAGGGTGTGACACAGTAGTGCTTTGGACCAAGTTGGGGCCAGTGCCCCCAAGTGGAGGGACAAGATTTAGGGTGGTGCCCCCAAGTGGGGGAACTGAGGTAGTGGAGGATGGTCCAGCACCACCATGGGTAGTGTGAGCCACTGATGTAGTGGGGATAGGTATTCCCGCTGCAGGAATAGGTACCATGAGGGGTACGGTAGATGAGGGTCCCATGGAGGGCATACCCAAAACAGGTGTAGTAACTGGTGTAGTGGTGGATGTGCCACCAATGGTCCCTATGACAAATGGAGTGGAAGTCGTACCAGCCATGGGGCTAGTAGGGGTAGTATAAATAGGGTTCTCAGACTCTTCGTCAGAATCAGAGGTAAAGTAAGGAGCGTCACTATCTGGTGACGGAGTCCTACGTCGCTGACGAGTGGAGTCAAGTGACAAGGCTTTGGATCTGTGATGATTGGTATCAACGGACAATGATCGGAATCTATGACGAGTGGTGTCAAGAGAACCGTGCTGTGGGGGCTCGCCCCTGAGGCGTCGAGAATGTCTCGGGGACTCAATGGTGACAGATGGTGTCTAGTCTCTGTGGGTTGAGGTGAATATAAAAACAGCTCAAAAATTCTAATGCAACCGAGTGTGCAGAAGGAGAGCTAAAAAGCAAGGCACTCAGGCCAACAACCAACTCAAAACACCCACTGCAGCAGCTGTGCTACAATAGGTGGAGTATCAACAAAGATGGTCAGAATACCAACAAGCAGCAGGTTTCCTACAAAAGAAAAATGGTGGACTCACTAGACCAAAGGGAGGTAAAGGAGCATGCAAACACCTAGCTAAAAGTATTCTGACTCAACTAAACATATCCTCTGCAAGGTGATGAAATCCAAGTCAGACAATATGAGTAGGAAAGCCAAGTGGCTATGATATCCCCCTACCGGGAGGGACACCGGGTAGTCAATCCTAGAAGAATGGCAACTAAGATACCCCGTTCATGACACGTCCAGAAAGGTGAATCTGCCGTTTAGTTCGTTGACCGCAATACCCCTATACAGGGATATCCCGCGAACCACGAAAGGTAGCCCTTCGGTTACTGAATGGAGTGCGGTATTCCACTCAGGCCTCCGGAACCAGTCTCCCAACTTCAACCCTCCTAAGGGAGAGGCCCTCTGATAAACTGGTCGTGACCGTGCCAAAAAGTACTAGGGGATTTTGGTTCCCTATTTGGACAACAACTATGTCTCAAGTGAAAGTGACCGAGGGGTGTTATTGGAAGCCTATCCCCCCGACCCTACCTAACTACAATGATTCTTTTATGTTCCCCAAGTGGGGTTAGAATGTTGGTTCAATTAGGTACTTTTTAAGGCTCACTTGATTTATGTGACAGAGTGTGTGCTCGTGAGGTAATGATCCCAAAAATAGAAGTGCCACAAGGGGGGGCAACTTCCAATCTATCAATAATGCTGAAATTGATTCTTTTAACTTGCAAAATTTTCTGAATTAAAAATACTGAAATTTTAAAAAGATTCTGTAAAGGGAACAGAAATTATGTTGCAGAAAGGCTGTAAGGTAGTGAGGCTGCAGGTGGGACAGAGGGCTGTTCAGATGCAGAAAATATTGCAGCGAAAGGGGCTGGGCTCAAAACAGGAAAAGAGCAGAAACCAGACCGCGGGTCTGTGGCGGATCAGAACAGGCCGACCGCGGGTTTGAGGGAAACAGCTGCGGTCAGGTCGCGGCTATTGGGCCAACAGAGGCAGTCGCGATGCAGGAAACAGGGAAAAAGACACAGTCGGGTCGCGGCAAAAGAGGCTAACAGGCGCAGTCGGGACGCACGAAAGAGGCAGAAAGCCGCAGTCGGGACGCGGGAAAAAGGCCGACAGGCGCAGTCAGATCGCGGCAAACAGGCTGATTAGCCACGGTCGGATCGCAGGTAACAGACTTGAATCCGCCGGCAGGGCGTCGGAAGCAGTCTGAGAGCCGCGGTCGGATCGCAGGTAAAGGCCTGAAAGGCGCGGTCGGGACGCGACTGCAGAGAGAAAAAACGCGGTATGCGGCGGCCGAAAGGGACAGCCGAAAGGAAAAAATTTAAAAACGGAAACCAGAAATTCGAAATCTAGGGGAGTCGCCAAAACTGTAGCTAGGGTTTTACCCCTAGCTTGTGCAAATGAGCACCTACTAAGGAGAAAGGACTCCTTAGTAGCAGTTCAGTATATTAAACTAATTAAGCTAAAACAGAAATTAAATTAGTTCTAAAACAAGCATGAAACATAAACACCAAATTTAAAGAATGACTTTTTGTATTGATGTTACCTTCAATGTAAAGGTTTGATGAAGCCCTTTGCAGTGTCCAAGAGGATGCTCCAAGCTTCAATATGCTCCTTCTCCTTCTCCAATGTTGGGAATGGGCCAAAGGTGTCTCTCAAGGTGAAAATAGTTCAATGGTGAACTAGGGTTTCGAGAGAGATTTTGGCAGAGTAAGGGTGCTTGTGATTGTGGATATGAAATAAGGGATCTCCATCACCTATTTATAGTTTTTTGGTGGTGGAGTGCTGACCCATGGTTTTGGGAAACACATGGTTTTAGGCAGCTGTATAGGGTTTTTTCCTCCTTTTCCTCATTATTTTATATTTTTATTCCCTTTTTAGGGGATTTTTGCTATTTTTGGAGGAAAAGGGGGGTTTTTTAGCCTTTTTTAGGCTATTTTGAGGGTTTTATGGCCTTTTGGAGGCATTTTAGGCCTTTTGGAGGCTTTTTAATGGGATTTTTTGGGATTTTAATGGAAATATGGTAGGAAAATGGACAAATGAGCCATATAATGTGGTAAATGAGCTAGTGAGCACTTTTTGGGTGTTAACAACAATATAAGAATATATTCAAAGAATACCAAACATATAGAATTCAAAATTTGTTTACAATTTGTTTGCTTAAAGAGAATTTGGATTATGTGGAGAATTTAAACTCTATAGATTAAAAAATGGGCATTAAAAATAGATAGAACAAATCATTATATACATTGAAAAATGACACAAAACTATTACAAACATTGAAAGTATCACATAATCGCTGCTAGGGAAATTTTTAAGGCTCCATAAATTTCTTAAAGTGTAGAAACCTTGGCAAATCTTGCTAATTCTTAAATTTGCAACCATAAAATGTTTGGCAACGTTTTTGTTAAAATATTCAAATTTCTAAGGACTTTATATAGTTTTTGGATAATTTTGGCGATTTTTAGAGTAAAAAAAATTAACCCATGGAACTTGGGTGAATTGAATTTTAGAAAAAAATGGAAATTGGTGAATCTTTTTTTGGAAAAAAAAGTTGAAAAATAGCCCATGGGCTAAATTTCGCTGCTAAAATTTTCCTTGAGATTCAATGCCATATCTCTTAAGCTTTAATATATAGATTGTGCAGAGATGTATGAACACCAACAATAGTTTCACATAATCAAAGTTGACAAAGTCAAATATATTGACTATGTCACCACCGTTAACGGTCATTTGATTTAATCGCATAAATGTCATAATTCCCATGTCATAACATCAGGATTTTGACATCCTAAGAGCTTTGTCAAAATTTTAACATCTATCAAGGACAAAAAAGAAAGAAAATAACTATGTAATTTTCAAGAATTGCGAAAGAATTCCAACATCACAATTGATTTCTACCCTCAACATTAGAATACAATGTTTGATTTTACACCCAAATATAGTAGTGTATTAGCAAATTTCAAGATTGATGATCTAGATAAATTATCCTTAAATATGTTTAGGAACCAATTCCAAATATTAACCTCTTCTCAAGCTCATCCTTCGAGGACTTGAAGCCTAGTGAAGAAAGTGGAGATGGAACCAAAGGAATGGATTTATGAGGTATGAAACTGGAAATAGATATAAATGAGTCTTGAAAAGGCCTATTGTGGAGGCCAAACACAACAAAGTTTGGATAATCAAGCCTAAGGAGGAATACTTGGTTGTAAAAATTAAAATCCATATGGAAGTGACATCTTGAACATAAAAAGTCTTGTTTTGTACGAACCCTACTACATGGAGGTTTACCCATAGGGTAGCATATGCAGTCTTTAGGGGTTGTACATCCTAGATGCCTCTTGCCAAGCAAGAATGAAACACAAAAATATACGTTCTAGTTTTGTAAAGATGTTCAATAAGCTTGGGAATAGACATATAAGTTGTGTCATTACTTACTCTTAATCAAGATCACTTGGAAATTTGTTTTATTGAACCTTTTATTTACATACTAAATGGCACAAAATTAGAGTTTGCATCTTATATTATCTCTGGAAAACTAAAAATGAATGTATAATTAGAGTTTGCATCTTATATTATCTCTGGAAAACTAAAAATGAATGTATTTTTCATTTCCACATTATATGGTACGAAATTAGAATTTAAATCTGGTATCATCTTTGGAAAACTAGAGATGAATGTATTTTCACTAGGATAGAAGCCAAAGTAAACTACAGATAGGAGCCTTTAATAGTGGCAAAATCCCAAACAATTTCTACATGGAGTTGAGTTATAATTCCTGAGTATTGAGTGGTGGCATATGATCGATCTCGATAATATGAACCTGGGAACCTGGGCAGAGTCACATTTGGCCCAAAAATCAACCAAACACCCAGACCGTCCTTTAAATTAGATGCAAATTTATATAAAATAAGTAGATACTTCCGACCTGCCGGATTCGAACCAGCGACCTAAGGATTACAACCAGGACTTTCAATCCCACTACAGTCCTCCGCTCTACCAACTGAGCTAAGGTCGGATGTTGTTAACTCGTAAAAATTAATTTAAAAAACATATAGTAGAGAAGTATATTCGATCAAATCCTCCCTAGTAACATAGCGAAGTTTTGTATCACGTAGCTTTGTAGAATCACGGAACTTTGTATCACATCAAAGATCTTGAGTTAGTCTTTCAATAAAATTCCTTTATTAATGGTTAGTGTATAGTTATTTTAAATTCAATGTTTATTAAGTGTAAAAATTTTGTTAGTTAAAAGATTTATTACTAAAATATATATTTGTGATTAAAAGCGTAAATATTTTGTTAGTTAAAAGATTTATTACTAAAATATATATTTGTGATTAAAAGCTTTGGTTGCTATCTTGCGTTTGTTTTTACATATTGTTTTATTATTATTTTGGAGTAAGTCATTCTTAGCTAAATTCAATTCTTTGGGTTGAAATTTTTTCCAAATTTGGTAAAAGTAATTTAGGGTAAGGTATAAATTTATTTAATTGATGAGAATTATGATTATGATTCATTATCTTAGTTTTTATGGTTTTGGCTTATTTTAAAAACACTCAAATTTTTAAAATAAATGAAACTTTTAAAAATTCAAATAATTAAGTTAGTGAGTAAGATCAAAATTTTAAAGGTGTAAATAATTTTAAGATGAATTTTAATAAAAAATTAATAAAAATCACAATTCATTTTAACAATATTTTTTATATTAAAAAGAAAAATAATACATATAAAACATTGTTAATAAAGTAATTTAGTTTTTCTCCGTCGAGGTGTAGATGAGTAGGTAAAGCCTGTGTATGTGTAAGCCTTGTAAGAGGTCGTTGGTTCAAACCCTAGATAACCCGTGCGCCATTGTGGTGGGTTCGGTGGTTGCACCTAGGGGTATAGTGGTAGCGGACAGGATTGGACCTCTAGACCCCGTGTCACTCAAGTAGCAGCCCCATCCCGGTTGTTGATTCCCCTAGTACAAAACACACAAAAAAAGTAATTTAGTTTTGCCCATGAGGAGTAAAATAGATGGTGAATGGATGTACTTTTAAGGCACTCCTTGCATAAGGTCATTAATTCAAAACTACATAGGTGTGAGCCTTAAAAAAAATATAGTTTTTAATTAATTCAATTAAAAGATAATATTAAACATAAAAAATATTACAACAAAAACAATATTTATTATTATTTTCTATCATTTTTAACAATATTTTGAATAAAAAAAATAGATTATAAAATAACAATTTTTGTTTCAAAGGTAACAAGATCCTTTACAATTTTTATTTTTATTTTATTTTAAATTTTTTTATAAAAATATAAGTTTTGATGTCTAATATTTTAAAAATGTATACATTTTTATTTTTATTTTATATTAATTTTTTAATAAAAATATGAGTTTTTTTATGTCTAATATTTTGAAAATTTATAAATTTTACAATCTTACTATCTTAAAAAAACCAATGGAAAGTGTGACACATATTTATATCGTTACCCAAATGCTTAACATGAGGAATAGTCAATCTAAGGGAAGGGGTGATGTAGGTCTTTCTATGAATGGAGGTGTTCCAGTTGAAGGATAATTTATGGGTTATGATTCTTGTCATAAAAATTGTGAGATTGGAAAACAATTTGGGAAGGGCATTGGGGTCGAAGGAAGTAGATATAACTTGACATCCATAGAGGAGACTTTTGGATATGTTGATGAGGAGGTTAAAGGGGTATAGGACGTGTTGATGGGAAAGGTCTTAAAAGGGTTTAGTAGAGGCATAATATCAAATTTGTGTATATTACAATAGAAGGCTCTTTATGAAAAGGTGTTTAATAAATGTTGTTCTATTTTGGGGGTTCTTAGAGTTAATAATGCCTCATATATGGAAGTCAATTGTATGTGTAGGCATAAAGCAAAGCTAACATAATAGCTATGAACTAGTTTATATATGCTTATATTCATTTGCGGTTGCAAATATCTAAAGTATTTATAATGAATATGACTTTGTATATCCTTATTTTTTAGCTTTATTTGGAACACAAATGTTGTAATTGGGGAAGGAGTGAGCTAACAAGTGGACAAACTCAATTTTTTTGCAAGTCTTCTCCTATTTTTTGGTTATGTAAAGTTTTTCCACGATCCTCTCATTTTTTCCAAACACTCGCTATGGTGTCATCTAAAAATGTGTTATACCTCTTGGGACTAAGTTCTATGTTCAATGTCCTCGTCAATCAAATAGAGCTATGAATTTCGATAAAATCCTTACTGGATTTGAGGTAGATTTTGAACCAAAAAAGGATGAGTTTATCCATTTATTAACTTAGCTCATTGGAAAAAGATTGATTGGCCAAATATTTAAAATCTGTAAATTTTCTTGGTTCAAATTTACACTACATTTATATAACACTCCTTTAGATATGTTTTCATGAGCCTTGAGGCATTGCCTATCAACCAATTGAAGTAATTGGCACTGACAAACTTGGTATGCTTTTAGTTGAAAGCTTCCATTTTTGTGGTGATGGTATTTTGTGCATCTTATATTACCTATTAGATTGAGGGTCCTATTTTGGAACCACTTTCATATTAAAATAAAAAATAGAAAATAATTATATGAGGAATTTTATTAGAAATATGGAACACACAGGTGAACAAGAGGAGCAATAATTTTTGCTATTACTAATCTAGAATTAGTAGAAATTTCCACCCAAATTTTAGCATGAAAGGTTGTTTGGAAGTGTTGTAGGGATGAATTCCTTGTGGGGGCATTGTTTGCAGTACAAAGATGCACTCAGTGTCTTAAAATGAGTTGGGTGAAATATTTATTGAAGGAGTTTACTCATGATTGTCTTAACACTCAAAATTTAGGTAAAATGTTTCATCTAAACTGGGTGTTGTTATTAATTGCAATGATAGAATGGAAGGCTCCTAAAGGGAGATAATATGATACTGAGGTGACAAAGTCATTTCTAGCCAAAAAATTTAGTATTTGGAAACACAACGTGTATAAGGAAGTGCAACACAGTACCAATATGAAATTTAAATGTTGGTATATAGAAATGATCCAGGTGACAATTGAGTCATACCGTATTCTGACATATTTGGTAGATAAATATGATTTTGCTCCGTGTTTTTATATAGATGTTCATAATGTGTTTATTTCACTATGTGCAGATCCTTCGAATAGAACTAAGGTTCTACCATTTTGTGTTTCAGAAGAAAATATTAAAGAAGCTATGGAAGATTGGCCTACAAAATTCCGATACAACCTGATTCAGAGGTTGAAATACTAAATACTTCGCAAAGCAAGGCCCAAAAGAAACCAGAAGTTCAAGGTTCTACCATTTTGACAACACGCATATCTCCAAGGTTAAGTGCAAAGAAAAAGAAGGAGCATGATCCACCTGAAGGAGTTCCAAAATTGTAGAAGAAGAAGCGTACACAAATTTTACCATCCTTTGCATCCAAACAAGAGAAGTTTGAGAAAGAACAAAGTCATAATCACAGGACCGTGCATCATTGTAGAGAGGCCAAAGGGTTAAAAATTAGTTGTTTTTTGAGAATAAAGGTGGATTGACAGAGTTGATGGCATTACAAGATATCATTAGTACCATCGAAGTTAATCTTGATTCATAGTACGTACTTCATTTAGACTCTACTCAAAGTTGAAATCTAAATTGAAATTGGGGAGTTCAATTCAAGATTCTTCAGAGATGGACATAAATAATAGTACATGGGAGTCTGGGTTGAGTATAGAAAAGTGTAATAAACAAATTGTAAGAAGAGATATCTCAGTGTAGACCCTCGCATGGTGGTATATAAGGAGATGGAGGGTTCTTTGTCGTTAGCGTCAAGTTGTTTTTTTCCAGTAGTTGTAGTGGTTACAAAGGAAATGGAGCATGCCATTTGGATTTGAGTATAGATTAAAGTGAGAGGAACCCATTTCCCACTAATAAAAAATGATAATCAGTGACTAAAAAAAACTAAATTTTGGATATAAACAACTAGTTTTGAGGCAACGACTAATGGTAACAAATTAACAATCTCTTTTCACCCGACTAACTTAGTTGTATATCACTTAGTCATTAATTGGTTAATTAATCAGTAAGTGATATACAACTAAGTTAGTTGTATATCACTTAGTCATTAATTAACCAATTAATGAATAAGCGATATAGGACTAAGTTAGTCGGGTGAAAAGAGACTGCTAATTTGTTACCATCAGTCACCGCTTAAAAAATAGTCGTTTATATCAAAATTCTAGTTGTTTTTTTAGACACTAATTATCCATTTTGTAGTAGTGAAGCAACTTACACTAGAGGCTAGGTCTCTATCCAACCTAACTACCATTGGATGCTTGTTCAATGTTCTCTCTTTGCATATTAAAAATAGGATTAAAACAATCAAAGCCTTTAATTTTGTAGAAAGGTGTCTCAATTCTTTGCCTAGGCCCTTTTAGTGACTTCTCCCATTATGTGCAAAATGAAGTGTTCGATTAAAATCCCTCTTATAAATCTAGGTTTCCTTGTTAGTTCCAACATGTATTCTATTTTGATTATAACCACAATAATAAAATTTATTGCACAACATTATTTTTGGATATCAAATAAGCATAAAATTGTAGAAAACAACGTTCCTTGCCTTAAAAATCAAAGAAGTTGGACACAAACAAATTGGAAATTCATAGAAATAGCGAAGTGTGTATTTAAGACATGGGGCAAGGGTAGGTAAATGACTAAGAAAATAAAATAAAACATATTTCTATGCAAAGAACAAGACAATTGGAAATCTAGAACAAAGGTGTACAAACACAATATAACTCTAAGGAACATTCCAAGAGAGAGGAAGGGTATCAAACAATTTGCAAGTGCAAAAAGCAGGTAAAAATAATAGGATTGAGGAAAAAAAAGTTGACAAAGCATAAGACGATGCATAAAAAAATCAAAGTGGTAAAAGGACATGTATGCGTATGCTTTAATGTGTGTAACGAAACATAGTATTGTAAAGAGGAAGTGAAAAGATAACATCACAAACTATACTTTCCCAACAAATACATTTCCAAGCCATCCATTTTGCATGCTTTTCTATTTGTAATTTGGTCTATCCATGGAAAAATTCAAATTCGACTACAAACAATGACAAAATTTGCTTGTAACATAACCATGAAAATCTTTGGGATACCAACAAAAAACTATCACAATATAGTGTAGTTAAACCCAATCATCAAAAAAGGTTACAAACAGGTGGAAATTGATCATTTCCTACACACCTAGGTTTCCAAAAAATTACATGAAGATGCGCATAGAGCTAGAGGTAGCATAAATGATGTTTGTATGCTAGGAAGTATATAGAGAAAGATTGGTGTGATTAGGATAAATCATGAAGAAACTCTTCAATATGTGAAAATGGTAAAGTGGTGTATTACATAGAAAAATTAGGCCCAAATTTCTTTCATTTTAAACTTGGTAGAAGAGTTTTCCAAACATCGGAATCCATCGAAATTTAAAAATTAAGAGTATATATGAACCAATAACCAACAACAAGATCTAAATTATTTCAATGTTTCAATAGTTGGCTTCTAGAAGATATTTTAAGCTTACAATCACAACAATGAGTCTATATTTGGTTTTTAATCCTTCAAAGCATGTGCTACTATATCTTCTGTAGTATATTCCCCTTTACACGGGAAACAATATACATTGTGAATCACATTGACATGTACAACATATGGTTTATCCAACCATAAACAACCTTCCTACATTCGAATCAATAGAAAGCAAATGCAGCACATAATACTAGGTCCACACCCAAAATGCAGAACATCTAGCAAACAAATAATTCCTGACTGAAAAATATTTTGTGTACACTCCTTAGCAATGACTCGTTTAGTACCATCAAGACTCAAAATCATATATACATAGTTTGAAAGCTAAAGACTTGGAAAACTATCGCCATCCTGCAAATTAAAATCTAAAAAATTCATACATGGGACCTTCCCTGGAAGTGTTTCCTTGATATCTACCCTAGTATCGATCTCTACAACATGAATCTCGACTTCCTTAACTTCCTTCACCTTGGTTCGATCTTTAGGTACTGCAGACGTCAACATTTTATCTCAACACTTCATCCCTATGCAACAACAACTACTTAGACTCCGATCTCCACTATACATCCTCACTCACTAATGCACAAATCTTTGATAGAATTGAATCGATCACCACACCACTCTGCTTTATTTAAACAACATGTCCATCAATTATTGCCTTTCAATCACATTAATACACCTTTCATGTGTCATAACTCTAGACACGATTCATGCAATATTCCCAATATTCTTTTCAATATGTAATATGTCCTTCCAACCTAATAATCATTACTTAAATTGTATGCATTCCAACCTTCTACCATCATTACAATTCTTTCCATAAATGCTACAACCACTTCGAGTTGTACATTACTTTATTCAAAAAATAAATTTAACTACTTGCATGACACTATTTAACTAACTGACACCATCACCCATAAATAGAAACAACACATGTACTTTTTCACTAACTACCATTGTGATCTACTCAATCTACTATGTACATCATTACCGATCATTACTTAGTTGTCATTCTTCTGACCCCTATTGGCCATAATATGCTTTAACTATGTTTCCATTCACCATACCTTTTAAAGGATCACCCCATAATGTATGTAACTTCACTGTGCCTACTTCTATAATATATGTAATTCGAAATGGACCCATCCATATCATTGACAACTTACCAAGATGTTTAATGTAACTACTATCATACAACAATACCAGTGAGCCAGGTTCCAATTCTCTCTTTCTTGTGTTTCGATCATGCCAATATTTCTACTTGTTCTTCTCCATGTGTTGACTAAACCCTACAAGTATTATATCTTCTTCTAATTCCATCGATTCATTCAACCTCCTTTGTAATGATTGGTCAAGCTAGGTACAAAAAACTATACAAGAACCACTGCTTCCTTTCCATAAACCAATCGAAAAGGTGCGAATTTAGTCAACCATTTGCAAATGGTACAATAATCCCACAACACTGCTGGAATCATTTGGTCCCAGTCATCTCACTCTACATTGGAGACCTTTGTTAATGCATGCTCCAACACTTTACCGAATGCTTCCACTATTCCATTTGCTTGAGGGTGATATGGTGTAATATTTTGGTGATATGTCATAAATTCCTAGATCAATGCCCCTATAGTTGCATTCAGAAAGTGAGATCATTGGTCACTCATCAATACTTTGGGACAACCAAATCTTGTCACAATATTCTCAAAAATAAATCGTGCATCAACCTCCGTTGTCAATGTAGCAAGTTGAGATTGCACATGTGCTATACCTGTTGAAGATTCTCCACCTAGGGTAGACTCGAACTGCATAGAAATTTCCAACACATTAGACTACGTGAGAACCTTCTGATGAGTTAATGGAACCTATATGTGTGACAACAATTCTGAAATAAACCACTCCCTATGTTGCACATCTTGAATCTGAAATTACAACCTATCCAGCAAAATATTGAATCTTTGTTCATAATCCCATAGTGTTTCTCTAGGATGTTGTTTTATTTCCTTAATATTGGTAATACGTTGAGACTTTGATTCTAGTTTCTGAAACTCCTTTAACATCGCTTGCTTAATTTCATCCAATGTTTTATCAACTCGTTGCACATATGTACTTATATACTTCATATACCATGTTAGTGCACAATCTCTCAATGTTATCTGCATCTATGCTATCTTTTCTTTTTCATCAATCACCTGCTTCATGGTCCACACCGCATTGCATGTGAACCAATGTTGTTCTGTATCATCCCTTCTAGTCCCATGAAAGACTGGAAGTTTGAGGATCGAATCAATCATTTGTCTTGCCATAAATATTCTCACCAGTCTTCCACTTATGCTCTAATTTCCTACTCCTTGTAATCTTTGTTTTAAAATATTCCTAACCTATGCTTCAACCAAAATTTCTATTTCTATTTGAAAAACATGTGGGGGGTGGTTTAAGAGGGGGTTTATACAACACTACTATGCCATACTCTTCTGTGATACATTCAGATGAATCTTCAAGCCTCATTTGATTAAACACTTCTACCATCCTCAAAAAATTCTCATCATCTATTGATTCTTCTTCAAAGAGGCTCTCCATAATCTCATTATGTTGGGACTCTCTATCCATTTCCTCTGATTCCTCTACATCACAGCCTCTCCACTAGGTTTCAACGCCACTCACTGTTTCTTTTTCCACACCTTCCAATAATGTGTCCTCTTATACGTTGCACCACTTTTCTATCGTGTCTCCTTCCCTTCCTTCCTCCATTACTATTATGCTTTCCTCTGGCACCCCACTCCCTCCATCATGCCCCTCTGGCATGTCCCTCTTCTTATTTTCTCCTAAAACTCCTTCTACAATGTCCTCTATTTTATTCCCTATGTTATCCATCCTTACTTCAATATTGCTTCTTTCAGCGCATTCCTTCTCTCATATTGCTCTTCTCTTCTTCTTCTATGTTCATCTAGATCCATCTCTACTTCTTTTCTTATTTCCTACTTCATGGATTTTACCCTCTTCTCTCCCTCACCCCACCCAATTCAGGGGGTTTTACTCTTCCATCCTATCTAGATCCATGTACATAAACCCTTTCCAACAAACAACATATTTATCCAAGTAGGTTTTTCTGCTAACAATCTTTTTCTAGGTTTAGTCTCAAACTCCTCATTCGCACAATCAAAAGCTTTGTTATATTCAATAGCAAATTCTATTATACAACCTTCTTTAATCCTTTCAAACCAAAAATATATGGCTCTTGTCCGCTTATTATCTAAGTGTTTCAAACTATCTTGTGTTTCTTGATTTCAAACAACAACTTCTTGACTCCTCCACACAATATTCAATTATACTTGCATTTACTCCATGCATGCAATAAAAAAGGAAAAGTTCAACAAAGAAAATTTCAGGCATCTGCATATATGTACCTTTTCAACCATAGCTTAGGATCAATTTTCATATATCAGGTCCCCTTTTGCAAAAATTCTTATTCTTTGTCAGTCAACCAATTCTATAGCTTCTCCCTTGTAAGATTCCAACTCATACTTAATCAAACCCTAACATTTTCAAGTCCCAACAATGGAACCAATTATTGGCATAGATTTAGACCCTAAGTTTTAAATCATGAACCAACAATACCTCTATGAGAATCATAATTTTTATTACCGAAGAAGGGAAAAGTATCACTCGAGACTCTCGCAGGGATTATTAAGACTGAAATAAGGATAAGTTTTGATAAGCATTTTCTAGTAATATATTCTTCATCAACCAATAACAACTCAACATAATAACATATATAGATTCAAATTCATGCACAATTTTACCATCATACGCAAGTAAGTAAAAAAAAAATAGTTGGTCCATTCCAGTAATACTAATAACTTTTCATTTGACATTGCTTTTTATTATTCATCAAAGTTGTATAGTTCAAAATATCAGTAGTAGGAACCCAAAACAGTCCCATATTTTCAGTCTTTATACAATATAACAAACATTTATAACTTTTACTAACTATCTTGTAACAAATAATATTTAATCATGGCCTAACTATCTTATAATTTTGTTGTGCAAGCCTCAACACAACATATTGCATGACCTATTACAAAATATATCATTCATTTACAAAACTTAGGACAATACAACTAACATAGCGTTGACAGCCTCATGATTTGTCTTTCCTAAAATTGTAAAGGTTTGCAAAATCTAATTAAAATACAAACCCTAAGGATACTTGTGGAGTCTCAAAAGCTCTATATCATGTTACTTAAGAATCACTGGGTGATGGTGATAAAATCAATGCTGATATGGGGACATTTTTGGGGGAAAGGAATTCATCTATGTAGAGTCTAAGGGAATATTGGGAGGTTGTGTTATAGGTTGGAGGGCTAGGGTTATAATCTATACTAATTCATGGCCTTTTACTTAGGCTTGCGAGTATATTTTTATTCTTAGATCTAGATAACAAGGGTTTTAGTATTAAGCGATTATGGCCTTTGTTTTGGGAGGGTCATTTGTTGGAAAAAAAAGATTAGTTCAGAGTTCATTTATACTAAGAATGTTATGTTATGGAGTGATCTCAATTTTCAATTGGTAGGTTTGAAATTTAGGGTCCCTCTACACAAGTTGATCCTTTGTTTGAATTCCTTCTGAGAAAATTAGAATAGGTCAGTCTCTTTGATGTTGAGCCTTTTAAAATAAGACTTACCAAGAGGGATAAGCATTCAGGAGAGGAAAATTTTGCAAAGATACTAGATTAGTTCCTCCTATTTGAGACTGAAAAATTAACAAATGAGGGTTAAGAAGTGGGTGAAATCAAGGGGGAGGATCATATCATATTTTCTATTTTCCTTGAGATGGCAACATTGGGAAGAAAACCCCCATTCACATTCAAGTTTAATTCACCTTGGTTAGAGGAGGTCCGAGATTTTGTAAAAATGTTCAAAAACAAGTGTGTGCCCTTTGATGGGTTCCCTAGTGTGTCAATTTCTTTTATAGTTTGACTATAGTTTTAAAGAGGATTAATCAAGAAGCATTGCATTGGGTTCATGAGAAAAATAATTAAACAATGAGTTGGAGATTATAGTTATTGAGTCAAAGTTAAATTTTATATTTTCAAGAGATGGTTGACTTTCTCGGTGAGGAGTATAAGGACATGATTAATGAACTAGATAAAGGGAAAATGAAGATTTTGATGGATAGAGAAGCATACTAGAGGTTAAAAGTAGAGTTCTTTATTTATAAAAAGGAGATGAAAACACAAAAAAATCATTAGTATGCAGTACATTGGAAGAATATTAATACCATATGGAATATTAATAGGAATGATGGGTCAGTGGCATCTATCTATGAGGAAATATCAATAGTTGTTCTTGGACATTTTAATGAGATATATAAGTTTGAAAGCAGGGTTTCTATAGTAGAATTGGTGAAAATGACTACATTTTTCTAGTTTTGTGAATGGGGAGGACAATGTTAGACAGAGGAAAATGTATGAAAAATAACTACAAACAATACTTCATAGTTTTCAAAAGGACAAAATTCCAAGGCCTAATGGCTGGCCTATGGAAATTTTCTTGAGTTTTTTTTAGCTCAAAGAGAAGGGTTTAACAAGGGTGGTTGACAAAGGTTGCTTGGTTTTTCAACCAAGCATGTGCAAGGATGCACCTACTAACTAGTAGCAGCAGTCTCAAATAAAGCAATGTAAATAAGCAAATATGAACTATAGATTGATGGTAGTAAACAGTAAAATAAAGAAATCTAGATTAATAACAATAAGTAAAATTGATTCATAAACATGTAAATAAAAATTAAAACTCTTGTATTACCTCAAATGGTGAGGATGGTGACTTTTGAGTAGCTCCAAGGTTGAGAAGCTCCAATGTCCAATGGTCTCTTCTTCTCCAATGCTTCAATGGTTGGGCAAAGCTCAAGATGGATTTTGGCAGCATGAGGATAGGATGAAATATGGATGAAAAGTGAGGAGCCCCTATCACCTTTTTATAGTTTTTGGTGACGGGGAATACCATTATGGTTTTAAGGAAACCAATGGTATTAACCAACATGGTTTAGGTCTCTTTTTCCCTCTTTTTCCTTTTTTGAATATTTTTTATATTTTTGTTCCCTTTTAATACTTTTTGGGAATTTTGGACCCTTTCTGAGGGTTTTTTGAGGAAAAATACATATTGTGAGGGGAAAAGGGTGTATTATGGTCTTTTTGGTGACCTTTTGATGGTTTTAGAGGCTGAAATGGTGGAAAAAGTGGACAAATGGGTCATGTGAATAAGGGAATGAGCTAGTAAGCACTTTTTGGGTGTTAATAGATTGCCCCTTGATGTGTGAGGGAAGGAGCTCATCGTATGGCCGATAGACATCATAGTCCTTTTGTCTTTTTTCCTGGGTTTTGGAGAAGAGAAGAGACTGATTGGATACTGGAACAACAACCCCTTGGAAGCTGCAAAAAACTGAAAAAAAAATACATGGCCTCAAAATGAATGAGGAATAATCTCTGATTATGGACGAGGCGGGCATACCCATGCTCGTATCAAGACATATATATAACAATTAGGCCCAAAAAGGGGGACCCGAATAATACATAAAAATATGTTGGTACATCATAATGGTCCAGAGGGGACACAATTCTGGGACATACTCATGGTCATACCATGACTAATTTCAATAGTTGATACACTAGAAAAGAGAAACAACCATTCTGAATAAGGTATCAGAAGGGTTGATGAACTGCTAAATATGAAGGTGTCCAACATCTGTAGGGATTCAATGACTGTGAGTCAACTTCTGAGGTGTATATGTGATTGTATACTCAAGGGAGTATAAAACCGCGGTACATCTGAAAACTGTCGCCAAAGCGTAACCCGAATATCCATAGGAGTATGTAACTGGTTGTTTCCTCAATTAGACTCTCAAATGCGGTAGAGTCAAGGGATATCTGGGGTCTTTAACAAAAAACTGAAAGGACTGATACCCTGTACGAGTCTCA
Source organism: Larix kaempferi (assembly GCA_027924585.1). Lineage (NCBI taxonomy): Eukaryota > Viridiplantae > Streptophyta > Pinopsida > Pinales > Pinaceae > Larix > Larix kaempferi. The sequence goes on along the minus strand of BSBM01000184.1, from coordinate 3,145,296 downwards.
ACGATGCGATCAAGGTGTTGAAGTCGAGCATGTGAGAAACGATCATTTGGAGAGGCGTTGAGGACTCCTTTCAAAATGATTTGTAGGCACTCATCATTAATGGTGATGCGTCCAAGGCATAGGGACCTCTGGGTCTATCCTTTGGAATAGGTTTGGTTGGCGTTGACAGAGGGAGACCAACAACTACCAAGGCAATGATGTTTCCTTGATAGGAGCACGAGGTGTACAACTGAAATGTGATAGTACTGATGGTAGTACTGACATACTATAATGATGGGGAATATCTGGGGTCATAGAGTGGGTGGACTCAAACTTCCTTTGTTCAGAGCATGATGACATGGTTGACTTGACAGCATAGGAAACTGACTATTAGGTGTGGGGATCATAGCTTTAAGGGATCAAGGGTATGTGTTGTAGACTGGAGTGACTCTGGGGGGACAAGCTGATGGATGCTATTGGGAGACTCTCAGGGTGACATACCATAGAATACTCTGAACAAAGGCGATCATAATGCGGAAGCTACCTTATGAGTAGACATGATTTGTTGTGGCGTCGAAAAGCACCGTTGGTTCCTTCTTCGTGGTTTTAATGAGCTCCAAGAAGGGATAAAAGTGTGCTTTTAAATGGTATTGTCCTGTGGATTTATGCGATCCCAGGATTGTTCATGCTCGTGGTTGTTTTCATTTTTAGAGAGTCTGAAACCAGTAAGTAGACTCCAATGGTGTTCTTTTTTGTATGTTAGTCTCCAAGGCCCGAAAAAACATAAAATGATGCAAATGGAGAACTCCTCTAGCCAATGTGACTAGAGTATTCATTTTTCGTAATTAGAATACAAGGTCCGGAAAAGGGTTAAACTTATACACAGTAGACGCCCTTTCAGATACTTTTAATGAGCATGAAAGGAAGCAAGATTGCTCAGCGATCTTTTCATTGTTTTAGGAGTCATAAAAGAGCTTAACAAAAACTCCTTAAGTGCCTTTTTCGTAAAGGAATTGCTCGGCCCGAAAAAGGGATAAAATTATACCGAACAAAAGTAATGGAGAGGCAAGGAGGAATTGTTTAATCAAAGAGAGAGTATGGGGATCAAGCACGGTGATAGGGGGGAACACTAATGGGGCCTCCTTGCAGGTTGATGAATGGTAGAAAAACAATGCCATAATTGCAGTATGGATGGAGTGGTGGGTTCATGTATAAGTTGTGGTGCGAAAATTTGTAAAATCTGACGGCTGTCGATGTGGCACCCAAATCGAGGGGATGGTGGGCACGTGAGAAAGTGCCCAAAAATTATGGGGTTGAGAGTGAGAAATGATCTCTAGCATCATCACGAGCGTGGAAAACTGAATCCAGTGATATAAGACTCGTCAAAAATGGACCACGGCCAATGTAGCACGCAAATCGAGGCGACGAGGGGCACATGCGGTAAGCCCATAATGCAGGAAATAGCATGTGATGCCAATTAGATTTATGTTTGTCAACAGTGCACTGGAGGATAGTGTTCAAAATTTTGTTAACAACTTTGACTTGGTCGTTCCCTTAGGGGTAGTAGGTGGAGGAGAAATTATGTTCAAACTTAAGGAGTATTGACAATTCTCTCCAAACGGAGTCCTCGAAGTGAGAGCCGTGGTCTGAGACGAGTTGCTTTGGTACTCCGAAATGAGCGATAACATGGTTGAGGAAAAAACGTGCTGCAGTGTCGGCTTTGCAATTGTAAGTAGGCATGGCTTCTGCCCATTTAGTAAAGTAATCGACAACCACAATAATGTGTTTATGGCCATCCACTGATGCGGGATTGCAATCCATGAAGTCAATGGCCCATTTACAAAATGGTCCAACGGTGACGACTGGATGAAGGGGGGCGGGGGGTTCTCACCTTGGGGGAAAAAAGATGGCAATTTTGGAAATGTTTGACTGCTGTGATACAATCAGTGAATAATGATGGCCAAAAATAACCTACGCGAATTACCTTTTGGGTGGTGGCCATTCTAAAGAAATGGCCGCCGCAGGCACCGCTATGACAGTCGTTAAGGACTTGTTCGGCTTCGTCTTGGGAAAGGCATCATCGTAGGATTGTGTCGATGCCACGTCGATAGAGTAAATCACCCAAGAGGATATAATGGGGGCCATGGTGACGAATGCGACGGCATCCGTCATGGTCTATATTGGGTCGAAACTTCTGTGTGTGAAGGTATACCAAAATGTCGTTGTACCAAGGGTCGTCAGACGAGATGATGAACAAATGTTCGTCGATTATATCCGTATGGATAGCTGGTGATGACGACGAAGATGGTAGGTCTGTAATGAGTTGAGCGAGTGCTAATGCTTTGGTACTCTTCGGAGTTTTAAAATTTAGGTCATATTCTTGTAAGATAATCACCCATTTGGCAACATGGCCTTGTAGAAGGCAGCGAATCAAGAGATAGACAATTGGGTTGGAATTTTCCACAACCGTGGTATGACTGAGGATAATATAATGTCATAGCTTCTATACAGAAAAAATGACGACAAGGGCCATTTTCTCTTCATGTGGGTACCGTAGTGGTGGGCCTGATAAAGTTTGGCTCACATAGTAAATAACATGCTCTTGGCGAGCAGAGTCTTCTTGGATGAGTACTCCAGAGACGGTGTAATCTAACGCTGAAATGTAAAGGGTAAAGTCTCTTGTGAAATCTAGAGGAGAAATCAAGGGGGCACTTGTAAGTGCTTTCTTCAGGTCTGTGAAAGCTCCTTCTGCTTGGTCGTCCCATATGAAACAAGTATGAAGACGTAGCAAATGGAGGAAACCATGTACTGTGGTGGCGTAATCTGGGACAAAGCGACGAAGGAAGTTGGACTTCCTTTGAAGGCTTTGTAGTTGTCTTAATGTACGAGGTGACAGTAGGTATACTATGGCTTGGAATTTTAGAGAGTCGACGGTGATCCCTTTTTCTAAAATGATAAACCCCGGCAGGTGGCCTACTGGAACGCAAAAGACACACTTGAGTGGGTTCAAGCGGATTTTGTATTTTCGATAACGCAAGAAGACTTGTCGAAGATCATCTAAATGGTCAAATCATTTCTTAAATCGAGCCATGAGGTTGTCTAGATAAACTAGTATGATTTTATTCAGGTCATGAAAACAATAAGTCATAGCTCGTTGGAAAGTGGCTCCAGCGTTTTTGAGACCGAAAGGCATGACACGATAGGCGAAGGTGACCTATGGGGTGGTAAAAGCGGTCTTGTATTGATCTTGTTTACGGATTGTGATTCGGTTGTATCTGGAAAAACCGTCCATAAAAGAAAGTACCTCATGCCCCGCACACGCATCGATTAGTTTGTCAATAAATGGTGTTGGGAAGTTGTCTTTGGGACAAGATAAGTTGAGGTCATAGAAGTCAGTACAGACGCGGATGGTGCCGACTTTCTTATTGACTGGTGCTAGGTTTGAAACCCAGGTGGTATATGCAATCGAGTATATGAAACCTATTGCTCGAAGCTTCTCAATTTCTACTTTGACGGTTGGAAGCTTGGTTGGGTGAATGGGACGTTGTTTCTGGTGGACCGGTGATATATTGGGCCAAGTGTCTATGTGATGTTCTACGATGGTAGGATCAAGACCAGGAATCTCGGTATAAGGCCACGCGAAGACATCTCGAAATTATTGGAAGAGTTTCTTATAAGCTTGGGTTTCTTTTTCAGTGCATGATGCACCTAAAGAGATAAGCTCAGGTTTTCTGGGGGTGGTGGAGATGTCTATTTTTATAATGGGTGAAATGTTAGCCATGTTACCTTCTTCAAAGGATTATGGAGCTAGGATTGGATCTTTACACCAATCGACCTTGGTTGGTAAGAAGTCCTTGGATTCAACAGATAGTTGGTTTGCCATGGTGGACATAGATGCCTCAGGGATGAAGTATGATTGATGGTGCATATCATCCCAAGGGTAGTCCGGTGCAGTGAGTGTTTCTAGAATTTCCTCATCAGTATGAAAGTAGTGTGTCATTAAATCAATTAGTTCAGGTTTATAGGTAGTTGAAATCATATAAATGGTATTGATTTCTTCTGAACGAGAAGATTCTGGGGGGAATATTTCCTCAATAAGCGGGGGTGATATCTCTAGTTCGGCATTATTCAACTCTTATAGTGCTGCTCTGTAATTTGGGAGATCGGGGCAGTGATGTGAATAATGGTCGTAGATGCCTCATATTGCACAAGGGTGGTTTGTGCGCAATGATTTATCGCGAGGCTGAGAGGGTAGTTCTAGTTTGACAACTGGAACGTTGGTGTCATCATCCAACATATTCATGTGTTCTTGAAGTGTCGGTAGATGTGGACATAGATAGGTAGCATGGCCTATATTGTCGCACAAGGAGCACTTAGGGGGAACACGGATTGTTGGGAGATTCTTTGCCAACTTTGGAGTTGTTGGTGGGGTGCGGTTGGTGGGTCCAGTGGTGTAGGTTTGTGGTCCTATGCCCCCATGGTAACGGGATTGAGGGGGGACATAACTAGATGTTAATGTAGTGGCCCCTGTTGGAGGTGGTCGGTTTTGGGGGTTCGGTATACCAGGTGGTGGACGATTTTGGGGGTTCATTATGCCAGGTAGTGGGTGGTTTGAAATATTGATGGGTTCTATTGGTTGTAAAACAACGGTTGGAGTCGGTGGAGGGGTTGGGGCAGGTAGGTACCATACAGGTAATCCTATCGTTAACCCTAGAAGGTTAAGTGTAGCCATTATTGGTGTGCTAACAACTCCTACTCCTGAAAAAGGAAATAAGAATGGGATAGTGTGAATCCATGTTGTTCCGATATGACTAGGCACTATGGGTGGTTGAGGTTGTTGAGTATGTTTTTGTTCGTTGTGCGAGAGGGTGCATAAATCAGATACTTCAGTTACCCAGACAGGGGGTGGGATAGAAGGGAAAGTGGTGGTCATGGGAGTGTCCAAATATATCCTGGCTCCGGCTGAGGAGACGAATGATGTGGGTGCACTCTGAACGGGTTGTTCGATCATGAGAAGAACATTTTCAGGCACTGTGGGGGCATTGGGATCATAGTATGTAATCTGGTCGATTTTGACTACGCATCCTTCATGGGGGAACATCATGAGGCGAAAAACTGAAGAAGCGAAAGCTTTCATTGTATACATGTAGCTTTGTCCCAGAAGGAGATTGTAATCAAGTTGGGCGTTAATGACATCTATATCTATGAGAACTAGTTTGCCCCCAAGCTGTATGGGTACATTCACTAACAAACCCCGAGGTTGAGCTGCACGGCCATCGTAAGCTCGCAATGCGGTAGTTGACAGTTGTAGCATTGGGGATCCAAGTTTCTACCATACAAAAGTCGACATAATGTAGATGGAGGCACCTTCATCGATTATGCATCGATGAACGACGAGGTTGCAAATGGACACAGAAACTTGAAAAGCTAGAGATGAAGGAAGACGAGGTTCGGCTTGGTCTAAGTCGAAATCCATCATGTTGGATTCGTTAGGGTCTATGGCACCAATGGCAGATAACAACAATTTCTTCTGTGTAGGACAATGTTTTAGGATTTCTAGAGCAAACATAGCAGCGGGGGACTGGGCTAAGTCTTCTACAATGTTATAGTTCGAAGCAGCATGAGCATTAGGGTTATTGTTGATTCATCTTAATGAGATGCGAGGTGGTTTTGGACCTCCGTCCATGGGCATATTAGGTATGCGAAGTGGTTGATCAGTTGGGAGGGTACTCGAAGATGGGTCGGTAGGTGTGGCCTCAGGGGTTGAGCCGTATTGATTTCGATGGGTTTGAAGATTGACATCATTTGATGACATCATAAGCAAATGGTGAGTGTTCATCTCGATATGCTGGTAATTGGTTGCCACATAGGTAATTTGTTGTTGTGTTGTAGAGGATCCTTGTGGGGGATCCATTGGATGGGTGTTTACCACCCCTTGATTTGGTAGGGGATTTTGCAATATCATGGGTTGTGGCTGAGGAGGGGGTGCTGGCTGTGTAGCATGTCCTTGCCATTGGGAGTCCTCGGTCCAGAGTTGTCGCGCTCTGTCCAAATGGGGGAAATTGTGCGTGTAATGGTCGTAGACTCCACATATGGAACACGGATGGTTTGTTCTTAAATTAGGGTTTTTTTCCCTATTTTGGTGGGCGATCAGGGTTTTGATTTGTAGGAGTAGCGTTATTATTATTGGGAGGATTAGGTGGTTGTCCTCCTTGGTTTCTTTTTTGGTTATTTCCACAGTTTCTTCCTCTTCCACGATTTTGTTGACCTCCTTGATTACGCTAGTTGTTCTGGTTTTGAGGTTGGTTTTGCTATGCTTATACATGCCCTTGGGTAGTAGGTGGGTTTTGAGGTCTTGCAAGCTCTGGAGTAGGCTGCAATGGGTAGTAAGCAGGAGGGTTATGAGGTGGACCTAGTGCTTGTTGCGGTTGTGGGTAACCTTGAGCTATTGGAAGTGTTGGAGCAAGAGGTGCTGTCTGTTGAGGATAACAAGCTGAGTGGGCTTGTGGCTGAACCGGAGTCTGATGGGCTTGCTGGTTATAATATGGAGATGGTGCATAAGCTAATGGTTCTTTCCCATAATACTGTGGTGGACATGAGGGTCCATGAGTGTGGTGGGTGTGCATTACTGGAGCATATGAAGTTGTAGCTCCAGAATGAGATGTAGCCTTAGAAAGGTCTAGGGCGTTGTTTGTTGTCATCATGGTAAAAGGTTTGTTTTGCACCATAACCTGGCCGATAATACTGTCGGCGGCATGGGATGCCCCCGGCGCGTCATTCCGGGATGGATCACTGCGCAGGGCATCGGGTAAAATGGTGTATAGATATCCAGACTAGGCATATATGAGGTCGAACTGTTGAGCTTTTAAGATGGCTTCTTCTTCCGACTGGGGTCGTTTAGAAGCTACATCTTTGGCTATGAGAGGGAGGAGTGATTTGAGGAATCAATCCAAAAATATACAGTCGTCAAGCTTTACCTTGCAGATACTACGATGCTTACGCCAAACATGGATATGATCGGTGATGTGTATAGCGGTGTTTTATCTACAAGACAAAAGTATTTCCACTCCTGCATCATAGCATACAGGTAGTTGAAAAAACTGAAGGAAAGTTGAGGTGAGGGATGTAAACGTGGGGTGCGTCCCATGTGGCTGCTCAATGTACCATTTGGCTGCAGATCCAGTGAAATTTCTTTGTAAAAGTCTGAGTCGAATAGAATCATCTACTATGGAGTTTGAGGAACACCATAGGTGAAACGACATGATATGGTTTTGGGGGTCTTCCCAAATTTTCCTTCAAATTTTGGGATGTCTAAGGTGAGCTTTGTGGGCATGGGGGGCCAAGTAGGGTCATGTCGAATGGGATCATTTGTTAGCCTAGCCAAGTCTGGTAGGTTAAGGCTAGCCATAAATGGCAAACTGGCAAAGGGGTGTGATGTCATGGGGGCATAAGTGCTGGTGGTGGCATTATGTGTTAGGCCACTGCCCCCTAGGGGGATATTTGTCATGGGAGGTATGTGCCTTCCACCCATAAGAGTGTGGGAGGGGCCCACGCCACCAAGTGCAACGGGAGTCTAGATGGGTTGGGAAGATGTCCAAGAGGTGTTGAAATCTGAGTGGTAGTGGGGATAGTAGGTATAGTTGCCATAGTGGGCATGCCTAAGTTAGGTGGAGGTCCTATATTGGGCAGGGGTCCCATGGTAGGCATACCTAATGTAGGTGTAGTTCCCATATTAGGCATCCCTAAGGGAGGTGTGGTAGTTATGGCTACCGTGGTGGTCGTTGTGGTGGCGGGGGTGGATGATGTTCCACCAACAACCCCTATGAAAAAGTTGTCATAATGCGAACCAGCCATGGGGCTAGTGGGTGTGGTGTATGTGGGATTTTCGGATTCTGCCTCAAAATCAGATGTAAAATGAGGCGTGTCAGAATCGGATGATGTGGCTCTATTCCAATGACGTGTGGATTCAAGGGAACCATACTGCGGGGGGTCTCCCCGGAAGCACCAAGAACATCTTGGGGAATCAATGGTGACAGTTGGTGAATAAAAACTACTAGGTGGTGGTGAGTGGAAAGCTCTAAAGCCCTAATGCAACCGTGTGTGCAAGAGGGGAGCATAAAAAATAAATGGCACTCAGGCCAAAAAAACCAACCTCAAAACACTTACTATAATAGCTGTGCTATAGTAAGTGGAGTAATCAAAAAATGTGGTCAGGAAACCAACATGCAAACAACTCCTAAAAATAGAAAAATGTATACTTTATGACCAAAGGGAGGTAATGGAGCATGAATACACCTAAATAAAAAGTATTATGACTCGACAAGATATATCCTCTACAAGGTGATGAAATCCAAGTCAGACAATATAAATTGTAGAATCAAAGGCTAGATATCCCCCTACCGAGAGGGACACCGGGTAGACAATCCTAAAAGTTTGGCCACTAAGATACCCCGTTCATGATACGTTCAGTTGGGTGAATCTGCAGTTTGGTTCTATCGCCATTGTACTCCCATAAGGGTGGTACAACGAGAACTATGAAAGGTATCCTTCGATTATTGAATGGATTGCGGTATTCCACTCAGGCTTCTGGAAGCAGTCTAGCTACTTCAACCCTCCTAAGGGAAAGGCCTTCCCGATGAATTGGTGTTAAACCGTGTCAACAAATAATAAGGGATTTCGATACCCTAAATGTCAATCACTATGTCTCAACATGAAAAATGAGTGAGGGGTGTTATTTGGATACTTATCCCCTCAGTCCTACCTAGCTACAAAATTCTTTTCGTGTTCCCCAAGTGGGGTTAGAATGTTGGTTGAGTTAAGGTAACTTTTAAGGCTCACTTGAAATTATTGTGACAGATTGTGTGCTGGTGTAGGTGTATACCAAAACAATGTGCCTCGCATGGGCAATTTAATCACAAACTAAAATAATGAATTCAATTTGCGAAAAAATGAAAGACGTTTCAAATGTAAATGCTTTAATAACTTTTTCAAAAAATATGGATTCTTTAAAAAGTAAAGCAAATAAAAGATGTAAAAATAAATGGATTTTTAGAGTCTTTCTTGGGAAAAATATTAAGCAACTTTAGAAATATGGTTCTAACTTTGCAATTTATAAACTTAGAATCTCAGAAATACTTAAAAAATCTTTCTTTCAATTAACTGAAAATTTTCAAAAAGAGAAATGAAGTATCTAACAAATATCAATTTAATAATGCTGCAATAATGACACGGTGGGATGTAAAAAATTGTAGAAATTGATGCTGGAAAAATAAGCTGATTGGGCGAATTTTTTTTTGAAAAAATGGACCGAAATGAAATAGGAAATATCGCGGCTATCGGGTCAAAACCCGTGATGAGCCGCGCAGCGAGGGTGAAACCTGCAATGTGAATCGCAGTGCGGTGGTCAAAAGTCGCAATGAGTGGTGCAGGAAAATGCGAAACAGTCGCGATGTGCCACGCAGGAAAAGGTCGCCCATCCGCGATGAGCTGCGTAGGAAAAAGTCAAAAAGTCATGATGGACCACGCGGAAAAAAGGCTCACAGTCGCGATGGACTGCGCGACTATGGGTGTCAAAAGTCGCGATGTATGAAGGGAAAACGATGGGCAAAAAACGAATCCGAAAATTGAAATTTTGGGTTGTTTTGGGCTGTAGAAAGGGCCAATGGCTAGGGCAGCTATCAAGAAGCTAACTAGTATGGCATATCTACGGTTTTAAATGGGAAAAACAACTAAAATAAAGATCTAGAGCAAAAATTTAAAATTTGAAAAATAGCAGAGTCGCCAAAATCTGTTGTTTGGTTTTTCAACCAAGCATGTGCAAGGATGCACTTGCTAACTAGTAGCAACAGTTTCAAATAAAGCAATGTAAATAAGCAAATATGAACTATAGATTGATGGCAGTAAACAGTAAAATAAAGAAATCTAGATTAATAACAATAAGTAAAATTGATTCATAAACATGTAAATAAAAATTAAAATTCTTGTATTACCTCAAATGGTGAGAATGGTGAGTTTTGAGTAGCTCCAAGGTTGAGAAACTCCAATGTCCAATGGTATCTTCTTCTCCAATGCTTCAATGGTTGGGAAAAGCTCAAGATGGATTTTGGCAGCATGAGGATATGATGAAATATGGATGAAAAGTGAGGAGCCCCTATTACCTTTTTATAGTCTTTGGTGATGGGGAATACCATTATAGTTTTATGGAAACCAATGGTATTAACCAACATGCTTTAGGTCTCTTTTTCCCTCTTTTTCTTTTTTTGAATATTTTTTATATTTTTATTCCCTTTTAATACTTTTTGGGAATTTTGGACCTTTTTTTAGGTTTTTTTGTGTTTTTTGAGGAAAAATACATATTTTGAGGGAAAAATGGTGTATTATGGTCTTTTTGGTGACCTTTTGATGATTTTAGAGGCTCAAATGGTGGAAAAAGTGGACAAATGGGTCATGTGAATAAGGGAATGAGCTAGTGAGCACTTTTTGGGTGTTAACAACAAATCTAAGAGAACTGGGTTGAATATGATGATCCTTCTTCTTTTAAGGAAATCAAATATATTTTATATTTGTAAATGCATATATAAGATTGTGGCAAAGATAATAACTGTGGGGGTAAAGTCTTTGATATCTGATTCTATTTCTAATGATCAATTCAACCTTTCATCAGGTAGATAGATTCATGAAGTTATTGATGTGGCTTAGGAGGTCCTACATTCTATTAAGAGTCAAAGAAGTCAAGTCATGATTGTAAAGTTGGATATTTCAAAGGCTTGTGATAGTAGTGTCAACTGGTTGAATTGAAATATAATCCTCATTCACTTGGGTTTCAATGTACATTTTGTGAATTGGGTGATAAACTATGTTTCTTCAATTCCATTCTTTATTATGCTTAATGGATTAGCTTCAACGTTTTTTAGATCTAGTAGGGGGATGAGACAAGGACGCCCCTTGATTCCTCTATTATTCCTCATTGTGGTTGAAGGGTTGAGAAAGCCTTTATCTCTCTCACTTGTTATTTGTGGATGATATATTTCTATTTTGAGATGTTTATTGAAGGAATGCTTAGAAATTGAAGGATGTATTAGACTTATACAACATTGCTACATAAACGAAAATCAATGTGGGTAATTCTAAAATCTCATTTTTAGGGGTGGATGATGAAAATGTTAGATTTGTCTCGTAACTATTTCCATAGTGCTTTAAAGTATATTGGTTTTTATTTAAAGACAAATGAATATGAAAGAGAGATTAAGATTAGTTAGTGGCAATGGTTTAAAAAGGCTCTCATTATGGTGTAATAAAATGTTGTATAGGGGAGGTAGGCTTATATTGACTAAGTCAATCTTAGAGACCATAATAGGATATTGGGTTTCATAAGCTTTTATTCCTAAAGATGTTCTGAGAGAATAAGAAGATAAGTTTCAGTTTTCTATGATCTACGGATAAGGAGAAACATGGCATGGCATGGGTTAAATGGCATAAAATCACAATCCCCAAGGAATATGTTGGCTAAGGTTTTAAAAATATTGATTAATTTGCAAAAGAATTGACTACAAAATGTGGATGGACATTAAAAGCTAGTCATGGTTTGTGGATACAAGTGATTTATCAAAAATATGCGGCTTTGAATGGTTTTGAGTACTACATTAGGAAGCTTGTAAAAACATTTCATAATGCATCCATTATATGGAAGGTGATGGTCCTACCATTTTGGGAGTTGGCTTGTTTAGAAGGTGGGTAAAGGAAACTGAGCAATATTAGGTGTGGACCCATCAGTTGGTTGTGGTGAAACTATAGACTCAGTGGAAATTTGGTAAACACTTTGTGTGAGAAAGGTTTTTTACACTTAGTCAAGTGGTTGACTATGATCTCACAATTGTATGGAGTCAATAATTGAAATATGCATAATTTATATGTCTATATGGAGAGGATGCTAGTGAACGAGATGTATATATTGTTTCTCTAAAGGAATGCCATGTTTGGATTAAACATCCATATGATGAGTTGTTATGGTTGAAGAATACATCAAGTGGATACTATATATGCCAACCCCCCCCCCTTTGGTTTATGAACCAAACCATTAAATTATCATAAGAGACAAGAGTACACACCATGTACAACAATGTAAACGTGGAGCACAACTCCAAGATAGATAATAGAGATGAGTTATGCAATAAATCATTTAAGAATAGGATAGCCTCCTCCAATTACCCCAAGACATTCATACATATCATTTAACACGTTCCCTTAACAATGACTACAATACCTCTATATATACCTATTCACTAATTGCACAAGATTACCCTTCATTAGGTCGACCACTATTACATATACATTTACTTCTTAACATATGCATTTAGCCCCATATATTCCCTCCTTGGGGTCATGTCATATACATTTAACCCCATGTATGCGCCCTTGGGTCATATAAATATTATACTCCAAATATTGGCAATAAAGTATTGTATGAAGGTGAGGCTCTGGAAAATCGATTATGGTGGTGCAAAGCCTTTTGGAAATTTAATGTCCTCTCAAGTCTTGCATTTTCATGTGGTTGATTCTTAGGAATAAGGTTCTCATTTGAGATATCCTTAAGAAGAGATGTAGACTTGGTCCTAGAAGGTGTTATCTATGTAAATAAAATCAAGAGAGTAGTATGTATCATTTAGTTGTATTATGCCCATATTCAATACAATTTTGGAAGGAGGTGGATATATTTACTAGATTGAAAGAGGTATGGAGGGGTACTTCATTGGATGCATGAGTTTTTGTGTGATATTTCCAATATAAAGTCTTTTGGAGATTTACCTCTCATTATTGCATAGGACATTTGGCATGGAAGGAATGCCAACCTATTTGAAGGTAAGCATATTCCAACTGTTCAAAGTGCTACTCAACGTTTCAATATTCTCAATTTTTTTAAGAAAAAAATCTCAAAGCCTCCTATATAAGTTATAATAGAACTAGAGGTGGATAGGTTAGGCACCTGGGATTATTTTGATGGTGTTGTACAAGGTGATCTCCATATTAGTATCATGGGTGGTGTCTTATACTTGAGGGACACTCATTTCTTAAATTTTTAATCTAGGTTAGGAAGAAGATCAAATAATTATGTAGAATTGATGGTTCTGAAGTTAATCCTCAAGCTCACAGTTAGAAAAGGTGTACAAAAACCTCAAATATTTGAGGATTTCATGGTAGTTATTAATTGGATACAAGGGACTTACACATTACAAAATTACTTTGTTAGGCCTATCTTTGAGTATAACAAATCTTTTGAAGTTATTTTTAATTAAATTTCTTTTGATCACGTCTGAACGGAAAGGAATAAGTTGGCTTATGAGCTCTCCAAGACTGGCTTATCTTTTGATGTAGGTTAATGACATATATGGGTGTTTGAGTATGGACAATCCTCAAACCATGATCACCATCCTTTTGTTTGATTCTCCCTAATGAGAAGTCTATGTTTTTTAGCTCATTTTGTTGTATCATTGGACATCTATTGAGAACTCTCATTAGATATATGTTGGAGATATGTATAAATTGTGTGCTCTCAAATACATGTTGAGCTGTATATGAACTACCTTTAGGATTGTTAGTAATACATGTTTGAACTTGTATATAGTGAGAACTATATTAAGGTGACCTTTTTTTGGCATGTATTTATTATGTCGTGTTGGGAAGGGTAATTAAGTGGGAATGATCCGTGGTTTGAATCTCAATATCATGATGAAGGCTTCTAAGGCATGCTTTAAAGCACATTATAAACGTAATTTTGTTATTTTTAATGAAATTATGATTTTTTAGAAAAACAAATTAGTGGCCAATCCAAAATGAAATTATGGGAAATAGTAGATTGATATCATCTTGGATAGAAGACATGTTGGTTAGGTCCCAACTAGATATAATATCGAGCCTTTGGGTCTTGGATATGTTTTCAATGAACTAGATGCCTCTAATGTTGAAGGGAGATAAGTTTATCATTATCAAGTACAATTACTCGCATCAATGAGGTTTTGTCTCCAACAATTTGTTCTTCCACTGACTTGAGATGGGTAAGTAATGGTTTTTCTAACCATGATGCAAGTGTCTCGATCTTGGCTCCAGTGGATATAACAAGCACACGCTTACAAAAAGGACCAACACAATGAGAGAAAGTATTAATAGGCTTCCAAAAACACTATTCACACATTTTCTAATATAATTTATGGATATAACAAACCCGCACATAACAAAAAGGACTAACACAATGAGAGAAAGAATTAGAAGGCTTCAAAAAAACTACTCACACATTTTCTAATATAATTTATACTCTATGATTGATGAGAAATTAGAGCTTAGACATATGAAGCGAGGAGGAAAAGAAAGCTCTAATAAAAATCTCGAATTTGAATTGATTCAAATATGAAGTAGTTGAATTTCTATTTGTTCTCGAATTCATACTCGAAATTTTTCATTAAGGAAACACCTAAAAGCCGTACATGGAAATGAAGCAACCATAATGACAAAATGGTAATATTAAGATGCTAACAAGGAAGTGAAGATACATAGAAGAGCTCATGTGCAATGCAAAGCAAATAAAAAGATAATTACAATATACTTTTTTATTAGAAGAATTGATAGACTCTAGAAGCTTTCCCTGAGGAGACCAGAATTAAGTCAAGAGAAATTATCACTATAAACCTGAGGTCAACGTTATCGCCCACCAACACATCAAACAAGCTATTCAAGTTTGAACCTTGATAGGATCCTACCCCAATATTGGTTGGCTAAACACCTCCCCATATGAGAAGTCCACATTTTGGTCCCAATTTAGTGGGCTAAGACAACCACAATAATTGGACTGAAAAAAGAAGCCATAGAGAAGGCTTTTAATAGAAACCTTTAACCTAGTCAAACTTTGAAAGAGGGACACCATCAAGGCTTTTAATAGAAACCTTTAACCTAGTCAAACTTTGAAAGAGAAAACCAAACACGAAATTAGTGAGAGGGGACATTAATCATCTGCCCTAACTTGAGTCTCGAAGTTTGCAGAGATTTCATATTGCGCGTCAGCTAACCGGTGTAAGATCTTAAACCATATAACTGCTAACGAACCCAACCAGAGTCGCAAATAAAGTGAAATAAACCAATTACAGTCCATTGCTTCCTGGCAGAGCTTTGAATCATCGTGCAGTAAAATCTTGTTTTTGATCGATCTATCATTTTGTTTACGATTTCGGGCGGTTTTAAAATTGTCAAAATACCAGACAAATATAAAACTGAGTTCCGACCTGCCGGATTCGAACCAGCGACGATCGATCTATCATTTTGTTTACGATTTCGGGCGGTTTTAAAATGGTCAAAATACCAGACAAATAAATATAATAAAACTGATTTTCCTGATTCCGACCTGCCGGATTCGAACTAGCGACCTAAGGATTTTCCTGATTCCGACTTGTATCCCACTACAGTCCTCCGCTCTACCAACTGAGCTAAGGTCGGGCTTAGATAGTAGGTCGATAGGAATTCATAAATAATATTACACCTTATGAACTACACAATGGACTCTGTTAGATATATTCATTTTTATACAAGGCAACAAAATATATTTTTACTCCCCAGCTTTCTTTATAACCATCTATTTGGTTTCCATGCAGATTTGTTTCCATATCAAATTCGTGGTTGATAATTTTTCGGGACAATTATCAAGAAATATCGAAAAAGGAGGATCCTTGTTTATAGAAAGATCCTTAGGAGATATGATTGTTCCTATAGGAAGTGGCAAAATGTTTATGACCTATTACAAAAATTGGGATTTTTTTACCGAGAGTAATGAGCATATAACTTGGTTTGATGTTTGTGGAGAGATGGATTTAATGGAATCCTGTAATTGGTTGCAAATGGTGTGGTAGACTAACACATGGTGTGGCAGACCAAGGGCATCTTGTTTCTAATTGTGGATCCTGTAGATTATTGCAACTTGGGAAATATGGACAAGGAAACTCATGCAGTTGAGTTAGTGAATAGATGATTAGATTAGGATTGTTGAAGGATAGATGTTTTCGGCAAATTGTGGGTCAAGTTCAACCTAGTATACAACATTGATCCCTAGTAGACTTGGCGGTTTCCTAAGATAGCATATGAGGGATTCCTATAAGATGGATTGATGGCCATAGGGAGATCCATGATTTGGCTTGTCAAGGATGAGTTCATGATGACGTAGAGGTTGTCTGAGGTTGGCGGTCTAGATTTTGCCTGCCCTAATGGCATGTTGTCTTGCTTTCTACTAGTTAATTTTTGGAACTTGACTCAATGGATGGCCTGGTTTCCCTCTTGGAAGGCTAACCAAGTGACCTCTATATTGATGTTTGATAATTAATATAATGTATTTATCTTAAGAAAAAGATAAATAAATATTATACTATGATAGATAAATAAATAATTTTAATTTTAATTTTTTTCTTAATATTATTTATGCTTTATATATGTAATAATAATAAAAATTATTATAAATGATAAATAAATATTATAGTAGGATAAACTTCTTCAATTGTTTTGCAAGTTGTGTTAAATTTATGATATCGTTGAATAGAGTTGGCTAAATGTTCTAACTTTTGAATTTTTTTCGCCTGAATCTAGTGATGAAATCTTTGTTGAAATCACGATTTTTCAATTTTCAAGTTACATTTTTTATTGCAAAAATGGAATCAACATCTTCGAATACTCCCCTTTGGAAAATGATATAACTACTAGAGTCTACAGAAGTATACAGACCTTACCCCTTCAGATTTGAACCTATAACTTCTTAGATAAATATAATCATTAAATTTAATAAATTATTTAACAAAGTCGATTCAATTATGTAACAATTTTACTCACAATACTTTACAATTTTAAAATATATAATACTTTATCACTTTAATATACATAGTTCACATTCTCATTAATTATCACCAACTATCATCATTAGTTGTGTAAAGAAGTCAAATTTTATTACTATAAGTATATTTTTCCTTTTGTAAAATAGTGTGCCAGTTATGAAAAAGATAGAATATTAATTAATCATAATGTTTCCTTAGTATTTTTTTAAAAGAGGATTGAGTTTTTCAATTGTTTTCGTTTAGATTTATGAAAAACCACAAGAGAAAGCTGCATTGCAGCATATCCCTATCAAAAAGATATTGGAGAAAAAAAGGATAAGCTACTTACGCTATGAACTAATATCCACGATGCTAATAGAGCTCTGATAAACTAGTGAAGGTTAACATTTATTATGCTGCCATCAAAACCTTAAATTTTAAGCTAGCCGAGGCATCACAGTTATGGTGCTGTCATGGGAGCTCTACGTTTTAGTCAACGAAGACTTCACACTTATCATTTCGTAATCAAAACTTTAAATTTAAGTTATTTCTTGCCAAGAACTTTAAATTTAATCTATTTCTGGCCAAATAAGGGTTCAGTCTTCTATCCCAAGTGATATTATTGACAGAGATTAGCTACATTACAGTTGCATTCCTTGTTTAATAAATTTTATACTTTAGTAAGCACATTAATCATCGACAATATAGGGCTAAGAGTAAACATTGTTTATAAGTTATATAACTAAATACAGTATCCAAGTTCTATTAAACTTCATTACATTCTACTTATACACAATAGTTGAAGTGCACTTTTTAGCAACCACGACTATATATCCACGTTTAGACCTAGCATGAGTTATAAGTATAATATAAACATCATTTGTTTTTTCGTTATTAAATGATATATGTTTTTAAGATAAAATAAAGTTAAATTGATATATGCTTTTAAGGTAATATAAAGTTATTTTCATTTCATAATCTATATTGGCAATAATAGTGTGCCAACTTTGCAGCAAGCACAGTACAAAATCATTACCATGATGAAGCTTTTTGTATTTGACACACATAACCCCTAGCTTTCGACTTCCAATTAAAGTGATTTGATTTAAACTCTGTGCCAAAGGATTGGTTGACACTAACATCACTTGGAATTTTCACAGTCATTACGTTCACTTAGCTTTTTAAAAGTCTGGGAACTATAAGAATTTTGCAATCGTAGACATATATCAACTATATCATATCAACGATTGTTTAACACACTTATTTTGACAACATGTGATATAAGCTTGTTGGAAGGATATGTTGAAATTCAGAAATCCAGAACAAATTATAATTTTTGCAAAAGATATGTTCATAGATCCACTCATACTATTCAATGTAAAGGAAGATTGACAATTATTGTTTCATTCAGAACCATTTTCAACAAATGTTACAAAGAAAAGGTTATTTGAATTGTGTGTGAAAGGGCATTGGAAAAATACTTGTTTCATAGGTGTACAAGAAACTACAAGACAATTTCTCCAGCAAGATTGAAAGCAAGGCTTACCAGAAAGTCATCAACACAAATTCATCCTTTACAAGAGCAATATAAAAAGTTGAGGAAACAATAGTAGAAAAAAGGAGGCAGCTTTCTCTTTTCACAAATATATCACAACACAACAACAAATGAAAGATAATTCAATAGGCCCTTCTAGTCCGGTTCTTAACCATATGATGATGATGACAACCTAGATGTTGATGACCACCTACTAGGGCCGCATGTTTCTTTCCTTACCTATGCTTTCCAATAGAATCAACAAGTGTTGGTCAGATCAACATATTGTATATAGATTTAACCTCATTTGTTATGCCTCCGATGTCTGCTAATAGATTTTGAGCCCCTAAAGAGTGTCAGTGTATTACTTATTAACCCTCAGTTGTATATGTGCCTTAGTCACTAAACCTCCAACAAGGTGAAAGCAAGATGGAAAGTGTTGTGTCGACGCCTTAGTCACTAAACCTCCGACTGTTGATGTATATGTAACTTCGGAATGTATTTCACATATATGTATATTGTATTCCTATAGAGATGTTATTATTCCTCTATACGGAAGTGTCGCCATTTATATTGTAAGTGTCGTAAGTTATACTTGATGGGTTATTAGACCACCTTGTTTGGGTCGGCCCTGTATAAGTCATGTGGGTCAAAGGGTTATTAGACCACCCTATTGGGGGTCAGCCATGTGGGTCAAAGGGTTATTAGACCACCCTATTGGGGGTCGGCCCAGTCAACTTTATGTTATGTGGTTAAGTTAAGGCCGATCTAGTAAAGGTTATTGGGCAAGTCAAGTCAAGTATAAATAGAGTGCGGGAGGCACTCTATTTGATCGTTCTATTCTCTCTCACACTCTTGGGAGAGTGACGCACTTGTGGAGGAGGAGAAGCTGCTGCTAGGAGATGCCTATCTCTTATGCTTGGGTTGTATCATTGCTCTATCTATCTCTGAGGAAGTTATTGGGGTTTTTCACCTTTATGGTTTTCCCTAAGTAAACTCCGTGTCTCTTGTGTGCTTGCATTATTGTGTCCATGATTGATATGTTGTAGATATGTTGTACATGTTGTTCTCTCAGTTAAGACTAGATCAGATTGAAGTAAATTCTAAAAAATTAACACCGACAAGGTGAAAACAAGGCAAGGTCAGTGCATTAACTCTTAATCTTCGGGAACAGAGAAATATCGGACATAAAGAATCCAATTTGTCTGAAAACGAAAAACTAATTATAGTCGAGCTAAGATTCTTATCTGCTTGTATATTTTATGTATATACATTTGTTCATTCATATTGGAGATAATTGCAGAAGGGGCATGTTGTACCAGAGCTCTATTAGCTAGTGCTGCACGTCTTATGCATTACATGGTCGTGTGTTTAATGGAACAACAGTTGTTATTTTCATAGTGCCCACGCTTACCCTTTTCCGCTTATAATTTGTTCTGTGATCTTTTTGGTGCTATTATTCGATCTTTTCTTTCTGTCACACTCGCTAACTCTCGCATCTGCCCACACAGAAAAAGAAATTATCATTGCTTAGTCATACTCATTTTTTTTTTTAAAGAGTAGTTCTTCACTTTCCATTTGTTTTTTATTTGCTTACACATCTTTTGCATAATCTGCCTTTGTTCTCTGCTCTGGTTTGATTTTGTTGGATGTGGCAAAAGCTATGGTGGACGTTTTGACAGAAGCATTGGATAACACTATAAGTTGTGGCATAGTCATTGCTCCACTCTTACAACGGATATATGAAGTTATTGGCTTGGACAAAAAGGTCGACATTTTCAAGAAAATCTAACTGACATGAAGGTTTTTTTACAACATATTACCAATCAATTTCAAGACCATCAAAGATAGGGTTTTTCCACATAGGGTGAACTTTTGGTTGCAAAGGCTTGAGATGTGTGGATGGTGTGAAATGCATCATGAATCGCGCCTCCTTCAATTTTTGGGATGGGAAATATGTTGCATTGCCATGGTATATATGTTTTACTTCTAGTTCTCCAAATATTCATTGTAAATACTCTTAGATTTGATTTAAGATCCTTGTAAATACTCTTAAATTTGATTTAAGAGATGTGTTTGCAAATCTAGGAAATTATTATTATAACTATTAATATGACTATTATCTAAAACTAAGAGCAACTGATATCAAGAATCAAGAGCTGGAGATTGATGTTGAAGTTATACAGAGAAAATGTACTTCTTCAAAATGAAAGGTTTATTAGTTTGATAGGAGGGCTAAGGAAGATAAAAGGTTTAAAATTTCTACTAAAAAATCCTAGCTGCCAACTTATAAAAAAAACTAACCCTTCAACCTCTAATTTATGTTGTAAATGTTCTTAGCCCCGCTGTAAAAGACATTTCTAAAACTCTAAGAAGTTTTTTATCATTGAAGATATACACTACACCAACTTTAAATATGAACCTTTTATCATTGAAGATTTACACTACACCAACTTTGAATATTCAAACTAAGGAGGATATTTCACTTGAATATATTAACAAGAAATTTATGCCACAAAAACCACTTCCCTCTACCATTAGAAATCAAGGGAACCTCCCATACTAGAATGGCAAGTGTGGATAGTCTTGATACCTTCAATTTTTATACCCACATTAAAAATCAAAGATTTCTCATTTCGATTTATCTTCTTAGTACTCTAATAATATTTTTGCAAGATATAGGTAAAGCAGTTGGACGTCCATCTAGATACATGTGAATTCTTCCCCATTAACATATTCAAGGTACTGTAGGGACTAAACTGCACCAAGCCATATATTTTTTTTGTAGTGGTTAAAATATAGCTTTTCTTTGAGATTTGATGGGATTATTCTAGGAAAAAAGAAAAATAGGGTCTATAAGCAAATTAATCCATGCCATTTAGATAATTAAAAATATAATTATTTTTTGCTTTAGCTTGTAGTTTGATTTATAAAATCTAAACAAACTAGTATTCAATAGTCTAAGAAATGGTCTTTCTTCACGAAAACTTGTTGAACAAATTCAACACTTCCATACACTAGGTTAAACGAATGTCAATGCTTTCTCTTAGACCACCTCTTTAGGATCTAAAATATATATTAAAAGCCAAATTTAGATGCAAATGGCCTTTTAAGTATCTATTTTGTACTATGCTAGGATATATATTTATGGTTCACAAGAATAAAAGTTTGTGTGGACCTAGTATATCATATGCATCAATACTCTAAGAATACAATTGCACATGACCTTTATAAATGTGATTAGTCACAATACTAATACAATCATTCCAAAATATATACGTCTATTCATAATTTAAACTCCAATTATTCACATGTATAACGGTCTGATTAGTTGTGCTTAGTAAACCATCCAGTTAGTCTCCTAGGAAACTCCTTAGTGGACAACTCAATAGACCTCCTAGTCAACTCTCCTAAATGACTATTAATTTTCAATTATCGCTTAACTATCTCGACAAAATTCAAAGGTGTGATGAACCTACAAATCTTGTACTAGAGCTTGGTGTAGAGACATATGATCTAGTATAATCATGTTCACTGGGATGGTTATGTAATAACCCCCATTTTGACCCTTGGAATTATTGGCTTGATATGTAAATATTGTAAATATGTGGTGTATGATTCTTATGATGGAGCTCAAGGCCAAGGCCTCACTAGTCAATGTTCAGTTGATAAAAGCAAGTATTTTCTATTTTGTGTACATGTGCTAGTCAGCCATGGAAAAATGTAAAACCCATGTAAATGTTTATAATACAAATAAAAGTCCAATAAATGTCTATGAATGCAACTAAAATGAGGGGGGATTTGTTTATCCATTAGGGAGAGGTTTAATACCTCGTGTGTTAAGCCCCTTGACATATGTTGTGATTATTATTTGTGTTGTAATGTGGCACTAGGTGCCTCGACTATGGACTATGGACATTATTATTATTTTTTAATTAAATAACTAGCTCAACTTGGACAATTAATGTGGCCGGGGGGCATGGTTTCCATATGTGAGGGGGTTGGGGACTAGGCGTTGTGGGTCTCCCTAACAACACTCTTTGTTCCTATTTTTTGTTATTTTAGCCTGTGTTGGTATTATTGAGCCTAATTAATGATTTAATGGCCTTCCTTAGTGCTTGGATGGATTCCACTTATTAAATGTTCCTCTTTGGTGGTTCTGTAACTCGCTTTTAGAGGTTACACTTGGTTTTGTAAACCCCACTTGCACAAGTGCACCCTCACTAGCTATTTTTAGCCTTGACACCTCAAAAGTTGTGTAAATCCCCTCATGTTTTGTAACCCCTCTCACTAATTCTAGCTACCCTCTTTGGGTTGGATTTAATCTCTTGTGGTTTGGGTAACCTCCATAGCGAGTTGGAGTTAGAATATTGGAGTGGATTCGAATTGCTATATATGAATTTGAATGAGATCTCTCATGGGCTCTCTCTTGGCTACTTGACTGAAGGTGCATGTTCTTGTGGAGGATAATAATTGTATGGATAAAGATTGAAGTCATGGGTGAGATTGGTGATATCCGAAGGACCATGGTGAGCTTGGATAGTCGCAACTCACCAGGAAATTAATATTCAAGGCCTTGTAATGAGGTATGAAGACCCTATAATGGGGATTGAAGATTTTTTGTGCAGAACACAACATGAGTCCTTGTCCCATTGTTTGTCCATGTCCGAATATATGCATGTGAATCCTGACAATGGATGGTGATGTCCCAAGGGACCTTTGTGGTGAAGGGAATCCCATTGCACCAGGTAGTGTAAATGGAAAAGAAAGTTTAGATGGAGAAAGGCATAGTTGTTGTTTTTGATAGTGTGGAAAGGGAGAAACCATATGTTATGGTTGGACTATTTTGGATCATTTCTATGCCATGAGACTAGTTATATTGTGTCCGGAATGACATCTCCAGTAAAGAATGCCTTTTGTTTCATTGAAAAATATTTCCGTATGACTAAAATATGGTCATTTTGGTGTGGTAGGGTTTTACCACGGTGTAGAAAAGGGCACAACCATACCTTCTATTTCAGATGTTTTAGAACACTTATGGGTTGTGAAACATGTTCTATTGGATCCAGAGTGATGTTTCCAGTAAGGAATACCTTTTGTTTCATTGAAAAATCTTTCTATATGGTTGAGATATAGTCATTTATGTGTGGCAGTGTTGAGAAAGAACACACCTTGTTCATTGATTGCGAGTAACTCTACTTATGGATCCATGGCCTCAGCTCGGGGGTGACCTATTAAAGTATGGGTTGACTTGAATGTGTCTATGACTGGGTGGAAAGTTTTATGGTTGAAGCTATTTTCCCCTCAATAAGATAAGTATTTTATTATAAGTGTATTTAGTACTTCATTGGAATTATATGTGCTTATGGATCTGATTTGCTTATGATCTATATGGATGTAGGTGACAACCTTGAGATATGATTTAATATGGATTTAGATGATATTTTTCATACTTTAATTTGTTCATGTTGATATGGCTATGGTTGGTAGTCTATGATGATTATTTCATTATGTGCTTATTTGCAGTACTTTGATGTACATGTGTAATGTCCCTTGTTAGGAATTTTATTAAAATTACAATTTTCCACTTTTTTTCCCTAGTTCGACCTTTGACTAGTTTTGATCTCTAGGTCCCAAATTTGCCCCAAATGATCCCAAATATTCTGAGAAGGTATATGAATGATATTAGAACATAAATATGTGTTTCAGGGATGCCTTTGAACCTTTAAAATACTTCTGCAAATCCTCTTTCAATTCTGATCAATGTAGGTAACTTTACTAGTGATTTTCCTTTGACTAGTATTGGTCTCTAGGTCTCAAATTGACTCCAAATGCCTTCAAATCTTCAAGGAAGGTGTGTGAATGATATTATAACTTGAATATGATGTTTATGGATGAAATATGGCCACCAAAAGACCTCTGAAAACTCTCTTAAGATTCTGGACCAATTATGCAATTTTACTAGTAATTTGGGGTTCAAATCCCCCTGGGGTAAGTACTGAAAATGGCTTCCCAAATGCCTCCAAACCCACTCAAATTTATGAACAGAGGTATGTAATGTGTTAATTATGTTATTAAAGTATTATATGCACCATTAATGGATTATTACAACTGTTCTCACCCTCTCCTATTCAACTGCAAAAAATCCCCAATTCGACCCTTGGGGAAATGGCACTATTTCACCTCCCAATACAACTAAACTGAGTAAAAATGCTTCAAATGCTCAAGTAAAGTACATGAAAATTGTAGAAGACATCCATGGCAGTATATTGATCACAAATATATCATAGAATCAGCCATTAATTCGAAATCATCATCAATACATTGGTTCACAACAAGGTAGTGGGGAAATGGCATTGTTCTTCCATTAAAAATGAGATTTATACATTTCTACTTGTAATTTCGACCTGAAACTTTCTGGAGATGAAGAACAGAGTATTTAATTCATATTACAAAAGAAATGGGGCATTATAAGCTCCCCAAAAAAGTACAATAGCTCACCAAAAACGCCCTCCCTCAAGGATCAAGAATATGCCATCAAAACTGGAAATGGTTGAAGGAGTGAGCTGCAATAGAAGAAACCATGATCTGCCCTGTAGATTACACCTGCAAATAAAGACTCCATTAAAGCTCCAAATGAAAGGTCTGAATGGCCTTTCCAATTACCAACTTGGATGGGAATCTTTCACCCTCGAAATTGGCTAAGGCAAGAAACTAGTCATCCACTAGCTCTTTCTCTTCACAAATGTAATTGCAAATTTTAAAAATGATCAAAAGCCATTCTCATACTTCATTTCTACATTTTATAACCAACATTATCCTTCTAAGGGTCGAAATCCTCTCAATAGATTCAATAGATTTCCATTTAGAAAATATTCCACATTTGCCACTTGTCTCCTAGTTCCAACCTTCCATCTTCTCCCAAATTCGATTTTGAGTCTCTTTGGATTCTCCAACTCCCAAATTCGCCTTCCTTGAGCCTATTTTTGGGGCTGACATGTCATAGTGGTCAGATGTCAGAGGTCAGGTCTGCAATTTGTCATAGTTGTCATAGATGCTCCATCATTGGTGTCATAGGGGCTAGGGAATCTAGCCCAAGTGTCCACAAACTTCCACTTTGACTCTTTATCTTCCATGGAGGTTACCAATCCTTCCCAATTCGACCTAATATGCTCAATGACATGTGTTATGACTTACCAACTCACCCAAGAGTGTTCACATTCCCATTAATTCAAATTTGCAAAAGAGAGATACCATGTATTATGAAAAATCAAGCTAGTGTGGGTCCCACATCCTCCATATGTCTCCAAAACCATTTGTCACCTAGGATTTCTCTTGAATTTCTTTATTCACTCTATTTATTAAATACTTGAACCCTTCTAATGTCTAAACATCATTTATTATCCCCCTTATTCCAAATCCCAAAGCTTCCACCCCAAACCTAGGAAACTAGTAATTTTCCTCCTTGGCAATTATTTGACCCTTAACATCAATTTTACAAACTTTAATGAATATGGCTAATGTGATTAGGCAATTGTGACCCAATTCCAAATTTGGGACATGACAACATGGGATCTTATATCCAATTTTTGCTTATGGTTTGCAAGGCTGTAAGTGAAATCCATGATACATTATGGTATTATCATCTATATGGTTGTAGATGGAAGCCCTCATATCTTGTTTTATCTATGTTAATATGGTTGTATATGGTAGTATGAAGATCTAATTTCTAGCTTGTTAATGTGGTGGAATATAGAATCCTATAGATCTTTTAATTTGTATTGACTAAGTTAGTTTGCAAATCTGAATTTGATATTTGACTATATGGTTGTGGTAGATCTGATTAATTGATGTTAGTTACATATTAATATCTTGCTCATATTTGATTACATCCATGCCTGTATTTACCTTACTTAGCATGTGCAAATGGAAAATGATATGTATTACAAATTTGCGTTGTCCTTAAAAAGGCTGATTGTTTTATTTAATTGGATGGTTGGCATGATGGCCTAGCCTTAGATAACCTTATTCCACTATGTGTTTACCTTAATTCATCCTAACCCCTGGTCATCTTGGTGTCCTTGGCCTTGCTTTGGGTTCGGGTATGTTACAAAGTGGTATCAGAGCTTAGGTTCCAACACTGCGATTGTTGGGCCTTCTACAGAGTTATAAATATTTTGTATATGTGAATTTGGATTTTATAAATGAGTTTGTAAAATAAATTTAAACTCTCTTATTTTAATGGAAGAATCATAATCCTCACTTCATATCTCAGTTCGGTTGTACCCTACCTTTTAATTTCATAAGTTAAGAGATTAAAGATCAGTTTATTGTATGATTGGATTGGTTTTTGGAAGGATTGATTTTCATGCTTTCATACCTTTTTGTATGATTTGGGTGCATAGTTGAGTTATGAAATGTCTCAAAAAAATTTGTGTGTATACCTCATTTAGAGTTGCACTCCTACTTGAAAACCGACTTTTTGAAATTGAAACATTTTGAAACTATGAAAAGTTGTCTTTAATTGTTTACAGAATGTGTAGTGACTATATGTATACGTGTGTACGTATGTGATAAAGTAGGCATATAATAAACATATTTGATGATATATATTGATATGATATAGTATCGTATATGTTGTATAGTATTATGAAGTATATTGGTATATATGTAGTATATGTGTATTATAGTGTATTTAAATTTGATGATGTATTTATATGCAATCATAGCAGTAAGTTGTATATATATGATATAAAATGTTAGTGTAATTATATAGATATTATTATGATGAATATATATAATGTATGTATATGTATATGTATATGTATATGTATATGTATATATATATATATATAAAGTATAATTGTGAAGTATTTTATGTATGTATTGGTATGATATATATGTAAAAACGATGTAGTATTACTATTACTAATATGAATGTTACTAATGGGCAATATACTCTATATTGCCTTTATGCTTCTTTTGAGAGAATACTTTTATGGTTGTGCATGCTTCTACTTGAAAGGTAGTGGTTACCTCAATGAGTAACTCCTTGTATATTTTAGGAAATGAGACACTTGTTTAAATAGTGTTCTCCATTCTTCTTTTATTTTATTTTATGCATGTAGTATGTTTATTATTACATTATTGGTCATTTGTGCACGAGAAGCCAAGTGGCATTGTCATTATCCTAACTGATCTATTTGATTGTTAGTGGAATCGCCACTTGGGAGGCAAGTTTAGCTATGTGTTATTCTTGTATTTTATCATTGATTATTTAATTTATTTATTTTAGTGTTATTGGTGGCATTATACATATATATGTGGTGAATATAAGTGATAATATAAGTATATTAATATATATAGTAAATATAAAAGATAAATATAAATATAAATATATAGTGTTATAGTTGTATGATGTTAGTATATATGTAATGAGTGTAGAGATAATATAATCATTATGATTATGCTATGATAAGAGAATATATGAGAGATGTAATAATAAGATAAAGATATTTATATATTATATGTATACTAGATATGAGTTAGGGAATGAAGGGCATAGCCCCAATTCCTCTACAATATTGTTTTTCTTAAAGTGAATGCGCTAGATATGCATTGGTATGCATGAGACATACAATGAGATTGCATAATGCTTGCATATTTTATGTATTAGAAGTAGAATGAGATTGCATGAGCAATTGCATATTGTATGCATGAGAATTGGATAGTAGGTGCACATTATTTGGAGATCATGTGTAACTGTTAGATGATATGGCTCTTTTTAGATCCTAATTAGGATATGACCCTTGCATATCTAATGATTCGGTAGATTGATTGGTCGATGCATGTTCTCCTTGCATTGCATCCTTACTTTTCAATGATCTGATTGGTCAATGCATGTTTAATGTGCATTGATTATTTTATTGTCCAGTGATTTGATTGGTTGATGCTTGTGCATTGCCTCTTTTACTGTTCAGTGATTTGATTGGTCAATGCTTGCTACTATGCATTGCCTCTTTTATTGTTCAATGACTTGATTGGTCGATGCTTGTTCATTGTGCATTGTCTCTTTTTTTTTCATTGAATTAATTGGTAGATGCTTAAGTATTGTACATGGCATAATTACTGATTGGTAACTACATATTTGATTTGATATTTCAGTTTCTAATTTTGGGTTGTTGCCTATAAGCTTGATTTCCTATTGCTTTTAAGTGCATGATGTTTTTTTTGTTCTGATCTTTATTCTCATTTTTGGAAAAGCTTCTTTATAACCCTTGTTAGGAGAACTTCTTTATGATTGTTGTTCCCATTGTTATAAAAGTAACTATGTGATACTTGTTAGAAAAGTATCTTGATAGTATTCCATGTATTTCTTGGTAAAATATAGGCATGGGATTGATTGACTAGAACACATTTCATGAATAAAATATACTTGATTGATTGCATGAGATTGGTTGAGATACTTGATGCACTTCATGACATTGGTGGTATATTTGATGCACTTTATGACCTTGGTGGTATACTTGATTCACTTCATGACCTTTGTTGGTGTATTTGATGCACTTCATGACATTGGTTGGTATACTTGTTGCACTTCATGAAATTGGTTAATGTACTTGGTTCATGACGGATTGGAAGGCATGTATAATGCATTTCATAGAGTATACACCTAATGCATTGCGTGTGTTTGAATTACTGGAAAATGTATTTAATGCATCTCATGTATCTTGATAGAGTATGTACATAATGCAACTCATAAATATTTCATGCATTTCAAGTAACTTAGAATATGTACTTAATGCATGATTGAAATTGAATTTGAAATTGGTAGAATGTGTTTTGGGTAGATACTTTTCAAGTGTTTTGGTTCCATGTACTTTTGATGTATTTCATGTATCCTAGGTGGAGTAGATTGAAATGGAATACTTTTTTTTTAAAATTTCATGTTGTGATTTCATGGAATTTATTTCATGTGATAATTAGATCTTATTTCATATATCTTATATTTTGGAGATGTATTATATGATATATTATTGAACAATGTATGTGTGTGTGTGTGTGTGTGATGTTAACTATGTGGTTGTTGCAATGTGAAGAAAGTATCTTTGTAGAAGAATATCCTTATATATGGCATGTATCACACATTTTTATACCTGATGTTAATCATATGAGTGATTGAAATATGATTTTTAGGTGGATATATCTTATTTGAAGGTTTGAAGGCCTTGTGAAGAGGATTGAAGATCGACTCTTGCTTCCTTGAGTCCACTCTACTAGTCCTGGTTCTCCCATGGGAAGTGGAGATGGATACGAAAGTAGGTGGTAGTGGGAAGTATTGTGGTTAGAAAGATGTTATCTTTTTGAGGCATATATGGGAATGTCTATTATCCTTTTGTAAGGCATGTATGCAATATGCATTGAGGATAGTGCATTGTTTAAGGGGAGGGTACATGTAATACCCCGTGTGTTAAGCCCCTGGACATATGTTGTGATTATTGTTTTTGTTATAATGTGGCACTAGGTTCCTAGACTATGGACTATGGACATTATTATTATTATTATTATTATTTAAATAACTAGCTCATCATGGAAAACTAATGTGGATGTGGGGCCATGGATTCCACATGTAAGGGGGTTGGGGACTAGGATTTGTGGCTCTCCCTACCAACACTCTTTGTTTCCAATTTTTTGTTATTTTAGCCTATGTTGGTATTATTGAGACTAATTAGTGATTTAGTGGGCCTTCCTTAGTGCTTGGATGGATTCCACTTAATAAATGTGCCCCTTTGGTGGTTTTGTAACTCATTTTTGGAGGTTACACTTGGTTTTGTAATTCCCACTTGCACAAGTGCACCCCGACTGGCTATTTTTAGCCTTGACACCTTAAAAGTTGTGTAATTTCCCTTATGTTTTGTAACCCATCTCACTAATTCTAGTTGGACTCGTTTGGTTGGATTTAACCTCTTGTGGTTTGGGTAACCTCCATAGTGAGTTGGAGGTAGACTCTTGGAGTGGATTCAAATGGTTATATATGAATTCGAATGGGATCTCTCTTGGCTACCGGACTGAAGGTGCATGCTCTCATTGTGGAGAAGAGTTGTATGGATAAATATTGAAGTCTTGGGTGAGGGTGGTGATATCTGAAGGGTCGTAGTGAGCATGGATAGTCACAACTCACCAAGAAATGAAGATTGAAGGCCTTGTAATGAGGTATGAATACCCTGTAATGGGGATTGAAGATTGACTATGCAGAACACAACATGAATGCTTGTCCCATTGCTTGTCCCCATGCTTATATCTGCACGTGAATCTCGATGGTGGATGGTGATGTCCTGAGGGACCTATGTGTTGAAGGGAATCCCATTACACTAGGTATTGTAGATGGAAGGGACATTTTAGATGGAGAAAGGTGTAGTTGTGGTTTATGATAGTGCAGAAAGGATGCAACCATATGTTTTGGTTGGCCTATTTTGGATCATTTTTGGGTTGTAATACCTGTTCCATTATGTTTGGAGTGACGTTTCCAGTAAGGAATACCTTTTTTCATTTGAAAATATTTCCGTATGACTAAGATATTGTCATTTTGGTGTGGCAGGGTTTTCTCACAGTGTTGAGAAGGTCGCAACCATACCTTCTAGTTCAGATGCTTTAGATAATTTTTGCATTGTGAAAACTATTCCATTACATCCAGAGTGATGTTTCCTGTAAGTAATACCTTTTGTTTCATTGAAAAATCTTTCTGTATGGCTGAGATATAGTCATTTTTGTGCACACCCTGTTCATTGATTGCGGGTACCTCTGCTTATCAATCCATGGCCTCAGCTCGGGGTTGACCTGTTCAAGTATGGATTGAAGTTAATGTGTCTATGCTTGGGTGTAAAATTTTCTGGTTGAAGCTAGTTGCCCCTTAATCAGATAATTATTTTATTATATGTGTATTTACTGCATCCTTGGAATTATATGTGCTTATGGATCTGATTTTCCTATGATCTATATGGTTGTAGGTGACAACCTTGAGATATGATTTTATATGGTTGTAGATGATATACTTGAATTTTTTCATGTTGATATGGCTATGGTTGGTAGTCTGTGATGATTATTTCATTATGTGCTTATTTGCAGTATTTTGATGTACATGGGCTCTTAGATCTAATTTTTGCTTATGGTTTGTAAGGTTGTAGGTGAAATCCATGAAACCTTATGTTATTATCATCTATATGTCTATAGATGGAAGCCATCATATCTGATTTTTTCTATGTTAATATGGTTGTATATGGTAGTCTGAAGATCTAATTTCGAGCTTGTCAATGTGGTGGAATATGGCAGCTTGTAGATCTTTTAATTTGTATTGACTAAGTTAGTTTGCAAATCTGAATTTGATAATGATTATATAGTTATGGTATATTTGATTAATTGATGATAGTTACATGATTAATAGCTCACTCATATCTGATTACATTTATTCTTGTATTTACTTTGCTTAGCATGTGCAAATGGAAAATGATATGTATTGCAGGTTTGCATTGTCCTTAAAAAGCTGATTGTTTTATTTAATTGGATGGTTGGCATGATGGCCTAGCCGTAGATAACCTTATTCTGTTGTGCATTTACCTTGATTCAACCTACCCCCTTGTCATCTTGGTGTCCTTAGACTTGGTTCGTTGTTAGGTACGTTACTAGAGATGTGTTGTGGGATTAAATCCTTTGTTCCCATGTTTCGTATTGAGAACCCATGTGCCATAAATGACAAGCAACTACCTAAGTGGAATTCCTTGTTGATATTTAATTCTGTTGTAAGGAGATTGTTGAGAAATCAACTCATGAATTTAATGGAGCATAGGCACAACACATTAATTTGTATGGCTGGGTATGAGCTTAGTTTTTGGTATCCATCAATCAATTTCCCTTATGGGAATTCGTTTCCATTCATTCCCATTCCATTGTTTGGAAATTGGACTCCAATTTTCAACAAGCTATGCATTCCCAGCAAGGAAAAATAACAAAAATTGTATCCAGAGAAAGAGCCATGTTTCAGAGTGTTTAAAATGCCTAGAAATTTGTGTGGATTGTGAAACCCAGTGGGGAATCCATATAAGCCAACCCCAAGGCGAATTTGAGTGTTAAAATTCCAAAAATCCATGGGAGAACCTAGATTTTGGGAGCCTGGAAATCTAATTTCGTGGTTGAAGTTAGTGTGACTAGAAATTAGAAAATACAAGATGGAATTAAAGTCATAGAGAGATCATAGGTTGGAATTGCTTGATAAACGTAGTGTAGGAAAAAATCTCTGAATGTTTAATAGCTTGGACCTTTCTATTCCCATCCTGAATAGCACTGGAGGGAAGGGGTGCTTGAGGGACTATGTAGCAGAGAAGGGGATCTTCCTTGTGTTGGGTGTGGTAGGTAATGTGGGATCCAAGGTTGCTTGAATCTAATTGAGATTCCTAGAGCTCTATGGTTTAGCTCAATGGCTTAGAATTCACCTTTCTTGTCTCCCAACAAGCTTCATAAACCTAGTTGTGTGTTGCCTTAGCATGAGTGCATGTTACTGTAGCTATGAGTAAGCTTGCACAGTTCCTTCTGAGTGGATACATCGAGCAATTCGGGGATGGCCTCTTAGTAGAGATATAAAGTGCTAGATAGAGTGCCTATGGTTGGGTGGAATGTTTCTCTTCCATAGCCAGTTGCTTGGGACATTTCATTGAAACGATAAGTGTTTACTTGTTAATCTAATGGCGTGTTTAAATGTGCATTATTATTATTCTTATGATTGTGATGAATATGCTAGTTTATGCATGCCATGTGTAATTAAATTATTTTCCGATGAGTATTTTTATTATGCATCTACACACACATTTAGATAATTATGAATTTCATAATTTGGCCAATGGGGCAAAATTTAGAACCCCATAGATCGTTCATGTCCCCTCCGTTAGTTGGATTTATGGGTGGGCATGTGACAGAGTGGAATCAAAGCTAATGGGCATTGCATCACTGGGGTTGTTTGGGATGGAATACACACTCATAGGCAAAACATCAGCGTTTCATAGGAAGTGATGATAACATTTTGGTATAAAAAAAAATTGAGGTAGACCCCCACCCTTGCCATATGGTAAAAAGGGGTGTGATGTGGACCAACCACGTTGGAAGGACATGCAGGTGGATGACATACATAGTCTGTAGGCACATAAGAGCATAGATCTGCAATGATCACCAATCGACGGTCGTCATTAATCAACGTGCATCCACGGGGGTACCTTGAAGAAGAATCTATGGGGATCTGCGGAGAAGGTCCACGGGCGTAGTGGATAATAATTCTATGGAGGTCTGTAGAGAGGATTCATGGTAATACCATGGAGAAAGGTCCACAAGCGTGAAGAATAGAAGTATTTGGGCACAGTAGAGTTCATATATGGGGTGCAACCAAGAAGAGTGGGTTGTGGAGGATGCAAAGAGAAGTGCACAGGAACAACGGAGTATAGGTCTGTGATGGTCGGAAAAAATCAATCATCGGTCGGTGGTCGACGAACGTTGGTGTGCATATGTAGGTTTACAAGAATATGTCTCCAAGAATAGAGAGTAGAGTGAAGTCCACAAACACAACAGAGTATAGGTCCACAGTGGTCAGCGGTCAGGAGTCATTGGACATCTATCGATGTTCGAAGATTTCACTTCGGAGTTACTTTTTGGGGTTTTCAATTATTTGTTCATGAGAAGGGTCGATAGAGAAGGTTCGATCCCATGGAGTTACTTTTTGGGGTTTTCAATTATTTGTTCATGAGAAGGGTCGATAGAGAAGGTTCGATCCCATGGTGGTGATTTAGGAAAAAAAAGTCTAGAGCCTCAAAATTGTTTTTTTCATAACAAGAGCAGTTTAGCTCGAAATTTGATGAGACCTACGACGTTCGGACACCATTAATGAATTTCACATAAGTAATAGTGAGAGGTCGGAGCCCATCCTACTATGATTTGACATGAATTTCAAAATACCGACTTCTAAAGATTAGCATCTAGAAATCCAAGCGGGGCCTGATTTGGGCCAAAATTTTTATGGTGCGGTCGTAGACTAATAACATAGCTAACTATGGAATCTTGGCTCCAAATTCCAAAAGGTGTCAAGCCAGGGTATGAAAGAGGGCCAAAGTGCCAAAATCCACTATTCTGGAGCACTTTTTGAGGACTTTGGAAAGCTTGCAAGAGCTAAAAGTGACCCTAGATGTTGAAACCTAAATTTATTTTGAACTCGACGTTTTACCTACTCATAAAAACAGATAATTCTCATTAGACAAAGTTTTTCCAGAAATGCTTAGTTTTGAAAACCAGTTTTGGTAAAAATTATAAGTTTGAGAAAAAGTGCAAAAGTCAAAAGTAGCCAAACCCAATTTTGTATAATGGTTGACTGGAGTATCGGATGAGAGATATGAAAGTTGTTGAGTGATCCTTTTTATATGTGCTAATAGTTCCTGATAGAAAAAATTTCCATTTCTTGCTAGATTGTCTTCTACAGGTGGTTGAAGTTGGTCTTCGAAAATAATTGCACCTGTAGAAAAAGTGCAAAATTGGGAAAAAGTAACATTTTTGGGAGGTTGTAACTTTCATATATGAGATCAAAATGAAGCATGAAGATACTGATGGAAAATATTATCCATATGGGAACAGTGGTGCACAGTCAACCTCTGAATGAGGAATTCATATGTCTATGGGATTCGAACATAAATGTGCCTATAAACTTAATTTGGAAAAATTTGTCAATAGCGGGTAGTTTCCAAAATGCATATTGGAACATAAAAGGACCTAATAATCATGTGAGTTATTCCATTTAACTAAATCTATTAAACTAACATTTTTATGTATCATTTCCTATATTACTAATATGTCTAATAAATATATCTATGATTCACAATGCTTGCAATTGACAATCTTTGAACAGTTGTAGTAGAGGGCAATAGGTAGAGGGAAAAGTATCCAAAAGTAAATGGTAACCATGAATTATTCCCATGACCCCTATGAACATGATGAGGATTTCCTAGGAGAAACCATACAAGAGAAATGATGAGACATAATCCAATGGGAGGAGAGAGCAGATCACTCCTCAAAATTTGGTTGAAATAATGAGAAGTTTCAATGAGAGGTTGATCAAGGCTCAAGAATAGAACAAGTAGATAAATGCTTCCATCCTTTAGAGCCTCACTAATATTCATCACACATCTCATCTTAGATCCAATGCAATCCATGTTGGTTAAGCAATAAGAAACACATAAATTCGCTCTAGGAGTCGCACTAGAAAGAGAACTCTAAGTCCAAGAAATGTTTCTTTGAGAAAGGCAGATGAGGTATCCTTGTCAAGATTGTCTTTTAGCAGGTCATGTGATTATCAAGGTTCTCGAGGTATCCCAAAGCATATTTCTAGTAGATTTGAAAGAAGAATAAATTTAAAAGGATCTCACAGGGATCATTTAGGAAGGCAAGGCTGCCCACATTTGATGGAGAAAGTAAGATAGGTCAGGAAGTAGAGGCATGGATTCTTGGAATGAAGAAATATTTTCAAATTCATGACCACTCAGAAAATGAAAATGTCATATTTTCCATTTACAATCTCAATGGCCGAGCTTCAATTTGGTGGGAGCATCCCATGCAAGTAAAAGGAATAAAAGAACGAAGGATCGACTGGGAGTAATTTAAAAATTATTTCAAATAAAAATACCTATCTTCCAGGTATTATGATAACAAGAGGAAGGAGTTCAATGAACTAAAATTGGGAAAAAATTCCATGGAAGAACATGTCCATAATTTTTTGGAATTTTTGAGGTATGTATATTACATCAAAGATGAAAAGGTAAAAATTCAATGATTTCTTGGAAGTATGCCCCAAAATTACAGAGACATGATTGAGTTTGTTAATCCACCAACTCTTAATGAAGCTATCAGAATGGAAATGCATTGATTTCAGCAAATCAAATGAAAATAAGAAGTCCATAT
Source organism: Larix kaempferi (assembly GCA_027924585.1). Lineage (NCBI taxonomy): Eukaryota > Viridiplantae > Streptophyta > Pinopsida > Pinales > Pinaceae > Larix > Larix kaempferi. Next base: position 3,108,963 of record BSBM01000184.1, on the reverse strand, counting down.
AGCATGGAAAGGAAATACAAAGGGAATATTTGACCAAAGGAGAAGTGGATTCAAGCCTCCACTATTTATAAATAAGCCAAGAAATTTCCAACAAGGTCAGCAAGCACGAAGTGGAATTAAGCCAACAGTAGCAATAGAAAAGGGACTAAAAGGACCACTTTAGTGTTTGGTATGTGGAGAAAACCACATGCTTAAATACTGTCCACATCGAAGGGAGAAACACCAAAGCTTGCATAACTTAGAAGAAGCAGTTACAATGGAGGATATGGAAAGGGAAACTCCTCTAATTTATGTAGAATTGGATAACCATCAAGAATACCATCAATTAGCAGTAGTAGAAGTTGAAGGTAAGATTCCCAAGCAATCTATTTATGTTTTGATTGATCCAGGATCTACTCATAGTTATGTTACTCCAAAACTGGCTAAAAGTTGCACTCTTAGAAAAATGAAGCATGACAAATATTGGGTAGTCCAAAGTAGCTACTGGCACAAAAATAAAAGTGAGTGAAGTAGTGATGGAATGCCTCGTAGAATTGAATGGAATCCTCACAAAAGTAAATTTGAATATCCTACCATTAGGATTGTATGACGCGACCCTTATTGGTATGGATTGGTTGTAAAATTATAGAGCCATGGTACATTGCTATGAAAATTTCCTTGAATGTATTAATGAAGAAGGAAGGTCGAGAGTGGTGAAAGGGATTCCCAAGCAAATTTCAGTAAGGTATATTTCAGCTCTGCAATTAAGGATATTTTACAAGAAAGGTTTCCACATATATGCAGTCCATATATAAGATTCATTAAAGGAAAAGGGCCCAAATATAGAATATTATCGATTGTTGCAAGGGTTTAAAGATGTGTTTCCAGATGAAGTGCAAGGACTGCCACCAAAAATGGACATTTATTTTACCATTAATCTTGTTCTAGTGGTAGCCCCAATTTCCAAAGCATCTCCTTATAGAATGAGCACGTCGGAATTGGTAGAGATAAAAATGCAGCTACAAGAATTAATGGACAAGAAGTATTATAAATATCATAGAGATGGATAGGCGGGAAGGCCTTTCCACAAACATAGCACCAAGTTTTGATGGGTCTAACTACACCTTCTGGAGCATAAGGATGGAAGTATAGTTACAATCACTTGGAGCTGACGTTTGGCAATCTATCATAAGTGGTTACAAAGTTCCCAGTACTCCAGTTGATGCAACTGACAAGAGTCAGTATGAATGCAATGCAAGGGACATAAATGAAATATTGTGTGGTTTCAAAGACTTAGAATTCACCAAATTTATGCAATGTGCATCAGCCAAAGAGGTATGGGACAAACTCAATAACATCTATGAAGGAGATGAGAAGGTTAAGGGGGAAAAGATGTAGACTTTTTTCAGGATAGTTGAAACCCTCAAAATGAAGGAAGAAGAAAATATTACATCCTATCTCCTTCGAGTAGATGAGATTGTCAATGCAATCAGAGGACTTGCAATCAAATCGTTGAAGAATTAGTTGTGCAAAACGTATTAAGGTCCTTGCCAACAAGATTTGATCCCAAGGTATCAATTCTAGAAGACATAAGTGATTTGAATTAATTAAAGATGGATGCGCTCCATCGAATTCTTACAGCATATGACATGAGGACAGAAAAAGAGAATCCATCCAGAAAGGAGGAATCCTTCAAAGCTTCCAAGAAGAAAAAAGGTAGTAGTCTAGAATAGAACAAAGGCTTCTTTGACACATCAGATGATGAAGAATCAAATTTTGTGAAGAATCTCAAAAGAGGCCGCAACAAATACAAAGGTAAGTTGTCTTTCAAATGTTTTGAATCTGTTACAGTAGGTCACTTTACTTCTAAGTGTCCTTATAAGGAAAGCAAGGATAACGACAGTGAAGACAATATTAGCTATAGAGAAATAAGAAAGAACACCAACAATTCAAGGATACACATGAAAAGAAGAAGAGTCTGTATTCCAAAGAGAATAGAAGCTCATATGATGAAGATGATAGTGATGACAATTCAAGAGAGGTACTCTTCATGGAAATGGTAGAATATATTGAATATAAAGGCTCAGAGGAGAAGGATAACTATTTCTCTTCCATAAAGAAAGAATCATGCAATAAGGAGGAAGTCTCAAATAAGTCATGTGAAATACAAACGGATCTTAATACAAGAACACTCTGTAAATATGTTTACAATGGGATATGCTTTTCACCTTCAAAGTCTTGTGTTGAATCTTACAATCTACCTGACATGAGTAATTGTCAGGAATATTTTGAGAGAGAAGAAGAAACCCTTGAATCTGAGAATGAATAAAATGCATAAGTTGACTGGGAAGGTGACCTAATTAGTGCTCTCGATGAATTAAGGAAAGTAAGAAATAAAATCGATCTTTGAAGGTTAGCCTGTAGGAATCTCAAGAGTCTTTGGACCTACAAAAATATTACTTACTCAAAGATGAAAGAACAATTGATTATTTGAAAATTCAAGGAATTGAGTCCAAAAGCACTAAATAAGTACTCACAAACAAATCACTTGAAGAGGTAGAAAATGAGAACAAGGAACTTAAGAAACAACTAGTCCATGCACAAAATGAAATTAAGAAGCTTGAAGAAAATAATCTCTTACTGGAAGTATCACTAGTAGAAACAAAACAAGGAAATGAGTTGTTGACAAAACAACTACTACAAGAGATTGCCCACTTAAAAGGAGAACTAGTTGGATCAAGAAAATAATAACAACCTTTGAAGAATCCAAGGAATCTCTATTTTGAAATGAATTGGTTTGAGAACAAAATTCCAGACCGCGCAGATCCAAAACTAGATGATAAGGAAATTTCTGACATGAAAGATGAAGCTAAATTTAAGAACAACACATCAATTTTGGATGAGATATTGAATAGTCAAGGTCACCAGAAGACAAGTCTGACCTTGGCTACAATAAGACATAAAATTCCTATGACATCAAGCATGTTACAGTCGCAAATCAATGATTTGGTTCATCTAAGCAAGTTCAATTCAGGTATGATAATGATTACAATGTTCCTTGTTATAAGAGAAGGTTTAATTCACATAGATGCTTAAGGTGCAAGTATTATGGTCACACTGCGAAGTATTGTTATACTATAAGATGTTACACTTGTGATGGATTTGGGATTAAAGATCAAAATTTACAAATATCAACCGAAAAATCATATGGGAACAATTCACATATTGCAGTAAGTAAGAACATGTTTGCAGAATATCAACAAATGTCCACGCGCAAACAAAAATGGGTAAAGAAATGTTCATAGACATGCACAATCGATGCCAACAATGAAAATACGTTTTTGGCAGCAGATATTTATTGCTTATTCTGATGACTCTCAAAATGTGTAAATAAAACTGTTGAATTCAAAATGCTATGTGGATTCAAGGAAACTAGAACAATGTAGCCAGAAGTCAAAATGTTACAAAAATGGTGTACATATATCAGCCTCAAGGGGAAAACATTGTTTTCAACATCAATGTAACAATCCATCATTCATATAGAGCCAACAACTTTGGAACTATGCAGTCGTACCAGCAAATGATTTGTTGATTATATTCAAAATTCGAATCATACAAAAATATGTTACAATTCATAATCCATAAGAGCTTCCATAAAGGTGAATAGATACATGAGGATCCTTGACATAGAGATATCATGTCTATATCTATCGTCTACAAAGTTTAAGTAAAAAATGTACATTTTGAAGGGAGGCAACTATGCAAAATCCACTCATCATAATCACATCTCATTTTTAGGATTATGTGCTTGCTCCTTCAAGCCCGAGGTATCATGAACAATGCAATATTGTTTCAAGAAATTGATAATGGATTGTTGTTACACCTCCAACTGATCAACACGTCTCTTCAAAAGGGAAATATCTATTGCACGTTGTTTGTTCACCTAGACCTACGCGTACTATTCCTTGACATATGCCTCCTTGAGATTTGATCCCCATATTTCCAAGTCATCCTTTAGTATGGTAAATTATGTTCTATGTGCCTAAAAGACTGCAGAAAGACAACCCATAGAAGATCCAACTGGTTGTTGATGCTCAAACATTTTGACAATGATTGGTTAACGATTGATCAACATATCAAATACTGGCAGAATAACTAGACACCGGAAATTACAAATGATGATATCAATGGATGTCAAATACATCTACCAAATTTGGTAAGATTTGTGGGTAGGTACTCATCTTGAATGAATTATCTTGAATGCGTGCAAAAGTTTGAAAGGACAAAAAGGGGAATTCAATTGATTGCTCCATATGAATGAGTTAATGATTACCTTCTTCAATTGTAATTATGCAATTTTACTAGTAATTTGGGGTTCAAATCCCCCTGGGGTAAGTACTGAAAATGGCTTCCCAAATGCCTCCAAACCCACTCAAATTTATGAACAGAGGTATGTAATGTGTTAAGTATGTTATTAAAGTATTATATGCACCATTAATGGATTATTACAACTGTTCTCACCCTCTCCTATTCAACTGCAAAAAATCCCCAATTCGACCCTTGGGGAAATGGCACTATTTCACCTCCCAATACAACTAAACTGAGTAAAAATGCTTCAAATGCTCAAGTAAAGTACATGAAAATTGTAGAAGACATCCATGGCAGTATATTGATCACAAATATATCATAGAATCAGCCATTAATTCGAAATCATCATCAATACATTGGTTCACAACAAGGTAGTGGGGAAATGGCATTGTTCTTCCATTAAAAATGAGATTTATACATTTCTACTTGTAATTTCGACCTGAAACTTTCTGGAGATGAAGAACAGAGTATTTAATTCATATTACAAAAGAAATGGGGCATTATAAGCTCCCCAAAAAAGTACAATAGCTCACCAAAAACGCCCTCCCTCAAGGATCAAGAATATGCCATCAAAACTGGAAATGGTTGAAGGAGTGAGCTGCAATAGAAGAAACCATGAGCTGCCCTGTAGATTACACCTGCAAATAAAGACTCCATTAAAGCTCCAAATGAAAGGTCTGAATGGCCTTTCCAATTACCAACTTGGATGGGAATCTTTCACCCTCGAAATTGGCTAAGGCAAGAAACTAGTCATCCACTAGCTCTTTCTCTTCACAAATGTAATTGCAAATTTTAAAAATGATCAAAAGCCATTCTCATACTTCATTTCTACATTTTATAACCAACATTATCCTTCTAAGGGTCGAAATCCTCTCAATAGATTCAATAGATTTCCATTTAGAAAATATTCCACATTTGCCACTTGTCTCCTAGTTCCAACCTTCCATCTTCTCCCAAATTCGATTTTGAGTCTCTTTGGATTCTCCAACTCCCAAATTCGCCTTCCTTGAGCCTATTTTTGGGGCTGACATGTCATAGTGGTCAGATGTCAGAGGTCAGGTCTGCAATTTGTCATAGTTGTCATAGATGCTCCATCATTGGTGTCATAGGGGCTAGGGAATCTAGCCCAAGTGTCCACAAACTTCCACTTTGACTCTTTATCTTCCATGGAGGTTACCAATCCTTCCCAATTCGACCTAATATGCTCAATGACATGTGTTATGACTTACCAACTCACCCAAGAGTGTTCACATTCCCATTAATTCAAATTTGCAAAAGAGAGATACCATGTATTATGAAAAATCAAGCTAGTGTGGGTCCCACATCCTCCATATGTCTCCAAAACCATTTGTCACCTAGGATTTCTCTTGAATTTCTTTATTCACTCTATTTATTAAATACTTGAACCCTTCTAATGTCTAAACATCATTTATTATCCCCCTTATTCCAAATCCCAAAGCTTCCACCCCAAACCTAGGAAACTAGTAATTTTCCTCCTTGGCAATTATTTGACCCTTAACATCAATTTTACAAACTTTAATGAATATGGCTAATGTGATTAGGCAATTGTGACCCAATTCCAAATTTGGGACATGACAACATGGGATCTTATATCCAATTTTTGCTTATGGTTTGCAAGGCTGTAAGTGAAATCCATGATACATTATGGTATTATCATCTATATGGTTGTAGATGGAAGCCCTCATATCTTGTTTTATCTATGTTAATATGGTTGTATATGGTAGTATGAAGATCTAATTTCTAGCTTGTTAATGTGGTGGAATATAGAATCCTATAGATCTTTTAATTTGTATTGACTAAGTTAGTTTGCAAATCTGAATTTGATATTTGACTATATGGTTGTGGTAGATCTGATTAATTGATGTTAGTTACATATTAATATCTTGCTCATATTTGATTACATCCATGCCTGTATTTACCTTACTTAGCATGTGCAAATGGAAAATGATATGTATTACAAATTTGCGTTGTCCTTAAAAAGGCTGATTGTTTTATTTAATTGGATGGTTGGCATGATGGCCTAGCCTTAGATAACCTTATTCCACTATGTGTTTACCTTAATTCATCCTAACCCCTGGTCATCTTGGTGTCCTTGGCCTTGCTTTGGGTTCGGGTATGTTACAAAGTGGTATCAGAGCTTAGGTTCCAACACTGCGATTGTTGGGCCTTCTACAGAGTTATAAATATTTTGTATATGTGAATTTGGATTTTATAAATGAGTTTGTAAAATAAATTTAAACTCTCTTATTTTAATGGAAGAATCATAATCCTCACTTCATATCTCAGTTCGGTTGTACCCTACCTTTTAATTTCATAAGTTAAGAGATTAAAGATCAGTTTATTGTATGATTGGATTGGTTTTTGGAAGGATTGATTTTCATGCTTTCATACCTTTTTGTATGATTTGGGTGCATAGTTGAGTTATGAAATGTCTCAAAAAAATTTGTGTGTATACCTCATTTAGAGTTGCACTCCTACTTGAAAACCGACTTTTTGAAATTGAAACATTTTGAAACTATGAAAAGTTGTCTTTAATTGTTTACAGAATGTGTAGTGACTATATGTATACGTGTGTACGTATGTGATAAAGTAGGCATATAATAAACATATTTGATGATATATATTGATATGATATAGTATCGTATATGTTGTATAGTATTATGAAGTATATTGGTATATATGTAGTATATGTGTATTATAGTGTATTTAAATTTGATGATGTATTTATATGCAATCATAGCAGTAAGTTGTATATATATGATATAAAATGTTAGTGTAATTATATAGATATTATTATGATGAATATATATAATGTATGTATATGTATATGTATATGTATATGTATATGTATATATATATATATATAAAGTATAATTGTGAAGTATTTTATGTATGTATTGGTATGATATATATGTAAAAACGATGTAGTATTACTATTACTAATATGAATGTTACTAATGGGCAATATACTCTATATTGCCTTTATGCTTCTTTTGAGAGAATACTTTTATGGTTGTGCATGCTTCTACTTGAAAGGTAGTGGTTACCTCAATGAGTAACTCCTTGTATATTTTAGGAAATGAGACACTTGTTTAAATAGTGTTCTCCATTCTTCTTTTATTTTATTTTATGCATGTAGTATGTTTATTATTACATTATTGGTCATTTGTGCACGAGAAGCCAAGTGGCATTGTCATTATCCTAACTGATCTATTTGATTGTTAGTGGAATCGCCACTTGGGAGGCAAGTTTAGCTATGTGTTATTCTTGTATTTTATCATTGATTATTTAATTTATTTATTTTAGTGTTATTGGTGGCATTATACATATATATGTGGTGAATATAAGTGATAATATAAGTATATTAATATATATAGTAAATATAAAAGATAAATATAAATATAAATATATAGTGTTATAGTTGTATGATGTTAGTATATATGTAATGAGTGTAGAGATAATATAATCATTATGATTATGCTATGATAAGAGAATATATGAGAGATGTAATAATAAGATAAAGATATTTATATATTATATGTATACTAGATATGAGTTAGGGAATGAAGGGCATAGCCCCAATTCCTCTACAATATTGTTTTTCTTAAAGTGAATGCGCTAGATATGCATTGGTATGCATGAGACATACAATGAGATTGCATAATGCTTGCATATTTTATGTATTAGAAGTAGAATGAGATTGCATGAGCAATTGCATATTGTATGCATGAGAATTGGATAGTAGGTGCACATTATTTGGAGATCATGTGTAACTGTTAGATGATATGGCTCTTTTTAGATCCTAATTAGGATATGACCCTTGCATATCTAATGATTCGGTAGATTGATTGGTCGATGCATGTTCTCCTTGCATTGCATCCTTACTTTTCAATGATCTGATTGGTCAATGCATGTTTAATGTGCATTGATTATTTTATTGTCCAGTGATTTGATTGGTTGATGCTTGTGCATTGCCTCTTTTACTGTTCAGTGATTTGATTGGTCAATGCTTGCTACTATGCATTGCCTCTTTTATTGTTCAATGACTTGATTGGTCGATGCTTGTTCATTGTGCATTGTCTCTTTTTTTTTCATTGAATTAATTGGTAGATGCTTAAGTATTGTACATGGCATAATTACTGATTGGTAACTACATATTTGATTTGATATTTCAGTTTCTAATTTTGGGTTGTTGCCTATAAGCTTGATTTCCTATTGCTTTTAAGTGCATGATGTTTTTTTTGTTCTGATCTTTATTCTCATTTTTGGAAAAGCTTCTTTATAACCCTTGTTAGGAGAACTTCTTTATGATTGTTGTTCCCATTGTTATAAAAGTAACTATGTGATACTTGTTAGAAAAGTATCTTGATAGTATTCCATGTATTTCTTGGTAAAATATAGGCATGGGATTGATTGACTAGAACACATTTCATGAATAAAATATACTTGATTGATTGCATGAGATTGGTTGAGATACTTGATGCACTTCATGACATTGGTGGTATATTTGATGCACTTTATGACCTTGGTGGTATACTTGATTCACTTCATGACCTTTGTTGGTGTATTTGATGCACTTCATGACATTGGTTGGTATACTTGTTGCACTTCATGAAATTGGTTAATGTACTTGGTTCATGACGGATTGGAAGGCATGTATAATGCATTTCATAGAGTATACACCTAATGCATTGCGTGTGTTTGAATTACTGGAAAATGTATTTAATGCATCTCATGTATCTTGATAGAGTATGTACATAATGCAACTCATAAATATTTCATGCATTTCAAGTAACTTAGAATATGTACTTAATGCATGATTGAAATTGAATTTGAAATTGGTAGAATGTGTTTTGGGTAGATACTTTTCAAGTGTTTTGGTTCCATGTACTTTTGATGTATTTCATGTATCCTAGGTGGAGTAGATTGAAATGGAATACTTTTTTTTTTAAATTTCATGTTGTGATTTCATGGAATTTATTTCATGTGATAATTAGATCTTATTTCATATATCTTATATTTTGGAGATGTATTATATGATATATTATTGAACAATGTATGTGTGTGTGTGTGTGGGTGATGTTAACTATGTGGTTGTTGCAATGTGAAGAAAGTATCTTTGTAGAAGAATATCCTTATATATGGCATGTATCACACATTTTTATACCTGATGTTAATCATATGAGTGATTGAAATATGATTTTTAGGTGGATATATCTTATTTGAAGGTTTGAAGGCCTTGTGAAGAGGATTGAAGATCGACTCTTGCTTCCTTGAGTCCACTCTACTAGTCCTGGTTCTCCCATGGGAAGTGGAGATGGATACGAAAGTAGGTGGTAGTGGGAAGTATTGTGGTTAGAAAGATGTTATCTTTTTGAGGCATATATGGGAATGTCTATTATCCTTTTGTAAGGCATGTATGCAATATGCATTGAGGATAGTGCATTGTTTAAGGGGAGGGTACATGTAATACCCCGTGTGTTAAGCCCCTGGACATATGTTGTGATTATTGTTTTTGTTATAATGTGGCACTAGGTTCCTAGACTATGGACTATGGACATTATTATTATTATTATTATTATTTAAATAACTAGCTCATCATGGAAAACTAATGTGGATGTGGGGCCATGGATTCCACATGTAAGGGGGTTGGGGACTAGGATTTGTGGCTCTCCCTACCAACACTCTTTGTTTCCAATTTTTTGTTATTTTAGCCTATGTTGGTATTATTGAGACTAATTAGTGATTTAGTGGGCCTTCCTTAGTGCTTGGATGGATTCCACTTAATAAATGTGCCCCTTTGGTGGTTTTGTAACTCATTTTTGGAGGTTACACTTGGTTTTGTAATTCCCACTTGCACAAGTGCACCCCGACTGGCTATTTTTAGCCTTGACACCTTAAAAGTTGTGTAATTTCCCTTATGTTTTGTAACCCATCTCACTAATTCTAGTTGGACTCGTTTGGTTGGATTTAACCTCTTGTGGTTTGGGTAACCTCCATAGTGAGTTGGAGGTAGACTCTTGGAGTGGATTCAAATGGTTATATATGAATTCGAATGGGATCTCTCTTGGCTACCGGACTGAAGGTGCATGCTCTCATTGTGGAGAAGAGTTGTATGGATAAATATTGAAGTCTTGGGTGAGGGTGGTGATATCTGAAGGGTCGTAGTGAGCATGGATAGTCACAACTCACCAAGAAATGAAGATTGAAGGCCTTGTAATGAGGTATGAATACCCTGTAATGGGGATTGAAGATTGACTATGCAGAACACAACATGAATGCTTGTCCCATTGCTTGTCCCCATGCTTATATCTGCACGTGAATCTCGATGGTGGATGGTGATGTCCTGAGGGACCTATGTGTTGAAGGGAATCCCATTACACTAGGTATTGTAGATGGAAGGGACATTTTAGATGGAGAAAGGTGTAGTTGTGGTTTATGATAGTGCAGAAAGGATGCAACCATATGTTTTGGTTGGCCTATTTTGGATCATTTTTGGGTTGTAATACCTGTTCCATTATGTTTGGAGTGACGTTTCCAGTAAGGAATACCTTTTTTCATTTGAAAATATTTCCGTATGACTAAGATATTGTCATTTTGGTGTGGCAGGGTTTTCTCACAGTGTTGAGAAGGTCGCAACCATACCTTCTAGTTCAGATGCTTTAGATAATTTTTGCATTGTGAAAACTATTCCATTACATCCAGAGTGATGTTTCCTGTAAGTAATACCTTTTGTTTCATTGAAAAATCTTTCTGTATGGCTGAGATATAGTCATTTTTGTGCACACCCTGTTCATTGATTGCGGGTACCTCTGCTTATCAATCCATGGCCTCAGCTCGGGGTTGACCTGTTCAAGTATGGATTGAAGTTAATGTGTCTATGCTTGGGTGTAAAATTTTCTGGTTGAAGCTAGTTGCCCCTTAATCAGATAATTATTTTATTATATGTGTATTTACTGCATCCTTGGAATTATATGTGCTTATGGATCTGATTTTCCTATGATCTATATGGTTGTAGGTGACAACCTTGAGATATGATTTTATATGGTTGTAGATGATATACTTGAATTTTTTCATGTTGATATGGCTATGGTTGGTAGTCTGTGATGATAATTTCATTATGTGCTTATTTGCAGTATTTTGATGTACATGGGCTCTTAGATCTAATTTTTGCTTATGGTTTGTAAGGTTGTAGGTGAAATCCATGAAACCTTATGTTATTATCATCTATATGTCTATAGATGGAAGCCATCATATCTGATTTTTTCTATGTTAATATGGTTGTATATGGTAGTCTGAAGATCTAATTTCGAGCTTGTCAATGTGGTGGAATATGGCAGCTTGTAGATCTTTTAATTTGTATTGACTAAGTTAGTTTGCAAATCTGAATTTGATAATGATTATATAGTTATGGTATATTTGATTAATTGATGATAGTTACATGATTAATAGCTCACTCATATCTGATTACATTTATTCTTGTATTTACTTTGCTTAGCATGTGCAAATGGAAAATGATATGTATTGCAGGTTTGCATTGTCCTTAAAAAGCTGATTGTTTTATTTAATTGGATGGTTGGCATGATGGCCTAGCCGTAGATAACCTTATTCTGTTGTGCATTTACCTTGATTCAACCTACCCCCTTGTCATCTTGGTGTCCTTAGACTTGGTTCGTTGTTAGGTACGTTACTAGAGATGTGTTGTGGGATTAAATCCTTTGTTCCCATGTTTCGTATTGAGAACCCATGTGCCATAAATGACAAGCAACTACCTAAGTGGAATTCCTTGTTGATATTTAATTCTGTTGTAAGGAGATTGTTGAGAAATCAACTCATGAATTTAATGGAGCATAGGCACAACACATTAATTTGTATGGCTGGGTATGAGCTTAGTTTTTGGTATCCATCAATCAATTTCCCTCATGGGAATTCGTTTCCATTCATTCCCATTCCATTGTTTGGAAATTGGACTCCAATTTTCAACAAGCTATGCATTCCCAGCAAGGAAAAATAACAAAAATTGTATCCAGAGAAAGAGCCATGTTTCAGAGTGTTTAAAATGCCTAGAAATTTGTGTGGATTGTGAAACCCAGTGGGGAATCCATATAAGCCAACCCCAAGGCGAATTTGAGTGTTAAAATTCCAAAAATCCATGGGAGAACCTAGATTTTGGGAGCCTGGAAATCTAATTTCGTGGTTGAAGTTAGTGTGACTAGAAATTAGAAAATACAAGATGGAATTAAAGTCATAGAGAGATCATAGGTTGGAATTGCTTGATAAACGTAGTGTAGGAAAAAATCTCTGAATGTTTAATAGCTTGGACCTTTCTATGCCCATCCTGAATAGCACTGGAGGGAAGGGGTGCTTGAGGGACTATGTAGCAGAGAAGGGGATCTTCCTTGTGTTGGGTGTGGTAGGTAATGTGGGATCCAAGGTTGCTTGAATCTAATTGAGATTCCTAGAGCTCTATGGTTTAGCTCAATGGCTTAGAATTCACCTTTCTTGTCTCCCAACAAGCTTCATAAACCTAGTTGTGTGTTGCCTTAGCATGAGTGCATGTTACTGTAGCTATGAGTAAGCTTGCACAGTTCCTTCTGAGTGGATACATCGAGCAATTCGGGGATGGCCTCTTAGTAGAGATATAAAGTGCTAGATAGAGTGCCTATGGTTGGGTGGAATGTTTCTCTTCCATAGCCAGTTGCTTGGGACATTTCATTGAAACGATAAGTGTTTACTTGTTAATCTAATGGCGTGTTTAAATGTGCATTATTATTATTCTTATGATTGTGATGAATATGCTAGTTTATGCATGCCATGTGTAATTAAATTATTTTCCGATGAGTATTTTTATTATGCATCTACACACACATTTAGATAATTATGAATTTCATAATTTGGCCAATGGGGCAAAATTTAGAACCCCATAGATCGTTCATGTCCCCTCCGTTAGTTGGATTTATGGGTGGGCATGTGACAGAGTGGAATCAAAGCTAATGGGCATTGCATCACTGGGGTTGTTTGGGATGGAATACACACTCATAGGCAAAACATCAGCGTTTCATAGGAAGTGATGATAACATTTTGGTATAAAAAAAAATTGAGGTAGACCCCCACCCTTGCCATATGGTAAAAAGGGGTGTGATGTGGACCAACCATGTTGGAAGGACATGCAGGTGGATGACATACATAGTCTGTAGGCACATAAGAGCATAGATCTGCAATGATCACCAATCGACGGTCGTCATTAATCAACGTGCATCCACGGGGGTACCTTGAAGAAGAATCTATGGGGATCTGCGGAGAAGGTCCACGGGCGTAGTGGATAATAATTCTATGGAGGTCTGTAGAGAGGATTCATGGTAATACCATGGAGAAAGGTCCACAAGCGTGAAGAATAGAAGTATTTGGGCACAGTAGAGTTCATATATGGGGTGCAACCAAGAAGAGTGGGTTGTGGAGGCTGCAAAGAGAAGTGCACAGGAACAACGGAGTATAGGTCTGTGATGGTCGGAAAAAATCAATCATCGGTCGGTGGTCGACGAACGTTGGTGTGCATATGTAGGTTTACAAGAATATGTCTCCAAGAATAGAGAGTAGAGTGAAGTCCACAAACACAACAGAGTATAGGTCCACAGTGGTCAGCGGTCAGGAGTCATTGGACATCTATCGATGTTCGAAGATTTCACTTCGGAGTTACTTTTTGGGGTTTTCAATTATTTGTTCATGAGAAGGGTCGATAGAGAAGGTTCGATCCCATGGTGGTGATTTAGGAAAAAAAAGTCTAGAGCCTCAAAATTGTTTTTTTCATAACAAGAGCAGTTTAGCTCGAAATTTGATGAGACCTACGACGTTCGGACACCATTAATGAATTTCACATAAGTAATAGTGAGAGGTCGGAGCCCATCCTACTATGATTTGACATGAATTTCAAAATACCGACTTCTAAAGATTAGCATCTAGAAATCCAAGCGGGGCCTGATTTGGGCCAAAATTTTTATGGTGCGGTCGTAGACTAATAACATAGCTAACTATGGAATCTTGGCTCCAAATTCCAAAAGGTGTCAAGCCAGGGTATGAAAGAGGGCCAAAGTGCCAAAATCCACTATTCTGGAGCACTTTTTGAGGACTTTGGAAAGCTTGCAAGAGCTAAAAGTGACCCTAGATGTTGAAACCTAAATTTATTTTGAACTCGACGTTTTACCTACTCATAAAAACAGATAATTCTCATTAGACAAAGTTTTTCCAGAAATGCTTAGTTTTGAAAACCAGTTTTGGTAAAAATTATAAGTTTGAGAAAAAGTGCAAAAGTCAAAAGTAGCCAAACCCAATTTTGTATAATGGTTGACTGGAGTATCGGATGAGAGATATGAAAGTTGTTGAGTGATCCTTTTTATATGTGCTAATAGTTCCTGATAGAAAAAATTTCCATTTCTTGCTAGATTGTCTTCTACAGGTGGTTGAAGTTGGTCTTCGAAAATAATTGCACCTGTAGAAAAAGTGCAAAATTGGGAAAAAGTAACATTTTTGGGAGGTTGTAACTTTCATATATGAGATCAAAATGAAGCATGAAGATACTGATGGAAAATATTATCCATATGGGAACAGTGGTGCACATTCAACCTCTGAATGAGGAATTCATATGTCTATGGGATTCGAACATAAATGTGCCTATAAACTTAATTTGGAAAAATTTGTCAATAGCGGGTAGTTTCCAAAATGCATATTGGAACATAAAAGGACCTAATAATCATGTGAGTTATTCCATTTAACTAAATCTATTAAACTAACATTTTTATGTATCATTTCCTATATTACTAATATGTCTAATAAATATATCTATGATTCACAATGCTTGCAATTGACAATCTTTGAACAGTTGTAGTAGAGGGCAATAGGTAGAGGGAAAAGTATCCAAAAGTAAATGGTAACCATGAATTATTCCCATGACCCCTATGAACATGATGAGGATTTCCTAGGAGAAACCATACAAGAGAAATGATGAGACATAATCCAATGGGAGGAGAGAGCATATCACTCCTCAAAATTTGGTTGAAATAATGAGAAGTTTCAATGAGAGGTTGATCAAGGCTCAAGAATAGAACAAGTAGATAAATGCTTCCATCCTTCAGAGCCTCACTAATATTCATCACACATCTCATCTTAGATCCAATGCAATCCATGTTGGTTAAGCAATAAGAAACACATAAATTCGCTCTAGGAGTCGCACTAGAAAGAGAACTCTAAGTCCAAGAAATGTTTCTTTGAGAAAGGCAGATGAGGTATCCTTGTCAAGATTGTCTTTTAGCAGGTCATGTGATTATCAAGGTTCTCGAGGTATCCCAAAGCATATTTCTAGTAGATTTGAAAGAAGAATAAATTTAAAAGGATCTCACAGGGATCATTTAGGAAGGCAAGGCTGCCCACATTTGATGGAGAAAGTAAGATAGGTCAGGAAGTAGAGGCATGGATTCTTGGAATGAAGAAATATTTTCAAATTCATGACCACTCAGAAAATGAAAATGTCATATTTTCCATTTACAATCTCAATGGCCGAGCTTCAATTTGGTGGGAGCATCCCATGCAAGTAAAAGGAATAAAAGAACGAAGGATCGACTGGGAGTAATTTAAAAATTATTTCAAATAAAAATACCTATCTTCCAGGTATTATGATAACAAGAGGAAGGAGTTCAATGAACTAAAATTGGGAAAAAATTCCATGGAAGAACATGTCCATAATTTTTTGGAATTTTTGAGGTATGTATATTACATCAAAGATGAAAAGGTAAAAATTCAATGATTTCTTGGAAGTATGCCCCAAAATTACAGAGACATGATTGAGTTTGTTAATCCACCAACTCTTAATGAAGCTATCAGAATGGAAATGCATTGATTTCAGCAAATCAAATGAAAATAAGAAGTCCATATAGCATGGAAAGGAAATACAAAGGGAATATTTGACCAAAGGAGAAGTGGATTCAAGCCTCCACTATTTATAAATAAGCCAAGAAATTTCCAACAAGGTCAGCAAGCACGAAGTGGAATTAAGCCAACAGTAGCAATAGAAAAGGGACTAAAAGGACCACTTTAGTGTTTGGTATGTGGAGAAAACCACATGCTTAAATACTGTCCACATCGAAGGGAGAAACACCAAAGCTTGCATAACTTAGAAGAAGCAGTTACAATGGAGGATATGGAAAGGGAAACTCCTCTAATTTATGTAGAATTGGATAACCATCAAGAATACCATCAATTAGCAGTAGTAGAAGTTGAAGGTAAGATTCCCAAGCAATCTATTTATGTTTTGATTGATCCAGGATCTACTCATAGTTATGTTACTCCAAAACTGGCTAAAAGTTGCACTCTTAGAAAAATGAAGCATGACAAATATTGGGTAGTCCAAAGTAGCTACTGGCACAAAAATAAAAGTGAGTGAAGTAGTGATGGAATGCCTCGTAGAATTGAATGGAATCCTCACAAAAGTAAATTTGAATATCCTACCATTAGGATTGTATGACGCGACCCTTATTGGTATGGATTGGTTGTAAAATTATAGAGCCATGGTACATTGCTATGAAAATTTCCTTGAATGTATTAATGAAGAAGGAAGGTCGAGAGTGGTGAAAGGGATTCCCAAGCAAATTTCAGTAAGGTATATTTCAGCTCTGCAATTAAGGATATTTTACAAGAAAGGTTTCCACATATATGCAGTCCATATATAAGATTCATTAAAGGAAAAGGGCCCAAATATAGAATATTATCGATTGTTGCAAGGGTTTAAAGATGTGTTTCCAGATGAAGTGCAAGGACTGCCACCAAAAATGGACATTTATTTTACCATTAATCTTGTTCTAGTGGTAGCCCCAATTTCCAAAGCATCTCCTTATAGAATGAGCACGTCGGAATTGGTAGAGATAAAAATGCAGCTACAAGAATTAATGGACAAGAAGTATTATAAATATCATAGAGATGGATAGGCGGGAAGGCCTTTCCACAAACATAGCACCAAGTTTTGATGGGTCTAACTACACCTTCTGGAGCATAAGGATGGAAGTATAGTTACAATCACTTGGAGCTGACGTTTGGCAATCTATCATAAGTGGTTACAAAGTTCCCAGTACTCCAGTTGATGCAACTGACAAGAGTCAGTATGAATGCAATGCAAGGGACATAAATGAAATATTGTGTGGTTTCAAAGACTTAGAATTCACCAAATTTATGCAATGTGCATCAGCCAAAGAGGTATGGGACAAACTCAATAACATCTATGAAGGAGATGAGAAGGTTAAGGGGGAAAAGATGTAGACTTTTTTCAGGATAGTTGAAACCCTCAAAATGAAGGAAGAAGAAAATATTACATCCTATCTCCTTCGAGTAGATGAGATTGTCAATGCAATCAGAGGACTTGCAATCAAATCGTTGAAGAATTAGTTGTGCAAAACGTATTAAGGTCCTTGCCAACAAGATTTGATCCCAAGGTATCAATTCTAGAAGACATAAGTGATTTGAATTAATTAAAGATGGATGCGCTCCATCGAATTCTTACAGCATATGACATGAGGACAGAAAAAGAGAATCCATCCAGAAAGGAGGAATCCTTCAAAGCTTCCAAGAAGAAAAAAGGTAGTAGTCTAGAATAGAACAAAGGCTTCTTTGACACATCAGATGATGAAGAATCAAATTTTGTGAAGAATCTCAAAAGAGGCCGCAACAAATACAAAGGTAAGTTGTCTTTCAAATGTTTTGAATCTGTTACAGTAGGTCACTTTACTTCTAAGTGTCCTTATAAGGAAAGCAAGGATAACGACAGTGAAGACAATATTAGCTATAGAGAAATAAGAAAGAACACCAACAATTCAAGGATACACATGAAAAGAAGAAGAGTCTGTATTCCAAAGAGAATAGAAGCTCATATGATGAAGATGATAGTGATGACAATTCAAGAGAGGTACTCTTCATGGAAATGGTAGAATATATTGAATATAAAGGCTCAGAGGAGAAGGATAACTATTTCTCTTCCATAAAGAAAGAATCATGCAATAAGGAGGAAGTCTCAAATAAGTCATGTGAAATACAAACGGATCTTAATACAAGAACACTCTGTAAATATGTTTACAATGGGATATGCTTTTCACCTTCAAAGTCTTGTGTTGAATCTTACAATCTACCTGACATGAGTAATTGTCAGGAATATTTTGAGAGAGAAGAAGAAACCCTTGAATCTGAGAATGAATAAAATGCATAAGTTGACTGGGAAGGTGACCTAATTAGTGCTCTCGATGAATTAAGGAAAGTAAGAAATAAAATCGATCTTTGAAGGTTAGCCTGTAGGAATCTCAAGAGTCTTTGGACCTACAAAAATATTACTTACTCAAAGATGAAAGAACAATTGATTATTTGAAAATTCAAGGAATTGAGTCCAAAAGCACTAAATAAGTACTCACAAACAAATCACTTGAAGAGGTAGAAAATGAGAACAAGGAACTTAAGAAACAACTAGTCCATGCACAAAATGAAATTAAGAAGCTTGAAGAAAATAATCTCTTACTGGAAGTATCACTAGTAGAAACAAAACAAGGAAATGAGTTGTTGACAAAACAACTACTACAAGAGATTGCCCACTTAAAAGGAGAACTAGTTGAATCAAGAAAATAATAACAACCTTTGAAGAATCCAAGGAATCTCTATTTTGAAATGAATTGGTTTGAGAACAAAATTCCAGACCGCGCAGATCCAAAACTAGATGATAAGGAAATTTCTGACATGAAAGATGAAGCTAAATTTAAGAACAACACATCAATTTTGGATGAGATATTGAATAGTCAAGGTCACCAGAAGACAAGTCTGACCTTGGCTACAATAAGACATAAAATTCCTATGACATCAAGCATGTTACAGTCGCAAATCAATGATTTGGTTCATCTAAGCAAGTTCAATTCAGGTATGATAATGATTACAATGTTCCTTGTTATAAGAGAAGGTTTAATTCACATAGATGCTTAAGGTGCAAGTATTATGGTCACACTGCGAAGTATTGTTATACTATAAGATGTTACACTTGTGATGGATTTGGGATTAAAGATCAAAATTTACAAATATCAACCGAAAAATCATATGGGAACAATTCACATATTGCAGTAAGTAAGAACATGTTTGCAGAATATCAACAAATGTCCACGCGCAAACAAAAATGGGTAAAGAAATGTTCATAGACATGCACAATCGATGCCAACAATGAAAATACGTTTTTGGCAGCAGATATTTATTGCTTATTCTGATGACTCTCAAAATGTGTAAATAAAACTGTTGAATTCAAAATGCTATGTGGATTCAAGGAAACTAGAACAATGTAGCCAGAAGTCAAAATGTTACAAAAATGGTGTACATATATCAGCCTCAAGGGGAAAACATTGTTTTCAACATCAATGTAACAATCCATCATTCATATAGAGCCAACAACTTTGGAACTATGCAGTCGTACCAGCAAATGATTTGTTGATTATATTCAAAATTCGAATCATACAAAAATATGTTACAATTCATAATCCATAAGAGCTTCCATAAAGGTGAATAGATACATGAGGATCCTTGACATAGAGATATCATGTCTATATCTATCGTCTACAAAGTTTAAGTAAAAAATGTACATTTTGAAGGGAGGCAACTATGCAAAATCCACTCATCATAATCACATCTCATTTTTAGGATTATGTGCTTGCTCCTTCAAGCCCGAGGTATCATGAACAATGCAATATTGTTTCAAGAAATTGATAATGGATTGTTGTTACACCTCCAACTGATCAACACGTCTCTTCAAAAGGGAAATATCTATTGCACGTTGTTTTTTCACCTAGACCTACGCGTACTATTCCTTGACATATGCCTCCTTGAGATTTGATCCCCATATTTCCAAGTCATCCTTTAGTATGGTAAATTATGTTCTATGTGCCTAAAAGACTGCAGAAAGACAACCCATAGAAGATCCAACTGGTTGTTGATGCTCAAACATTTTGACAATGATTGGTTAACGATTGATCAACATATCAAATACTGGCAGAATAACTAGACACCGGAAATTACAAATGATGATATCAATGGATGTCAAATACATCTACCAAATTTGGTAAGATTTGTGGGTAGGTACTCATCTTGAATGAATTATCTTGAATGCGTGCAAAAGTTTGAAAGGACAAAAAGGGGAATTCAATTGATTGCTCCATATGAATGAGTTAATGATTATTTCTCTACCCTCTTAAAATCTAAAGTATGCAAAATCACATCACATGACATATTGATGAAGTTGACAATCACATCAATTCATTACGAATCCTGATTGTGTCAGCAAAAAGTGCAATTCACATAAAGTAAGGATAGTGCGACCATAGCACAATAATACTAATACGACTAAGGGGGAGCAACTGGACCAAATGGTTGATATGGAAGAAATATGGCGTAGTCAAATCAAAGAAATGGGAAGCATGAAGTGATCCGAAAATGACAGGATCTACTAACATTTGAATTTGCATGTGAATTCTTAAACCAATTAACTTGTAAAAATGCTTGAAGTAACAGGCTTATCAAAGGATTAAAAATAACCGAAAACAAATATAAATGAACAAATAATGTAAAACATAAGAATTTGGACACCGTATGATAATGGAGTTCATCCCTAATGGACTACGTCTCCGGGTCCAGCTCCGATGAGGATCAATCTTATTAGTCTTCAAAAATACTTGAACAGATACAAAATGCCTTCATCCTTCAAGCTGCTTCGAAAATAAGTCTTAGGATTTCAATCATAAATCCTCTCACTCTCAAAATCCCCAAGAGTGGCTAAAAATACTCTTTACAAAAATAAGCAAACTTACAAAGCCTTTACAAATGAATAATGGTATCTTACCATTCTCTCCTCAAAAGATTCAATGCTCTCATTGTCAAATTACATTGGTTTATATAGCCAAGGTTACATAACCCATCACCACATTCCATGGGATAAAGATCCACTTAACATGGCTAAAATATATGGCAATCCCAAATTATATGGCAAATTAAAACCATTAAATAATAATAAAAATAATGCAAAGAATGTAAAATTTTGGCATAGGCGCACCCATATTGGGGGATCAAATCCACTCCAAATCAAACTTAAAACCAATATATGCACACATCCCTTAACAAATTGCGTGCTTGGCGCGTTGGTTGAAAACATTGGCACTGTGGGAGGAGATCATGGATTCAAATCCACGGACCTCTCCTCTTGTTGTGATTTTGATTGGCATATATATGTGGTGTTGGTTGTTTGTTTCCACGTCAGTTCTACGATTTGTTCCGTGAGTTGTGGTTACAATGTTACACATGGTTTACAATGGTACATGGGGCTGAGTCCCACCCCTTTTTTCAAAATATAAAATGAGTTGTGGTTACAATGTTACACATGGTTTACAATGGTACATGGGGCTGAGTCCCACCCCTTTTTTCAAAATATAAAATGAGTTGTGGTTACAATGTTACACATGGTTTACAATGGTACATGGGGCTGAGTCCCACCCCTTTTTTCAAATATAAAATGTATTAAGTTTAAATATAATCGGAAACCATAGAGGTTAAGAAACAATCGTGAAGATAATGGCTAGCCGGATATTGTGGACACTTTGGTGGAGAAGAGCTCGGGGGTTCGAATCCCTTGACCACCAATATTTTTGGTAAACCAACTTACGACATGGCCAATCGGATCTCCATGTGGTGCTCTCTGATTGGTCCACCTGGATGCCACCTGCCAACATACCTGCCACTTGTCAACCTGGATTCCACCTACCAACATACCTGCCACTTGTCAACAATCTACTGGTTCATCTCATCTTCCATGTCACCATCTTGGCCATGTGGCACCCTATGGTGATTCCACATGGAACCTACATGATTACTGTACATGACACGTGACACTTGTGGGTGTGCCATGTGGCCCCCCCTTTTTTCCACTTTTACCGTAAAATCAGAACGCAATATCTTTCACGTCCGGATTGATCCACCATAGAGGTTAAGAAACAATCGTGAAGATAATGGCTAGCTGGATATTGTGGACACTTTGGTGGAGGAGAGATCGGGGGTTCGAATCCCTTGGCCACCAATATTTTTGGTAAACCAACTTACGACATGGCCAATCGGATCACCTTGTGGTACTCTCTGATTGGTCCACCTGGATGCCACCTGCCAACATACTTGCCACTTGTCAACCTGGATGCCACCCGCCAACATACCTGCCACTTGTCAACAATCTACTGGCTCATCTCATCTTCCATGTCACTGTCTCAGTCATGTGGCCCCCTATGGTGATGCCACATGGAACCTACATGATGACTGTACATGACACGCAGCACCCTATGGGTGTGCCATGTGGCCCCCCTTTTTTTCCACTTTTACCGTAAAATCAAAATGCAATATCTTTCACGTCCGGAGTCCGTTTGAGGAGAAATGAATGTCTTCCGAAAGCTCTCGTGGAGCTCTACACAAATGCAAGATTCTATTGAAAATTTGAAGACTTTAGTTTTGATCGATCTCGGAGATCCTCCTGAATCAAACCTTCCCATAGAGAAGCTTTTGGACCACCAAAAGCCTGAATCATTCAGAATTCAACTGAGGACATGTTCGTCTCACTTGCCTCGTATCATTTGTCCATTCTTCCTGGAACATGTACATTTGACTCATCATGATAACAATCAACACTGTACTGACATTGTTAAGTACATTAATCCCCTTTTCAACCAAATCTACATTCAATATTGTCGGAACCAACCATATATTGTTGATCAATAGAAAGTTGAATATCAAAATTGAACATATGAAAGAGATTGTACCCATATCATGCTTATGTTTTATCATATGAACACTATCAACTATAATAGGTGCATTGTGGTGCAATGACACTTCCTTTTCATGTTTAGGATTCTTTTCTTCCTTAAATTGCATAGACATAAGTGCCAAATTCCAACTTGCATTAACGACCCTTTTCAGTTGTTGTGTAGTTCCCAATGATATGTCATTTTTAAATGAATGTGAATGTACTATATACTCAATCCCTTCCTTAAACAAATGATATTGATTATGTTATCTATAGAAAATGTCCTTTCGATCATATAAGTACAGGATACCCAACACAATTCCATAGATATCTTATGGAACTACATCAAATTCAACCTCATCTACAAACTTGGATGTTATTGAAAACTTTACATCACATTGCTTTATTACTTGTAATATTTTATCTTTGCATACCCAACCCAATGGATAAGGTTTCCTGTGTGGTTTTGTTGTTAATCCCAACTGCTTAACTACTTCTTCTGAAATGAGATTATCTTGGGATCCACTATCTATGAGTGTGTCGATCTTAGTTTGTTTTGTAATTACCCTTATATGAAACAATGCATTCATTTTTCTATCCTTAGAACTGTCATGATATTTAGAAGTAGAAGTACATGAAAAACCCATGTTAAAATCATTACGAACAATATCTTTACCTTTCACAGCTACAATTGTTATCTTTGTTTTGTCCTCATAATCTGATCCAAGGTCCTCAACGATAACCGTGGCCTTTTTCTTCTCTTTCTGATCCTTAAACCACTTTGGTTTTAATTCTGGATGTAGTACCCAACACTTTGCTTCTTCGTGCCCTTGATTTTGACAATGTGAGCATGTAGGCCTCTCATCACCTTTCCTTACTGTAGATACATGCTAATTACTTTTCCCTTTTCCCTTACCTTCTTTCAACTGGCTAGATTCAACTGAGGAAATTTTATCATGAGGATTCTTCCCTTTGGATTCAATGTGTGTAGCTTGCACACATATCTAATCAAGGTTAGTAGGATTAAACATATGTATTGTATGACACAAATAACTATGTAATCCTCCAATAAACTTGAGAAGAGTTTCTTGAGTGTTAAGAGGTATACCCAAAATCAAAGCTCTCTTTCTTAATTCCTGAGTGTATTCTTGTACATTCTGACCTTTACCTTGCCTTAATTTTTGCCAATTCATCATGGCTTTTTGTATATATCCTAATGGATAAAATTGCTTCTTTAACGCAACAGTGAATTCAAACCAGGAAGAAATAATTTTACCTTTTGTAAGGAGGTCTTCCTGTGTCTTACCTTCCCACTAGATGAGTGCAGTGCCTCCAAGACGGAGAGTAGCCAACTAGATCTTTGCACTATCATCAGGAAGCTTCTTGATATGGCAATACACCTCAATCTTCCTGATCCAATTATCCATCTTTTCTGCATTAAGTTCACCATTATATGTAGGAAAATCAAACTTAATATCAAGTTTCAAATAAGGTAAATCAGACTTAGTCTTCTCAGGTTGTTTCTTTGTATTTGAAGAAGTAGTACTGGAACTTTCAGAAGAGGAAGAGGATTGATAAGAAGGATCAAAAGGGTCTCCTCCTTTTCCCAAAGCATGATCCTCTGCTTTCTCCTTCTTCATTTCTTCTTTGCCAATCTCTCTTGATAATCTGCAAACATTTTTTCTACCTTGTCTGCTATCTGATAGAAATCCTTTTAGAACGCCTTCTCATCTTATTCTCGGCATTCTTCATCTGCCATTTTCTTTCTTTGATGTGCATGCCCAATCGCTGGATTGAAAATTTCAAGTTGGCCTTCACCTCGCTTAAGCCTTGATCTAGTTCACATTTACACTCTACAATTCCCTTGTTAGCCTGCTCTGATACCTAACATGATCCGAAAATGACAAGATCTACTAACACTTGAATTTGCATGTGAATTCTTAAACCAATTAACTTGTAAAAATGCTTGAAATAACAAGCTCATCAAAGGCTTAAAAATAACTGAAAACAAATATAAATGAACAATTAATGCAAACCATAAGAATTTGGACACCGTATGATAACAAAGTTCGTCTCTGATGGACTACGTCTTTGGGTCCATCTCCAATGAGGACCGATCTTATTAGTCTTCAAAAATATTTGAACAGATACAAAATTCCTTCATCCTTCAAGCTACTTTGAAAAGAAGTCTTAGGCTTTCAATAATAAAGCCTCTCACTCTCAAACTCCCTAAGAGTGGCTAAAAAGACTTTACAAAAATAACCAAACTTACAAAGCCTTTACAAAGGAATAATGATATCTTACCATTCTCTCCTCAAAAACTTCAATGCTCTCATTGTCATATTACATTGGTTTATATAGACAAGGTTACATAACTCATCATCACATTCCATGGGATTTGATCACAAACTAAATGGGACAAAGATCCACTTAACATGGATAAAATATATGGCAATCCCAAATTATATGGAAACTTAAAACCATATAATAAAAATAATGCAAAGAATGTAAACTTTTGGCATAGGCGTGCCCATATTGGGGGATCAAATCCACCCCAAATAAAAGTTAAAACAAATATATGCGCACATCCCTTAACAAATGGTGCACTTGGCATGTTGGTTGAAAACGTTGGCACTGTGGGAGGAGGTCACAGGTTCAAACCTGCGGGACCTCTCCACTTGTTGCGATTTTGGTTGGCATATATATGTGGTGTTGGTTGTTTGTTTCCGCGCCAGTTCTATGGTTTGTTCTGTGACTTATGGGTTGTTACACATGGTTTACAATGATACATGGGGCCAAGGTATTATCCCTCAGTTCTTCCCATTTGTTAAAAAAGTATAACATGTATTAAGTTTAAATACAAGCGACAACCATAGAAGTTAGGAGATCATGGCTAGACGGATGTTGTGGAGACTTTGGTAAAGGTGAGGTTGGGGGTTTGAGGCGACAACCATAGAAGTTAAGAAACGATCACGGAGATCATGGCTAGACGGTTGTTGTGGAGACTTTGGTGGAGGTGAGGTTGGGGGTTTGAATTCCTCACTCGCCATTGCTTTTGGTAACTAGACTTAAAACATGGCCAATCAGATCGCCACAAAACATGTATCAAGTTTAAATACAAGCGACAACCATAGAAGTTAGGAAACGATCACGGAGATCATGGCTAGTCGATTATTGTGGAGACTTTGGTGGAGGTGAGGTTGGGGGTTTGAATTCCTTGCTTGCCATTGCTTTTGGTAAATAGACTTAAAACGTGGCCAATCGGATCGCCACATGGCGCTCTCCAATTGGTCCACCTGGATGCCACCTTCCAACATCCCTGCCACTTGTCAAAAATACACTGGTTCATCTCATCTGCCATGTCACCATATCATCCATGTGGCACCTTATGGTGCTGCCACGTGGCACCTACATGTTGACTGTACGTGCCACATGGCACCATGTGGCCCCCCCTTTTGGCAACTTTTACTTGTTTTTTCGTACATTCAGAATGCGATATATTTCACATCTGGAGTCTGTTTGAGGCAAAACAAACGTCACCGGAAAGATCTCGTCGAGCTCTACACATCTGCAAGCTTCTGTTCACAATTTGAAGAATTTAATTTTGATCGATCTTGGAGATCCTCCTGGATCATGAAGCCGGGAAGCTGCAATAGAGCATTGTCCACAAAGACAAGCAGACAAGGAAGTAACCAACACAAGAGTGCAATTCACGTAAACGAAGAG
Organism: Larix kaempferi; assembly: GCA_027924585.1. Lineage (NCBI taxonomy): Eukaryota > Viridiplantae > Streptophyta > Pinopsida > Pinales > Pinaceae > Larix > Larix kaempferi. Next base: position 3,082,034 of record BSBM01000184.1, on the reverse strand, counting down.
ACTAAGGAAAATTTGCAACTACACATGGGGAAATACCTTTAGTAACTATGATATATGTGCACGTTGACATAGACAATAATACAAGATGAAGGGGAACTTATCACAACATAGTAGATGCAACAAGAAAGAAAGGGAATGAAGATAAAGACAGGGGGAGTATCCTTTTGGCATTGATGTCAAAGGGGGAGAGATACTATGGAGCATGTATCGACAACAAAGAATTGTGTAGGAAGCACAAGAAGATGAAAAATTGTAGAAAAATGCTAATCAGACATTGCACGGTGGAGAAAAGGATCAAAATAACATGAATATAGGGATAGCACTTTATTGTGTGCAGGAAGCACAAAATAATTCATGATCAGGAGTAGCACAAATTCATAAGGTGTTGACATCAATTCCAAAGGGGGATATTATTGAATTTTGGTGTTGTCATTGATGTCAAGGAATTTTTTGGATGATGTCAAAAGGTTGTTGGACTTGGTGTCTATGTTCCAGTTTGAATAAGTACATAAAAATATGTTCGCAAGTCCTTATTCCCACCTAGTCATGGTACTCCAGTGCGCAAGTTCCACTAAGCCAATGAACTAGTGTGCACAAGACCCACAAAGTCATGATACCCCATCCGGACAGGATAAGACAAGTGGAAGATGCTTGGGTAATCTTTCTCGTAAAGAAAGGAAGAAGGGTTGTTAATGTTTAGAGAAGCCCCAACTTGTGGACACATTGTTTGAACAAGTTGAGTATAAATAAGAGTGAAGTTTGATGAATGAAAAGTAATCTTGGAAGAACAAATGGAGTAATATTCTGAATTTTTAAGCTTCAGTTAGATGAAATGCTCAGGGAAATCAGAGGAAATATGATTTGAATAAGTGCGTGAAGGTTACAAGAAATTCAAAGGAACAAGGAGCAGTCACATATACAAAAGGAGCATTTGTGAGAAAGGTACAAGAATAATGTGATTTTATATGTGCGTAGAATCTGTATTGTAAAACAAAACTATAGCATAATATAGTATAAGAGAAACAATGACCAGATTTAAACCAGAATACATCATAAGTAAGTACAACAATCAATGAAGTAGAGAGAAAATCATAGTGCACGTAGATATGAAGTTGGAGTAGTACAACAACATCTACATCTCAGGGAAGTTGGATGGGGTAAGGAAAGGAGATTGCAGTCTCCACTTAGGTTGGTGCCTGAACATTGTGAGTTGGTGCTTGCTCAGAGGATTGGTGTCCTCACAGATTGGATCCCGAATCAACAAGTTGGTGCTTGCACAGAGGATTGGTGTCCTCACAGGTTGAAGCATGTAGTCTGCAAGTTTGTGCTTGCTAGTGGGATTGGTGTCCCAATCAAAGGGGTGTCTGAGTGAGTCGGTGCTCACATCAGTGGAGATTGGTGTCTCCCATATTTCTATGTAATTTATTTCATTATTATTATTATTATTATATAGATAAGTTTTTTCAAATATTTGCACACAATTTGCTTTTATTGAAGTGGTTTTAAATAGTAATTGGTGCATATATATATATATATATATATATATATATATATATAATTTTCTTCAAATATTTGTGCACATTGGTTTTATTGATGTGGTTTTAAATAGTAATTGGTGCATGTTTAAAAATTGAATTATTTGTAATTCTGCACATGATATTAATTCATCCCCCCCTCTCAGTATCATTAAGAATTCCAACATGATTGGTCTACTCCAAAGAATGTCACAGATGTTAGATATTGTATGGGTCTTGGGGGATATTATAGAAGGTTCATTGAGGGATTCTTCAAGATTCTTCATCCATACATCGCTGCAAAGGAAGAATGTAAAGTTTGTATGGTTTGAAAAATGTGAAGAAAGATTTTAGCGATTGAAGGAATTACTTACTAGAGCCATGTTTTGAAGATTACAAATCCAAAGAAGGATTTTGTAGTATGCATGAATGCTTGCATTGAAGGACTAGGCAGAGTGTTTATGCAAGAAGGATTTGTGATTTGCTATGAGTCCAAAAAATTAAAAGAGCATGAAAATAATTATGCACCTTATGATTTAGCAATAGTATCCATAGAGCATGCCCTCAAGATGTGGAGGCATTATTTGTTGGAAAGGATTTTTGAGCTTAGGACAGATCACATGAGCTTAAAGTATTTGTTTGATCAACCAAGCTTAAATTTCAGGCAAGCTAGATGCCTAGAATTTTTGTGTGAGTCTAAATTTTAAATCAAACATGTAAAATGAAAAGAGAATAAGGTTGCAGACTCCCTTAGAAGAAAATTTCATGTAGTAGCCTTAAGTATATGCAAATAAGATTTAAGAACAAGAGTCCTGAAAGCCCTAAAAAAAGAGGATACTTACCTTCAAGTAAAAGAGAAATTGCAGCAGGTGAATTTAGATGAAAAGTGTGAAGGATATCTACTTGGAGAATATGATCTTCTTGTTTATAAGGGCATATTATATATTCCAAATTGTGCAGATTTGAAGAAGATGGTAAATAATGAAATTCATAAAATGCCTTACTCTGGACACCCAAGATATCAAAAGACAAAAACAACAAGGAAACAATACTTTTGGCATGGGATGAAAAATGATGTAGCATAATACATTTCCCGGTGTAAAAAATGCCAACAAGCCAAGACAGAGCATCAACATCCAACATGACTGCGACGGCCTTTATCCATTCTGAAATGAAAGTGGGAAGTAATTTATATGGATTTTATAATAGGTTTTCCAATGACAACAAGGAAACATGATTCAATCATGGTTGTTGTGGACAAGCTATCAAAGGCAGGACAAGCTATCAAAGGAAACTCATTTTAATCCACTCATAGAACAAGTGACATACCTGTTATCACACAACTTGTAGTTGCCCCTAGAGGTATCCCATCCGGGACGGTAGAGGAGACAGGAAACTAAAGAGGTGACCCAAGAGATGCCACGGTTCCCAATGAAATGTGGGAGTCACGTCAACCGAGGCACTCTTCGCTTTAGGTCAATGTGTAATTAGACCAAGGGGGAGACCCTATACCCCAATCACAGTTGATTGGACCCAAACAAAGGTTTCTAAGGGTAGGTAAGTAATGAGTTACGGAAACCAATGCAAGGCTAAGTGGACCTAAGGGTTAAAGTATGGTTGAGGGAAGTATAAGAGATTGTTAATGTTTCAACCTATGTATGGTTTAGGCCACATAATGATGACTTAGGTATAGTACCATATGTTTGCACAAGTGGGTCTTGTTTTCTTGGGAAGTGTGAAATGGTTCTAGGTGGACCCACAAGGTGGAGTTAGGTGTAAGGTTGGTACTATAGGTTAGATATAAGCTAGATCTATAAGTTTAATTTGGTTCTAGGAGTACCCATGTACTAGATCTAGGGTTTGACACAAATCCCAAGGAGTGCGACTTGCTTGGAGAAGGACTAGTGCCTTGTTGGATGGGCTAATGGGGTCAAGAAGGATGTCAAAGTGTAGATCGGGACACCTAGAAGCCAAGTCAAGTGGGTTGAATGAGATCTAATGGTTGGATCTTACTAGATCTAGGTTTTTAAGTGATTACCCTAAGTGGACCACAATCCCTTAAAACAAGGAATGCAATCCCCAAGGCGGATCTTGACGAAAGGACAGTATAGACCTAGGTTTCAAGGCATGGGTATTCCAAATCCACGAATAACTCAAACACCCACCTCCTAGAAGTGGACCAACTCAAATTTTCAAGGGGGTGCGATTTGCTCAAGGAAGGCCCAAAAGTGGGTTTTGGTGGACCAAATCAAGTCCAATGGCCACCAAAATGTAGATCCGGGATGCTAGTACCCCGATCTATGCATGTTCAAAGTTTCAAGTGAATCCAAGGGCTAGATCTTAGTAGATCTAAGTTTTAAGATGCCAAGAAGATCAAAAGGGGGTTTTAACCCCTTAAAACATGGAGAGATGTCCACAAGGTAGTTTTCACCAAAGTAAAGATATGGGTATAGGTTATCAAGTGTCTAGATTTCAAATCAAGTGAGATCTCACCTACCCATGTGCTAGATCTAACCCAACAAGCTTCTCTTAGGAAAATCGATTTAGGTTCAAGAGGGCTTTTTGCATTGAAAAGTGTGTCAATTTTTAGCCAATCACCACCAAACTATAGATCCAACTAGGGGTGGATCCTATAGAGGTGGGTTTTTAATATCTTTTCAATTGCAAGGCTAGATCTAAGTAGATCTAAGAAATACCAAAATTGGGGTTTTGATTTAATTAGGGTTTTATGACCAATGAAGATGGAATGGATGAAAGAGTCACATACCTTGTAGATCTTACCTCAATTGCTCATGGCCACCTTGCAAGTTGATAGCATTCTCCTATGTGTATATTCAAGAGTGAGATCCAAGTGCTCCAACCAAAACGTCCTTCTCCAAGATAGCCAAATCATCCTCCTCCTACAAGACAAGATCAAAGAAACAAGTCAAGCAAGATGATTATGAAAATGGTAGAAAGATGTAATAGAAAGCATCAACTATGTCACGAAGATACAATAATGATACTCCCTGTCACAAGGTCAACCCAAGAGAGAATATGTGGATCCCTCCAACAATAACCCTCATGAAGTCGCCCTCCTCTCTCCAATTCGACTTTCCTGTCAAAAGATTAGCAAAAGCACCAAAATCCACAATGATACATAGAAGAGATACTGTATATTCAATATGCAAGAGAATCCACAATGCAAGAGAGATGTGCTCCACAAAAAATCTTCTATTCCAATATTCCAGAGCTCCAAAGGTGAGCTTTACAATGGGGGGTCTCCTCCTTATATAGGATAATAAAGACCAAAACCCTATACCACTCTACAATACTACATCAAATGAGTGGTTGAGATTATAAGATCTCATCATACAATCAATGGCTAGGATGAACCATAACATAATATCACTTGGATCACCCAATATAACAAAAGCGCCCTCACTAAATGGTACAATGGAGGGTGACGTCATCCCACTAGAGGGGTAAAAAGTACAATGATCCACCTCATGATGACTAGGACATGATAAAATAAGCACATGGTGGGGCTAGGAGGAATCAATCCTTACTAGCTCATCCCCAAGGCACAATAAAATAATAAAATATGTCCAATAAAATATAAATGATCAAAACTGTCCTCAGAATCCATGACAGTCAAGCAGTAAATGTCCTCCTGTGATCAATCCGGGCATACCCACATGGTGAAAACTGACTGGAAGATAGTGATGCCACCCTGGAAGACCTATGTGAAGACCAAATGCCAAAACCTTGCCTCAATTGCCCAAATCGATTTCCTCAGTGACCACTTTATCCCATTTTTTAACTGCCTCGGGAACTGTGAAAGTGCCAAAACTGCCTCCTAGGGTGCTAGCGCTGTCCATCTGAGCCCACCAGGCTCTCCGGAAGGGGGGGTAAATGGTAATAACAAGTGGCTGGACCACCCCCTCCATCATCAGCGCCCTAGGTGAACTGGCCTCTCGGGGCCCCTGCTGCTCAGGCTGGGAAATCAGCCCCAAATCTGGTCAACAAGTGTAAAACTGCATCAATAACTGTCAGAAGTGCCTGGAACTGAAAGATAAGTGTCTCAATGGATCCAGAAGACCCAAATCCACTAGGAATGAGTACTCATACACCCTGGGTTGCCCTAATGGGCCTGCTGTAGGGTCCACCATATATGGACAATGTATAATCTGCTGATCTGAAGTAATAATAAACCTGCTGAACTGGATCAAACATCATCTGCATCATATGTCCATCATATGATATCATCATCAAACATGTGGGCGCATAAATCATCATCAATAATCATCCATACATGGTCCACATCATCACGGATCCCAAGAATATATAATCAAGGATAAATCACATTAGTAGACTAAGACAATGCTTCTCTAATCATTCTCACAGCTAAGCTCAAAGTATAAATTCCATTCAGTGGCATTAATCAAGTTAACATATTCCGTTGTTATATAAAATTACTTGCACAATAGTTCAAATGACAAACTCACCCATTGGATATGGTCAAACTGCTAGTGAAGGATGAAGGCTAGGAGCAAGGTTGGGCCAAGGGTTTGACTTGTCTAACTCAACTCAAAAATACTTTGGACTGGGAGAAGGGGGAAGCTACAAACTCTGTGCTGGACAAAAGAACACGGGGAATGGCTGTGCCTCACAAATGGATAAGTTGTTTAGAGAGTGCTTATTCAACTTAGGCATCATGTCTACATCAAGTTGATCCAGGTTCATTAGGATCATTCAATTTTATTCCATGGCCTTTTTGGCCTACATAACCCTTCGGATTTCAGATGTGCTGAGAAGCACAACTAGTTGCAGCTTGCATCCAGGGCATGTTTTTCACATATTTATAAGGTCGGCAATTGTTTAGATATAGCTTTTAAGAACTATTGCTTTTTGGACCTTTCTTATACTCTTCGAGGAGTATTTTTAGCTTTTCATTGCTCTTGCCCCTTTTTTTTGTTTCCATGGGCGAATTTTCAAGTTTCCATAGGTAGAACATGAGCTTTCAGTTTTAGCCAACAACATCTCAAGTGACTAGGGGGAGTTCGAGCCAATGCCAAACATCGGGACAACCGACCAGAATGACTTAGGCCTACAATCCAACTCACCGAAGGTAAGTTCTGTCACCAACTCAGAGCCGAGACACTGGATAAACAGGGATGCGGTCCAAACACAGAGGTAGAAAAATGGGGAAGTCCTCAGTATCAGAAAGTCAAATGAGACCAGTCAGGGTTTAAAGTCAAACAGGAAGGTCATGTATGGATGGAGACAAGTGAATATGGATCCTACACTAGCAGACAACTGGTGTCGGGAAAGACCATATCTATGTAAGGTGAAAAACCAGTGAGTTTTGTTAAATGACCTAAATGTGCCAGCAATTGTCCATTTTATGATTTACAGTTCATTTTAAATAGTTTGCCACATCAGGAATAATATACCAAGCACATGCTATGATCATGACTAAATCAACAAGATAATAATCCACAGTCAGTGAGAACATATCCATAGATCATACAACATCATCATAATAATAATCACCAAGTATCATCTGAAACACTGCTGTAATACATCTCTAGGCACTGAACTGAAACTGTAATGGGATAAGTGGTCACATCAGTCATCAAATCTGAACTCTTAAGGCTCAGCATTGACACAAGGTCATATACCAATCTGAATAATGTACTGCTCTGATCATGAGTGATCCAAAATATATAGCCATGCTCTGGAATAATGTAAGCTCTGGAATGTGCAGATATCTGCTGTACAAACATAGTAGCCCTGCTACTATGGTGTGATAACAATACCTAATATCTTCATGAAGGATATATTCAGATTGCATGGGTTACCCAAAGCAATAGTCTTGGATCGAGATGTAAAGTTCACATCTAAATTTTGGAAAGGGTTATTTCGGGAATTGGTAATGCAGTTGAATTTCAGTATGACGTATCATCCTCAAACATATGGTCAAACGAGAGGGTGAATCAAGTTATTGAGGATACGTTGAGGATGTATGTGATGGATAAACCATTCAAGTGAGAATATTACCTACACTTGGTATAATTTGCATACAATAATGGACATAAAGCATCATTGGGAATGAGTCCATTTGTGTCATTGTATGGAAAATGATGTATAACTTCAGTGAGTTGGGATAGTCCGGTAAACAACATAGTGCTTGGGAAAAAAATGCTCAAGGAAATGGAACAATAAATTGTTAAGAGCAGGCAGAATTTAAAGGCATCCTAGGATAGGAAGAATAGATACATAGATTTAAAAAGAATGCATAAGGAATTTAAAGTTGGGGATCATGTCTATTTGAGAGTAAATCCAAAGAAAAGTTTTCTAAATTTGGGAAGTTGTGCCAAGATGGCTCCAAGATATTGTGGTCCATTCGGAGTCCCTGATAGGATAGGGAAAGTTGCATATAGGATTGCATTACCTCCTAACATGAGAGCTCATAATGTTTTTCATGTTTCTTTGCTTAAGAAGTATGCACATGATCCTAATCACATAATTGATTGGAATGTGATTCAAATGTAACTTGAGGGAGAGTTCCAAGTGGAACCTATGCGCATCCTCGACAAGAAGATAACATTTCTATGGAATTGATCCATTGTAAAAGTAAAGGTAAAATGGAAACACATTGGTCCCGATGAGGCCACATGGGATTTGGAGGATGCCATGAGAGAGGCATACCCATTTTTGTTCAGTTTTGAGAACATTGAGGATGGTGTTGTTCTAAGGGGGAGGGGAATGTAATACCCCCATTTAGACCATTGGAACTATTGGCTTGATATGTAAATATTCTAAATATGTGGTGTGTGATTACTCATGTGGATCTTAAGGAAAAGGCCCCGATAGTGAATGTTCGGTTGATAAAGAAAAGTATTTTCGATTTTGTGTACATGTGCTAGTCAACCAGAAAAATGTAAAAACCATGTAAATATTTATAATGCAAATAAAAGTCCAAGAGTTGGATATCAAGGTAACTAAAATGATGGGGGCTATGTTTATCCATTAGGGAGAGGTGAGGGGTTGTGGGATTAAATGATTTTTTCCCATGTGTCATATTGAGAACCCATGTGCCATAAATGGTAAGCAAATACCTAAGTGGAGTTCTTTGTTGATACTTAATTTTGTTGTAGGGAGTTTATTGAAAAATCAGCTCATAAATTTAATGGAGCATGGGAACAATCCAAAAATCCATATGGATGAGTATGGGCTCATTTTTTGGTACCTGGAAGTCAATTTTCCTCATGGGAATTCATTTCCCTCCATTCCCATTCCATTGTTTGGCAACTGGACTCCAATTTTCAGTAAGCTATGCATTCCCAACAAGGAAAAATAACAAAAATCGTAGCCAGAGAAAGAGCCATGTTTTAGAGTGTCAAAAACACTGACAAATTTGTCTGGGTTGTGAAACCCAGTGGGGAATCCATATATGTCAACCTTGGGGAAATTTGAGAGTGTTAAAATGCCAAAAATAGTTGGGAGCACCCAGATTTGGGAGCCTAGAAATAAAATTTCATGGTTGAAGTTAGTGTGACAAAAAATTAGAAAATCCAAGTTGGGATTGAATTTAGAGAGAAATAATAGGTTGGAATTTCTTGATAAACCCAGTGTAGGAAAAAATATCTAAAGGTTTAGAAGCTTAGACCTTTCTATGTCCATCTTGAATAGCACTAGAGGTAAGGGGCGCCTGAGGGATTGTGTAACAGAGAAGGGAACCTTCCTTGCGTTGGGCGTGGTAGGCAATGTGGGATCCAAAACTAGCTGAATCCAATTGAGATTCCTATAGATTTGTTGTTGAGCTCATTGTCTTAACATTCACCTTTCTTGTATCCCTGCATGCTTGGTAAACCTAGTTGTGTGTTGGCTTAGAATGAGTGTGTGCGCCTATGGCTATGAGTGAGCTTGTGTAATTCATCCTTAGTGGATACATAACCCATATAAGGGTGTTGAAATTTGATTTTCATTGATGTCAAGTACTAATGTCAAAGAGGAATCAATATTCCTATGTCAGTTTGAAGAAATATATGAAGGCCACTTTGAAGAAGTATATTTATGTGCCAGTTTAAAGAAGTATATGAAAGATACTTTGAATAAGTATATGCAGAAGGAAGATGAATAAATACACATGGAATCCATTCTAAATAACTATATCCAGAGGTACATCAAGCATATCCAATTTGAAGAAGTACATAAGGAATACATCCAGTACATGTGGTACATGAGAAGGTCGCAAGTCAACCCAATCATAGTCCTTCAAGGTTAAATCCAAATGATTGGTTGGAAAAATGTTTGGGAGTGCGCAAGAAAGCCAAAGAATTGAGTGTACAAAGGTTGTGAGTGTGCAAGAAATACAAAGAGTTGATTGGAAAAAATTTGGGAGTGCACAAGTAGCTTGGAACAGGAAGTGGTCGATTAGTTATGTAAGTCCCGGAAGCACGCAAGACTCACCAATCAAAAAACTATTTCAGTTGTTGAAGCACGCACAAGTACCAAGAAGAATGTAGGGGTTGAATATTTCAAGTGCGAAAGTCCCACAAGCAATGGTAAATCAAGTGCACAAGACCACACTGCGAGGGTAAAAGTCCCACTAAGGAAAGGACCGTGTATGTGCAACACCCACAAGAGATGACACCTTAGCGGCGTAGAACATGACATGTTGCGAAAGCATGAACCATGAATCAAAGAAGAAGGAAATCCACAACCAACTTGTGGACATACAATCCACACATTACATGTATAAATAAGGAGCAAGTTAGAGAATTGAAGTAAGCTTGAGAGAAAAGATGAAGAGCTTGCAAGTGGAAATATGGAAGATACAGATTTATCAAGCTTCTAATACTCGAGGCATCAAGGGCCCATGGAACCAGAACAACATGATCTAGCAGAGAGCCGAGCATGCAAAAGCAGAAGAATGGAATAGTTGATTGTGTGCAGAATGATGTTGTAGATCTGTGACAGTTGCGCTAAGATAGGAAGGAAAAATTAGAAAATATATGCAAGTGCATGAGGACTAAATGACAGTATCACAGACAACACGCAGACAATCACAGATGATCTAATATAGAAGCATAGAGACACATTTGAAGTAAATATTGTGGTGCGTGAAGCGAAGAAGTTTCACTGATGCACTAAGACTGAGTTTATGTCTTCGAAGTAAGGAAACCCATCAGATGCGCAAAGACATAGTTGCAGTAGAGTCAAGGATGCACCTCATGATGAGGATGATCTAAGACAAGTGCATTAAACATAAAGGGTGAATCATATGATGGATACAAGGTTGCATATTGTATAAAGACTGTTGCACCAAAATAGAACAGACACATCTTAGAAGGTCTGGAGTTCCATCTAATACTGATGCACAAAGTCAAAATGAAATTTTATCAGTTGATGCGTTGTATCAGTTGAAATTGCAGATGCATATATAGTAGCAGAAGGGAATATTGAATCTTGGCACAAACTACAGAATTTGATGAAGCAACACACAATATATGAAGTGCAACTTCAGTGAAGTGAATTTTTTAGTGTTAAGTCAAGTGATGTATGCGGCACAGTGACAATAATATTACATCATATAGAAAGTGCACATGACAGAAGGAACAACATAATATCTGAAGTGTGTGTGTACCAGAAGTTCAACAGAGCAATATCTTATTCTTATATAATTGGGCGATAAGACAGGTAAAGGAGGAGGGGGTCATAGCCCCCTTCCAGTTGGTGTTGGAGAACTCGGGGAGTTGGTGCTTCCTTCAGGTCAGTGCCTGTAAAACTAAGGGGTCAGTGCCTCCTTCTAGTTGTTGCTAGAGAACTTAGGAAATTGGTGCTTCCTCAAATGTAATATTTTCATTATAAAGGAACATTTCGTGGTTTTCTCCCATTTGGGTTTCCACGTAAAAATTATGTGTGTTCTGCATATGTGGATGAATGTTTTATTTATGGTGGATGCATAATTAAAGTTCATATTAATCAATTAAGAAGTTAAAAACTGCTATATTTGTGCTAATATTGATTAACCCCCCTCTCAGTATTAAATAGATTCCAACAATTGGTATCAAAGCAGGTGTCTTTAGTAACAACTTAACATCATGAAGATAGATCCATGCACATATATGGACAAGTAGGAAGTGAATAAAGTACAACAAGATGTCTTGAAATTACAAAGGGAAGTAGAAGAAGTTTTCAACACCCTTCCATAGGTTCAAGACAATGAAGACACTTCTGCTGAAGGAAAAGTGGTGAAAGTAGGAGAAGTTATTCAAGGGATACATGCCATATTTGAAGAACTATCACCAAAAAAACCTCTAGGAACACCTCCAGAGATCAGAGAAGAATGTGAAAATAGGTTAGAAAGGATAAGCATTGCAATTGAGAACATTAATACCTTGGAGTTGAAGTGTACATAACTACATGAATAAAGTATTCAACTGTGGAAAAAATTGGTTGAAGATAAGCAATTGAAGGAAGTAAACTAGAGGCTACAAATTGCAAAAGAGTTGGAGAAAAATATCCATGATAGTTTGGTCTCCCTACATGTTTTTTAGAAGACAAGAAAAATGGGAGAATACAAGAAGCGACAACAAGAAATAAATAGAATTTAGGAAGAACAAAACAAAATTTAATTGAAAGGATTGAACCCCTACAGGAAGAATCCCTTAGAATCACAGAATCCTTCCTGTAGTTACAAGGGGAAATAAAATGAGCAATTGATGATTTCCTAGAAACTCTAGAACCAGTTTATGATGAGAAGGTGGAAGCAACCATTATGGCCAAAGAAAAGGAATTGAAAGGAAAAATTCCAGCTGTAAAGACAAATATGAAAAATATTAAGACTTCAGCTTATTCAGGAACATAAGTAGAAATTTTAGCAAAATAAAGAAGCATGAAGGCAGGGGGAGTTATCCCAGTAAGAAGATGAATGAATCCCAACACCAAACAAAAGAAAGGAGAACCAATATTTGCAGGGTGATGGAACCCTTTTCCATTGTTGTCAAAAGGGGAGAAAGAGTATGAAGTTGATCATGAAGGAATGAAGTTGATCATTAAGCATGCAACAATGCAATGAGAATGATCATGGAGCATGCGATCCACTCATAAGTAATGAAAATAAGAAAAAGAATTAACAACAGAATGCACAGATGAAGCATACAAACTTCAAGAGATGATTATACACACTCTTCATAAGGTGTTGACATTAATGCCAAAGGGGTGTTGGAATATTCTCGCCATCATTTTTATATTTTGCATGCCTGCATGCAATTCTACATGCATCCAATCATTTGCACGCATCCAATCATCAGTATGGTAGTCTCCCAGCACCTAGTCCTTATTTTGCAGCCCCTGGGAGCCTGTTTCTGCTCAGTTTTAGCCCACCTAGCCACTGATGTGCCCTTGTTTTCATCACTGGAGTACAAGTGCACCTTCTTCCACCTATTTAGGAGTTACTTCAGTTAGTTCCATGATTAGTGGATCTGATCCTTGATCTGAGGACTGATTACTAGTTTAACTGACTCAACCACTTAGATAGACCTCCAAAGAGACTAGATCAACTATATTGACTACTGATATCTCCTCATGAACCCACAATGGAGTCTCATTCCCTAGATCAGTGCCCATGCACTTAGTTAGACTCAGTTAGACTCATTTGACTGACTATTTGACTATTGTGACTACGGTCACTGGTTTGGATGATGTCTGCAATGCTATCCAAGCCACACTTTGAGGAGAATTCGAATGACCTTAGTGGTATTCGAATTCATTTGATTGTATTCAGTTATTATTAATTATTCAGAGTGCCAACTTACAACTGATGTATGATACAACAATTGTTCTCCATTTTTCTGTGTAATGAGTGATTATTGATTCAACATTTCTTCTTCTTCTTCTTTTTGTACTTCATGAGTGAATTTTAGTGAGGCATGTTAATGCTACGTGATCCTAATCCTAAAATATCACATGGTATCAGAGCAGATAACCGCAATTTGAATTGCATCAACAATAGTTGCAACAATTCCTTGAGCAACTGTCTTCATTGAGCAACAGAAGCCTCTGGGTTTCCACAGCAAATCCTAGTTCTATTTCCTTGAATTCATTGGAGCAATACAGTGAGGTCTAGCTAGGTGTGAAGGACCCAATCACATGTGCTCAGTGTCCTGAAGCAGTGTTCAATTCGAATTGTAGCAGTTCTCCATTTCATAATTCTCATTTTTTTTACAGGACTATCCCATCTTCAACAGATTCAAATTCTGCAGCTACTATGGATCTCCATTGTTTTTGCAGGTTATTTGAAGTTCTCTGCAGTTGCAGTTGTTTCCTGCAGTTGAAACAATTTTGAATTTTTCTACAGTTGCAGCAGTTTTGATGTCTTTTGTAGTTGCAGCAGTTTTCTGCATTTGCAGCAGTAGATTCAAATTCTACAACAACTTCCATGGATCTAAAAGCAATTCCTTCTCTCCCTTCATGCAACTATGAAGAATGGAAACCAAAAATGACAGCATACTTGAAGAGATATGGTCTTTTTGAGATGTGTATTGGTGTTAAGAGAGATTTTTTTTCCTATGAAGAGGAAGAAGATTGGCTAGATGATTGTGACAGAGCCTTAGCGACAATATGTATTGCTATGATTTCCAATATGGAATACCTCATTGATCCTGCAGAACATCCAAGTGACAACTGGAAAAGATTGGACATATTATTTGGAAAGAAGGAAGAGGATGATGTTAGCCATTTGGAGAACAAGCCCAGTAGTACTGCCTTCAGTGTTCCCTCTATTCATGATTCAGCCTCCATCATCTCTCATGATGAATTTGTTCAAGATGAGGTTGAAATTCAAGACATGGTTTCAGGATTTGATCCATCTTCTAATTCAAATTCTGATAAAGAGATGTTAGCTACTACTCTAGAAGTTGAAGAGACTTTTGAAATCTCTACTTCCCATGAGCCTGTTGATGTGCAAGATGATGACCTACTAATTATTTTGGAGGTAAAATCAGATTTGGGAGCCAATGCATTCAACCTCTTTGATCAAATGCTTCCTATGGACTCCTATTTGGTCATTGGCACATGTTTTCAGAGTTTCACCGAAGATGGAAGACACTATCATTCGCTTGGGTTCAAGTCTCAATTGTGATTTTGGTTTTGATCTCACCAATGTTGGTTCAAAGGAGATCACAAGAATCCATCTATCAATTCTTGGATTTGATTTGAAGTCCAAGCCACCACCATCATGTATTAGTTTATTTGGTTATGATCTCACCTATGTCGGTTCAAAGGAGATATCAAAGAACTACATACACATTCATGGAGTTGATTCTACCTTTGTTGGTTCAAATTACAATCTCCATAATGATCGTCATATTTTTGAATTTGTTCTCACCATGCTTGGTAGGAAGAGCAAGTTCAAGAAGCCTCCAGATTCACTTGCATACATTGTTGGAGAACTCAAGCACATATTTTGGAGTATGATCCACTTCTTCCCAAGAGGAAGATAACTATTTTTGATAGAATGCTAGATCCATATCCACAAGAACCTGAAGATCTAGCACCTATTAGTAAAGATGAGTGAATGGAAGACCAAGATCCAGATCTTGCACCTGATGATCCTCCTCTTCCTAGATGGGAAGCCACTACTCTTCGGTATGTCGGAGATCTTGTTGGAGATCCACTTGATCTGAGGAGGATGAGATCTGATTTTTAGAATGGAAGGTTTCATCCTTCTCACATTACTGATCCATTTATTGCCGACAAATCCTTCTTTAGTGGATAAGTCCACTTACCATTTGGGGTGAGTGATGTACATGATTGATCATCCTATCACAGTCTATCTTAAGGGGGGGCTTTCTTCCCATTGGGTTTTTCCTCTTTCCTCACTTTATTTATTTAGATTGTTGTACGGGGTGACCTTTGGTCTCAGTTACCAGGGCCCTACTATTTAAGTTGTTCCTCGTAGTATAGCTTGCGGGGGGTGTTGGAATATTCTCACCATCATTTTTATATTTTGCATGCCTGCATGAAATTCTGCATGCATCCAGTCATCTACATGCATCTGCATGTAATTGCATGCATCTGCATGTAATTGCATGCATCTAGTCATCAGTATGGTAGACTACCAGCACCTAGTCCTTATTTTGTATCCCCCAGGAGCTTGTTTCTGCTCATTTTTATCACTCCTAGCCACTGATGCACCCTTGTTTTCATCACTGGAGTACAAGTGCACCTTATTCCACCTATTTAGGAGTTACTTCAGAAAGTTCCATGATCAGTGGATCTGCTCCTTGATCTGAGTATTGATTACTAGTTTAACGGACTGAACCACTTAGATAGACCTCCAGATAGACTAGATCAGCTATAATGACTACTGATAGCTCCTCATGCGGCCACATTGGAGTCTCCTTCCATAGAGCAATATACAAGCACTTAGTTAGACTCATTTGACTAACTATTTGACTATTGTGACTACTGCCACTAGTTTGAATGATGTCTCCAATGTTATCTAAGCCACACTTTGAGGAGAATGAAAATGACCTTAGTGGCATTCGAATTCATTTGATTGTATTCAGTTATTATTCATTATTCAGAGTGCCAGCTTACAGCTGATGTACTGTTGTATGATACAATAGGTTTTCTCCATTTTTCTGTGTAATGAGTGATTATTGATTCAACATTTCTTCTTCTTCTTTCTGCACTTCATGAGTGAATTCTAGTGAGGTCTGCTACTGCTGAGTGATCCTAATCCTAAAATATCACATGGTATCAGAGTTGACAACAGTAATTCGAATTGCAGCAGCAGCAGTTGCAGCAATTCATTGAGCAACTGTCTTTCATTGAGCACCAGAAGCCTCTGGGTTTCCACAAAAAATCCTGGTGCTATTGCCTTGAATTCACTGGAGCAATACAGTAATGTCTAGCCAAGTGTGAAGGACCCAGTCACATGTGCTCAGTGTCCCAAGGCAGTGTTCAATTCGAATTGCAGTAATTCTCCATTTCATAATTCTCATTTTTTTGTAGGACTATCCCATCTTCAACAGATTCAAATTCAGCAGCTACTATGGATCTCCATTGTTTTGCAAGTTATTCGAAGTTCTCTGTAGTTGCGGTTGTTTCTTGTAGTTGCAGCAGTTTTGAAGTTTTCTGCAGTTGCAACAGTTTTGATGTCTTCTGCAGTTGCAGCAGTAGATACAAATTCTACAACAGCTTCCATGGATCTGAAAGCAATTCCTTCTCTCTCTTCATATAACTATGAAGAATGGAAACCAAAAATGATAGCATCCCTGAAGAGATATGGTCTTTTCTATATGTGTATTAGTGTTAAGAGATATTTTGTTTCCTATGAAGAGGAAGAAGATTGGCTAGATGATTGTGACAGAGCCTTAGCAACAATATGTACTGCTATGATTTCCAATATGGAATACCTCATTGATACTGCAGAACATCCAAGTGATAACTAGACAATATTGGACAGATTATTTGGAAAGAAGGAAGAGGATGATGTTATCCATTTGGAGAACAAGCCCAATAGTATTGCCTCCAGTGCTCTCTCTATTCATTATTCGGCCTCCATCAGATCTCATGATGAAGTTGTTCAAGATGAGGTCGAAATTCAAGACATGGTTTCAGGATTTGATCCATCTTCTGATTTGAATTCTGATCAAGAGATGCCAGCTACTACTCTAGAAGTTGAAGAGCCTTTTGAAACCTCTACTTCCCATGAGCCTGCTGATGTGCAAGATGGTGACCTATTGAGTATTGTTAGATTTTGAGAATTAATTCAATACACTCTAGGATCTTTACTGAGAGAATAACATGTACAGTATATCAATGCATATCAATCATAACAAGCATGTCAATCATCACAAGAAGAAAAAGCATGAGAGACAATAGACACACAGAGTTTCCGTGGGGAAAACCCTAAGGTGAAAAACCCCACAACTTCCTCAGAGATAGATAGAGCAATGATACAACCAAAGTACACAGAGATAGACTCCTCCTAGTAGCTGATCCTCCTCCTCACATGTGCGCCACTTTCTGAGTGATGGAAGTGTGAGCTCTGAAGTGATCCAAATAGAGATCGAGAGATCTCTATTTATACTTGTCCTGACTGCCCAATAATCTTATGGGTCCGACTTGTCTATCTTAGCAAAATAACCTCATGTTACATTAATATGGGCTAACCCCTTACAAGGTGGTCTAATAACCCATCGGCAAGTTAACACACTTGCGACACTTGTCAATACAAATGACGACACTTCCGTATAGAGGAATAATACATCTCTATAGGAGTACAATAAATATATATATGAAATACATTCTGAAGTTACATATACATCAACACTCCCTCTTAACTAGGAAGGTATTTCTCGACACAGATATGCTATCACAAGTCTTCTTCTCTGGATCATCGTCATCGATGCATCGTCCTCGAATCATCATCATCGTCACTGTTGCTGCTATCTCGCTCAATCTCATAATATACTCGTCATAGGAAGCTCTACAGAGCCAACCCTTTTTCATGCTGGATGTAGGCCTAGCCTCCATGTAGGTCTTCATCATCACTGGTCATACTATGGAAACCTTAGGACTCATTACGTGCGTCGACAAAACCTCGCAAGAGCATCCCAGGCCTTTTACGAGCACACAACTCAACCTATCGAATCTACCAGGGTCTTTTACATGCCACTGCACAACCTGTCCATGGCCACAAAGTATCAACCTGATACTCACCATACATCATCCTGATGTACACATGATCATCCTTATCATCATCACTGCATCATCCTGACGCATGTCATCTGGAGCAACATCCCGAAGCTCATCATCCATAATCATCTTGATCATACAATGCATCCACCTGATGCATACACAGTATCTGCCTGATACATATCATCATACATGATCTACCTGATCATATAATGTATCCACCTGATACATATACAAATACATGATCCACCTTATCATACCTGACACATATCAACATACATGATCTACCTGATCATACAATGTATCCACCTGATACATATACAAATACATACACATGATCCAACTGATCATATCCAGCATCCAACATGATGCATATACATATATAGAGCAGTAACTGGAGCATTATCATGATGCTCATCATCCAGTGCTTACATCCACAACCATGTGAAGGATCCTCCTTCCAACATGCTTGGAATGGCTTCAACAAATGTCTCCATCACTTCTTCCTCGAAGTGTCATCGATTTGAAGAACACCAAGCCTCTCTCTGAAGAACTCGAACTTCACTCTAGCTAGTGGCTTCGTCAGCACATCTGCAATCTGCTCATCCGTCACAACATACAGAAGCTTCACTACTCCTCTATGCACCATATCCCTGATATAGTGATATTTGATCTCTATGTGTTTCGACCTGTCGTGGAACACCGGGTTCTCAGACATCTTCACACAACTCTGGTTTTCACAAAAGATACCAGTAGCCTCCAGCGGGAGATCAAATAACTCATACAATAGCTTCCTAAGCCACACTGCCTCACAACTAGCCGAACAAGATGCGACATACTCTGCTTCAGCTGTACTCAGTGCTACACAGGACTACTTCCTGCTAAAACAAGATATCACACCTGATCCCATACTGAAGCAGCACCCAGAAGTTCTCTTCCTATCTGCAACACTGCCTGCCCAATCCGAATCAACATAACCCTGCAGGTTAAACTTTTGATTCGCATCATACTTGAGCCCATAGTCAACCGTACCCTTCAGGTACCTCAGAATATGCTTTACAGCAACCAGGTGAACACCTCTGGGATCCGTCAGTAACTGGCTCAATGTGTTCACCACAAAGCAAATATATGGCCTCGTGTTCGTCAGGTACATCAAGGACCCAATCATCTGACGATACACAGTGACATCAACCGGATCAGATGAAGCATCACACAGAAGCTTCAGGTTCGATTCCATAGGTGTGGCCATGGCCTTGCATTCCATCATCCTGAACCTCTTCAGGATCTCCACTGCATACTTCCCTTGTCCAAGGAAGATTCCATCTGTACTCTGCCACACCTCCATGCCTAGAAAATAGTTCATCATCCCCAAGTCCTTCTTGGTATCGACAATCAAGCTATGATTACCTGTTACAAACAGATCATCTACATACAACAGTAGTATCACAAGATTGCCTTCCTCAACCTTGTAGTAAAGGTTGGAATCTGCTTTACTCTTGGTAAATCCCAAACTAGATAGAAAGCTGTCTATCCTACCATACCAAGTCCTAGGAGCTTGTTTCAAGCCATACAAGGCTTTCTTCAACCTGCACACGTATGACTCCCTGTCATGTGTCTCAAAACCAAGTGGCTTCTCCACATACATTTCCTCCTTGACTACACCATTCAAGAAAGCTGTATTGACATCCATTTGGTGTATCTTCCATTTCATCAATGCAACCATAGCAAGTACTGATCTGATGGAAGTGTACCTAGTTACAGGAGCAAAAGTTTCTTCATAGTCTATTCCTTCTTTCCACGAGCTACAAATATTTCTTTGTATTTCTTTATGCTGCCATCTGTAGCATTCTTGATCTTGTAGATCCACTTGGAAGTCACTACAGACTTCTCTTCAGGTCTTGGGACTGCATCCCAAACATCTTCATGATCGACTGGTACTAATCGATCATGGCATTCTTCCTAGATCCTGGGAACTTCAATATCTTCAATATTTTCAATAGATAACTTTGTTGCTGAACAAATTTTGTAGTCCTTCTTTTGTAGGTAATGGTATACGATCTTTCCTACAAAACAAGTTAAATTGCATGATTAGAAACATCTCATAGTTTTTCAGAACAAATTCTTACACATAAAGAAATATGTCATACAGTCATGTAATTATTTTAGCCAATGCTTCAATACAACATTTATCCATATCCCGTAACTTTCTAGATGCTTGCCAATCTCTACAAGAACATTGTTAAGAGTGTGCATAACTCCCAACATGTCAACAAAGAGGTTTCATTCTAGATAAGTAGCAATGGAATGTTGTACAGTGCCAAAGGCCACTTACCCATCACATGCATATTAGTAGTATACTGTTCATTAATGAAATTATTCTAATATGCATAATACACAACCTAAGTCTAGGAACATAAGTATATACATCATTGAATTTAAACAATCAGATATACAAGAAATGATAATTCAAATACTTATCTTTGTTTGTTTGTTGGGTGGACTCCCTCTGAATCTTTGCTTCCTTGTAGGAGCTGTTGGAGTCCTATTCTAAAGTAGCTTCTTCTACACCTTTCTGTTGTGGAATGTAGAGAGTGGGAAACTCCCTCTTAATCCCTGAATCGCTGCATAGCTTCTTGAAATCATTTGAAGTGAATTTGTCGGATCCACCCAGAGAACTTGATGACATTGGACTGCATACATCGGAGTGGATAATTTCCAAGATTACTTATGCCTTGCCTTCACTACTTGGAAATGTCTTCTTGGTGTTCTTTCCCTTTGCACAACCTTTGCAAATGCCTTCATGCTTTGTCTATATTTCAGGAAGACCTTCCACTACTTTGCTTGCAATTGGTAGTGCTCTATAGTGCATGTGTGCAAGGATTCTGTGCCAAAGTTCAATTGGCTCTACTGATTCATGGACCATGGCTTGTTCTGGTTGGCCCTTTAGTTTGTACAATCCTCCCTCTTGCTCTCCAATCACAACTACATCATATATAGTCTTACCCTTTGGCCACATTAGGACTTGGCCATCTATAAATGCAACCCTCATGCCTTTTGCATCCAATGCAAATATGGAGAGTAGATTCTTCTTGAGACCTAGAACATAAAGTACATCTTTCATCTTCATAGACTTTCCAGAGTCTAGTTTATAGGAGGCTTCACCACTCCCTTTTATTGGATACTGGTAGTCATCTCCAAGTTTCACCTTGTGGGGTGAATCATGTTCAGATAGATTCACAAAGGATTCTTTGAATCTTGTCATGTGTTTAGAAGCCCCACTATCTATAAGCCAATCATTACTTCCTTGAGTAATGGTTCCAGTGAGAGCAGAAATCAAAACATATTCTTCATCACTAGAAGAATCTTCACTATCTTCTCTAGCCATCTTCTTGGGAGGTTCATCATCCTCTGCAGCATGAGCATGATGTCTTCTTTTGAAGTTATTCTTCTTGTGAGAATCATCTTTCTTATTTTTGGGACAATCTCTGGAATAATGTCCCTTCTCATCACATGTATAACAACGGACATAGGACATGTTCCTTCGAGGTCTGGGACTACCTCTTTGATTCTGATGGTGATGTATTTCTTTCTGCCATGGTGGTGAGATCTCTTATCACCATGTCTTTTGGAGTGAGCTGTGAGAGCTTGGTCTTCATTTCCCATCTTCTCTTCTCGAGATACAATTCGAGCTTCTTCATGTGAGCATTCTTCCCATAGCCTACTAAAGGTGATGAGTTTCTTCCTAGCACAAATTCCTTGGATGAAGGAATCCCATGTCCTAAGAAGGCCATTAAGAGTGGTCATCACCACTTCTCCATTCTCTATATATTCACCCACAGCTTCAAGTTGTTCTTTTATCTGGGAGACCCTTGAGAAATATGACTACATAGTTTCTGCATTCTGGATCTTGATATTCTTCAATTGATTCCTCGGGGTCATCTTCCGATTTATGTTCTTCCCTTCAAATAGTTTGGTCAAGGAATCAAACATCTCCTTTGGTGTCTGTAGGGATGACACATGGGGTATGAGATGATCTTTGATAGAATCAGCAATGATCCTCTTTTCCTTGACCAAGTTCCTCTTGTGAAGAGCCTTAGCCTCTTCTCCCTCTAAGATAGGGACCTCTTCACTTATATAAGTGTCCAACTTATTTTCTTCGAGGATTAACCCAATCCTATACTTCCATGCACGGAATTTATCAGCCCCTTCAAGCTTATCCTCAGGCTTGGTGTGGTGAGACATCTTAAAGAGTATGGAAATAGAAGAGATTTTAGGTCTTACCACTTGATTTGCTGAAAACTAGATCTTGTGCCAGATTAGGGTTTGTCAGAGAAACCCTAAAATTTCAAAATTTGAGTTTCAACTTTCTGAAAGGATAGAAAGATGCGCCTTGATGAACTGATCAGCCTGGTATATGAAGAAATTGAGATCTACAAAGTTTCACCCTTCAGAAATGCCTTTTAGTCTTTCCAGATTCACTAAGGAGAACCTTGAATTAGGGTTTGAGTTTCTCGACAATTTACCCAGCCAAAAATCTCGATCCAAATCTCTAAGATTCGATTTTTCCAAGGAGCTTCCAGCTATGTCTTCAGATTTCAGAAATTCCTATTTTTGTGGAAACCCTAATTTTTAGGGCCAAAACTGAAACAACTTAGAATTGAATTCTAATTGGATAGATAGATTCACCTTGTTGAGGAGAGTCAATTTATCATTTTACTTTTCCAAAATTTGTGGAGAGAAACCCAAAAACAAGAAGCCCTAGCTTCTGCAACTGCACAGTGTCTTCTTCTCAGGTTAGCTCTAATACCATGTTAGATTTTGAGCATTAATTCAATACACTCTAGGATCTTTACTGAGAGAATAACATGTACAGTATATCAATGCATATCAATCATAACAAGCATGTCAATCATCACAAGAAGCAAAAGCATGAGAGACAATAGACACACAGAGTTTCCGTGGGGAAAACCCTAAGGTGAAAAACCCCACAACTTCCTCAAAGATAGATAGAGCAATGATACAACCAAAGTACACAGAGATAGACTCCTCCTAGCAACTGATCCTCCTCCTCACATGTGCGCCACTTTCCAAGTGATGGAAGTGTGAGTTCTGAATAGAGATCGGGAGATCTCTATTTATACTTGTCCTGACTTCCCAATAATCTTATGGGGCCGACTTGTCTAGCTTAGCACAATAACCTCATGTTACATTAATCTGAGCCGACCCCTAACAAGGTGGTCTAATAACCCATCGGCAAGTTAACACACTTGCGACACTTGTCAATACAAATGACGACACTTCCGTATAGAGGAATAATACATCTCTATAGGAGTACAATAAATATATATATGAAATACATTCCGAAGTTACATATACATCAACAAGTATTTTGGAGGTAAAATCAACTTTGGGAGGCAATG
The DNA here is from genome assembly GCA_027924585.1 of Larix kaempferi. Taxonomy (NCBI): domain Eukaryota; kingdom Viridiplantae; phylum Streptophyta; class Pinopsida; order Pinales; family Pinaceae; genus Larix; species Larix kaempferi. The sequence continues at coordinate 3,058,402 of BSBM01000184.1, read as the reverse complement.
CGTTCGCCCTCCTTGATCAAATGCTTCCTATGGACTCCTATTTGGTCACTGACACATGTTTTCAGAGTTTCACCGAAGATGGAAGACACTATCATTTGCTTGGGTTCAAGTCTCATGCATATCCTTGTGATTTTGTTTTTGATCTCACCCTTGTTGGTTCAAAGGATATCACAAGAAGCCATCTATCAATTCTTGGATCTGATTTGAAGTCCAAGCCACCAACATCATGTATTAGTTCATTTGGTTATGATCTCACCTATGTCGGTTCAAAGGAGATATCAAAGAACTACATACACATTCGTGGAGTTGATTCTACCTCAGTTGGTTCGAATCACATGCTCCATAATGATCGTCATATTTTTGAATTTGTTATCACCATGATTGGTAGGAAGAGCAAGTTCAAGAAGCCTCCAGATTCGCTTGCATTCATTGTTGGAGAACTCAAGCACATGTTTTTAGGAGCATGATCCACTTCTTCCCAAGAGGAAGATAACTCTTTTTGATAGAATGCTAGATCCAGATCCACAAGAACCTGAATATCTAGAACCTATTAGTGAAGATGAACGAATGGAATACCAAGATCTAGATCTTGCATCTGATGAGCCTCCTCTTACTAGATGGGAAGCCACTACTCTTAGATATGTCGGAGATCTTGTTGGAGATCCACTTGATCCGAGGAGGATGAGATCTGATTTTCAGAATGGAAGATTTCGTCCTTCTCACATTACTGATCCATTTACTGCCGACAAATCCTTCTTCAGTGGATAAGTCCACTTACCATTTGGGGTGAGTGATGTAAATGATTGATCATCCTATCACAGTCTATCTTGAGGGGGGGATTTCTTCCCACTGGGTTTTTCCTCTTTCCTCACTTTATTTATTTAGATTGTTGTACCGGGTGACCTTTGGTCTCAGTTACCAGGGCCCTACCATTTCAGTTGTTCCTCATAGTATAGCCTGTTGTGGAGTGTTGGAATATTCTCACCATCATTTTTATATTTTGCATGCCTGCATGCAATTCTGCATACAATTGCATGCATCCAGTCATCAGTATGGTAGTCTCCCAGAACCTAGTCCTTATTTTGCAGCCCCCAGGAGCCTGTTTCTGCTCAGTTTTATCCCTCCTAACCACTGATGTGCCCTAGTTTTCATCACTGAGGTACAAGTGTGCCTTCTTCCACCTATTTAGGAGTTACTTCAATTAGTTCCATGATTAGTGGATATTCTCCTTGATCTGAGGACTGATTACTAGTTTAACTGACTGAACCACTTAGATAGACCTCCAGAGAGACTAGATCGGCTATATTGACTACTGACAGCTCCTCATGCACCCACATTGGAGTCTCATTCCCTATATCAGTGCCCATGCACTCAGTTAGACTTAGTGAGACTCAATTAGACTCAGTTAGACTCATTTGACTTACTATTTGACTATTGTGACTACTGCCACTGGTTTGGACGATGTCTCCAATGCTATCCAAGACACACTTTGAGGAGAATTCGAATGACCTTAGTGGCATTCGAATTCATTTGATTGTATTCGGTTATTATTCACTATTCAAAGTGCCAGCTTACAGCTGATGTACTATTATATGATACAACAGTTTTTCTCCATTTTTCTGTGTAATGAGTGATTATTGATTCAACATTTCTTCTTCTTCTTTTTGCACTTCATGAGTGAATTCTAGTGAGGTCTGCTACTGTTGAGTGATCCTAATCCTAAAATATCACAAGGGGGAGATTGTTGAACACTAGTTGTCATTGATGTCAACTAATGTTAAAGAGGAATCAATATTCCCGTGTCAGTTTGAAGAAATATACGAAGGCCACTTTGAAGAAGTATATTTATGTGCTAGTTTAAAGAATTATATGAAAGATACTTTGAAGAAGTATATGCACAAGAAATATGAAGAAATACACATGGAATCCATTCTAAAGAAGTATATCTAGAGGTACATCAAGCATATCCAGTTTGAAAAAGTACATAAGGAATACAGCCAGTACATGTGGTACATGAACAAGTTTCAAGTCCACCCAGTCATAGTGCTTCAAGGTAAAATCCAAAGGATTGGTTGGAAAAATGTTCGGGAGTGCGCAAGCAAGCCAAAGAATTGATTGGACAAAATTCGGGAGCAGGCAAGCAATCCAAAGAGTTGATTGGACAAAATTTGGGAGTGCGCAAGCATCTTGGAATAGGAAGTGGTCAATCAATTATGCAAGTCTTGGAAGCGCATAAGTCTCACTAATCGGAAAAAGATTTCAGTTGTTGAAGTGCACACAAGTACCAAGAAGAATGTAGCGGTTGAAGATGTCAAGTGTGAAATTCCCACAAGAAATGGTAAATCAAGGGCGCAAGACCACACCGCAAGGGTAAAAGTCCTACTAAGGAAAGGACCATGTATGTGCAAGAACCACAATAGATGACACCTCAGCAGTGCAGAACATGACATGTGAAGGAAGCATGAACGATGAATCAAAAAAGAAGGAAAGCCACAACCAAATTGTGGACATACAATCTGCGTAGGACATGTATAAATAAGGAGAAAGTTGTAGATTTGAAGTAATATTGAGAGCAATGATGCAGAGCTTGTATGTGGAAAGATGGAAGATACAGATGTATCAAGCTTCTAATACTCATGGCATCAAGGGCTTGTGGAACCAAAACAAAATGATCTAGTAGAGATCCAAGTGTGCACAAACATTAGAATGGAATAACTAATGGTGCGCAGAATGATGTTGCAGATCTATGACAGTAGTGTGAAGAGAGAAAGGTAGAATTACAAAATATGCGCACGCGCATGAGGAATGAATGATAGTACGCAGGCAGTATGCGGATACTCACAAATGATCTAAGACTGAAGTGCAGAGACATATTTGAAGTATATCTCATGATGCGTGAAGTGAAGAAGTTTCACTGACGCACTAAGACTGAGTTGATGTGTGTGAAGTAAGGCAACCCATCATATGCGCAAAGACATAGTTGTAGCAGAGTCAAGGATGCATGTCAGGATGAGGATGATATGAGAAAAGTGCATTAAACATAAAGAAAGAATCATATGATGCAAAAAATGTCATAGATTGTCTAAATACTCTTGCACAAAAACAGAATGGACACATCTGAGAAGGTGCACACTGCACAGTTCCATCTGATACTGATGCGCAAAGTGAGAATGGAATTTCATTAGTTGATGCGTTGTATCATTTGAGATTGAAAATGCACAATAGTATGAATCTTGGCGCAGACTGCAGAATTTGATGAAGAAACACACATTATATGAAGTGTGACATCAATGAAGTGAAGTGTTTAGTGTGAAGTCAAGTGATGTATGCAGCACAATGATGACAATATTACAACATACAGAAAATGCACACAACAGAAGGAACAACAAAATATTTGAAGTGTGGGTGTATCAGAAGTTCAACAAAGCAATATCTTATTCTTATATAATTGGGCGGTAGGACGAGGCAAGGAGTAGGGGGTTGTAGCCTCCTTCCAGTTGGTGCCAGAGAAATTAGGGATTTGGTGCTTCCTTCAGGTCGGATCCTATAAAACCAGGGGTTCCGTGCCTCATTCTATTTGGTGTTAGAGAACTTAGGGAGTTGCTGCTTCCTCTAATGTAATATTTTCATTATAAAAGAGCTTCCACAGTTTTATCTCGTTTGGGTTCCAAGTAAAAATTATGTGTGTTATATGTTCTTTGTTTTGCACATATGTGGATGAATGTTTTATTTATGGTGTATGCATAATTAAAGTTCATATTAATAATTTAAGAAGTTAAAAATTGCTCATAACTACGCTAATACTGATTCACCCCCCGTCTCTCAGTATTAAATAGATTCCAACACGGGGGTGGCCTCTAAACAAAGAGATAAAGTGTTGGACAGAGTGCCTACGGTTGGGTGGAACATTGCTCTTCCATAGCTAGTTGCTTGGGAAACTTCATTGAAAAGATAAGTGTTTACATGTTAATCTATTGTTGCGCTTAAATGTGCATGATTATTATTCTTATTCCTATGATGAATATGCTAGTATATGCATGTTGTGTGTGCAATTAAATTAATTTTTGCTTTGTATTTTTACTATGCATCTGTACACACATTTATATAATTATGAATTTTGTAATTTTCCCAATGGGGTGAAATTTAGAACCCCATAGATCATTCATGTCCCCTCCGTTAGTGGGATTGATGGGTGGGTACATGACTTGTTAGAAGTGAAACTTGATGTGATAATCACAACAAATGTAAAATCAAGATTACTATTAATGGTGAGTATGCCAATGAAGTATAATGTCAAATGTATCACCTCATGATGCATGTGTAGTGATATTTGGTAGTCCCTATTTATAGGATAAGGAAGCAACCTTCCATGGGAAAGAAATATCACTTAGTCAAAGGTGGTAAGACCTACCCCATCAAATAAAATAAGGGAGAAAAAAAATATCCTTGATAACAACAAAACAAGGGTATACATGAATATTGATTAAAACAAACAAGAACCAAATATCCTTCATATTTGATGGAATGAAGGATGTGGAAAAATAGTGGGGGCCATGTGGTTCCATCTTCTAAATTGTTAATCTTTTGGAGACCAAAATCATCCCAGTAGAGAGTTGTTATCCAAAATAGATCATGGACAAAGATTTTTTTTTTTCAAATGGTTTTTATGTTCAGTTTAATGGCATTAAAACCTCCATATCAGTAGAGAGGTGTGATCCAAAATAGATCATGGACAAATAAATGTTTTTTTTTTCAAATGGTTCTTAGGTTCAGGTTAATGGAATTAAAACCTCCATATAGACCTTTCTCATAGTTTACATTAGGCTTGGAAACTTATTTAAAATTGCTAAGGCAAAGTGCATACAAAGCTAATAATGTAGTGGAAGGGAGACAATATATATGCACTATGCACCACATGGAGTAGAAATGTATAGTCACTAATGGATAAGGCATAAGGCAAGGACATAAGGCATAATAAGTGGAAGAGAATATGCATATATTTAGAGTGTGCAATGACAAGGATATGGAGGATCTCAAGTGGTTTCAAAATATGAGGCCATGCTAAACCAATGAACAAGGTCAATTGTAGAACTTCAACCCATATAAGTTTAACATGAATTGGAGTCACGTGGTTGAGAAGTAAACCTGCCACATTCTCTCTCCTTATTAATTGCACAAATTAAAACCTAGTTTTGTAATCCAAACTTGAGGCTATGTAAATCACTTACCACTCCATCAGTGGTATTACCAGATGGATCCTAATTCCATCACAAGTTGCCACATGGAAAACATGAAAATTCCTAGAAAATGTTGTTTCTTGCATTTGAAGCCTAATTCCCATGAAAGGTGGAGTAATGATTTCTTAATGTTGTCGACCTTTCAGAGATGGGACAAGTGTACTTCAAATAACTAGAAATATAGTTAGTTTTCCAATTAGCCAATCAACCAATCACTGATTTTTCTTGTCTTTCATAAGGTAGAAGGAATCATTGAAGCAAATACTAAAAACAAGATCAAACAAAATCAAAAAAGGGGGGAAGAGGAACTTGAAATATAATGATGGAAACTTAGGAAGAAAGGGCATAGTAGCAGATAGTTTGAGGATTCAAAACAAAGTAAATTTATTCATAGAATTAGGGATGAAGGGGATTTTGAGTTATTACATGGAGAACAAAGTTTGTCTCTAGGACACAAAAATAGCAATTCACAAAATACAACCATGGAGTAAAAATACACAAATACTCTACATGAGGGTGTATAGCTCCAATTGTAATAATTCCTAAGCATAAACAAAATCCAAAGTCCATTTGTTATTGGTATTCCTAAACGGGTTTCCAATGTAAAATATGCATATTATTATTGTATTTATGATTATTTTCTTCAACATTATTTTCTACACTTAATTGTAGTCTACAAATTTTATACAATCAAAATGAATCCGCAATCAATTCCCAAAATCTTCACCAAAATCAATTCCATCCACATAGGAATATACCTTTGCTATTGTGTGTATTTTTACTTCTCCACTTTACCTTTTACAATGAAACATCTTGAAACCCATTTGTTACCAATGGGTTTTCTTCTAGTAGGAAACTCAACCAAATCCTATGCCTCATTTTTTTCCAAGGTCTCCATTTCTTCAAGCATGGAATTCTTAGATAGTTTACTTTCTTTTGAATAAATTGCCTCCCTAATAGTCTAAGGATCATAATCAAATATAGATTAATTATGGCATAGCAAAAAACAAATGAAGCTTACTTTTGCTTTTTCCTTCTATCCCAAACCGTTATCCTCAAGACTAGGGTTCCTCTTATGGTTCATCTTCTTTTATTGAGTCAAATTCTTCATCCTCCAAACCATACAACACTTTTTGTGGTTCTTATTCTCTTGGTTGTTGTTCCTTCAGATTCTATGTGCCCTCTTTGGGTCTATTTTTATCTCTTACATGTCATAAATGTCATTGAATCATTCATACTGTCATAATAGTTGTAAGAGAATCTATCATAACTGTCATAAGGTGTCATAAGGTGTAAGAGATAAAAATAGACCCAAAGAGGGCACATGAAGTGTGTGGGGCCCAAGGAATATTAATGAAGGATACCATGTCGAAATTCATGAAGGAGATCAAGCAAAATCAAGACAAGTGTCACTTGGATTAATGTAACAACCAAGATTAACACTAATTCGAGTTAATGAACCAAGAGGGGGGAATTGAAGTTTCTTGGAGGGAAAGGAGGACATGGAGGTTATTAAAAGAGGATAAAGTGGAATTGGGTCATATTTTGGTCATTTTTCATTTGCAAAATTCCAATTTGGGAGAGTTTTAGCTTGTCCATTGCACGATGGGTGTTTACCTTCCCTGTTATTGAACCAATTTCGAAGGTGAAAGATTCTTGTCCAAGTTGGTTGGAGGACAGGGAATTCAGACCTCGTATAATTAATTAAGGTTTTTGTTTTCATTTTTGAGTCCTTCTACAGTTCAAGTTCATCTCTCATGTCTTTCTCCACTATCTTTTATCCCAATCTTCTCTCAATGTCCATTTTCTAGTGTTTATGGCGCACTCATAGTTGTATGAAACTTGTGGAGGATGATTGGGTGACTCCATTGTTATGATATATTATGTATATAACTGTAATGAGCTTCAAATTTTATCCATAGCTCGAAATTCCATGTCTTTTATGTAAACATTCCAAGCAAATTATCAATTAGAGCTAGTTTCCCCTCTACTTTCATAAGGAATTTTTGGAGTAGTTTTCATCTGTTTTATATTAGTATTTCTCAAAGTTTTAGTAGATGTTATAAAAACCTATGATGTAATGTTTATGATCAATTTATTCTATGCAATCCCCTTTGGAATTTGATTAGATTTTATGCAACAAATTCCATGTTCATTGTCCACAATTTTCCAAGCAATGTTTATGTTTTACCATTCTATGTTTGAAGGGCACAATAACTAGTTATTGATATTGATGAATGTTTCACTTTGATTTTAAATTAGGTCCTTAACCCATGCCAAGTCTTTTTTCATAAATTAGGGAACTTAGTACAGTGTTTGGGAAGCCAAAAAGGTCCAAGATTAGTTGGGGTTTTAACATCGATTTTCCTAGTATTTTCCCTTTCACTGCTTCTTGATAAATGCAAGACATGGATATCTTAAATATGTTTCTAAGTGTCTAATAGATGCATTAGTATTTCCTAATACTTCTCAATATCTCCCAATAATAATTCGATAGCCTTTGGAAGCATTTGGGACAATTTGGGTTTCACCAGCCCATGGTTCGAAATTGGCCAAATTTGAGCAGATTTGAATAACATGTCAAAAGGAGTTTTATGATTCGACCTTTTAGTGTTTGAGGTATTTTAGGATATTTTAAAACCCATAGGGTCCTTCCAGAATAAAATTGGAAATGTCGGTTTTGGATCCTGATCTTCCTGATTCAAATATGTTGTTTCAATCGTGTTTGTACCCCAATTTTATATGCTGTGTAGGTGGACTGCACACTCATCCCAACGGGGGGGGGTGGGGGGAATCGCACCCCCATGGGGGTCCGGGGGGTACCATACCTCCCATCTGGGGGTCTGAGGGAAACATCCCTGGTAAATTTAGTTCGGGGTGAATCCCTCGAAAGAAAGTTTAGGGTTGTTTTGTTGGCCAACAATTTAAGGGCCCGTGGTTTTTGGTAGCCCATAGTATTTTCCCGCGGTAATTCCCCTTTAAAAGGAATACATTGTAACATGAATGTGTAATGTATTGTAGCATTTTAAATATATCTGATTGTGTGAGGTATTTTGAGAGAGTGAAGAGGAAGCTGTAGCAGATGTGATGCAGGTTGTATCCCTTCATTTGTTGGATGATATAATAATAAGGACTGGAATTTTTTGTGTGGACATAGCCCATCTTGGGTGAACCACATTATATTGGTGTCTATTTTGTAAAGTGTTTTATGTGATTTATATTTGCATCTTGTTTATTTTTATTTCTCTACGATCCATTTTTTCTAACAAGAAAGGTCTAGAGGTGTTTGCGAACAAGATAAATAAAGACTAGTTTCCTAGTTTTCATAGTTTTGAAACTAGAAAAAGTACTGAAGGAGGATGTATGTGAAGTGTTTGAAAAAATTCCTCATCCACACAATATTAAGAAACCACATATATAATATTTTCGATCCAATCATAAGCTCCATATCACTTTCCTAGAGCTTCCTCAGTTGTCTCATAACCATGGAATCAATGTGAAGTTCATTGTCAATGAGGGTTTTGAGAAATAATGCTTCCACTGTCTAGAGTTTTAAGCCTCTAATGAAATATTGTGTGATAGTGTGCCTAATTTTTCCAAAAAGGGACATTACAATGGTATCATAGCATGTATCTTGCACCTGTGCATTAATATCATCCGTTGAAGAAGAAATTGCAGCCATGTCTTAATATTATGATGACTCCTATGAGCAGTATGAAGATGATTGTGAGCAATATGAAGAAGAATGTGAATGGTATGAGGAAGAGGTGCCATCATGCATAACTTATTATGAATTCATAAGGGATGAGGGTTATTATTATGACCCTGTTTATGATGAATATGTATGTGCCAGACCACCAAATCCTAATCCTACGAATGAATTGAAAGATTGAGAGAAACATGTAAAACTTTGCCTCAACAATATCATTCATATATTGCTTTGATGGGAAAGAAACAGAAGGCCATTCCTTTTGAAGAATTTTTTGATTGGGTGTTTGGATATAGGCCTAAGAGTGCAGATGTGAAATTAGTAAGGAACAATCAACCCTCCATAAACATTGAGGAGACCCATGAGCCACCTAGTTCTATAGGTGGTGAAGTATAAGAAGCATTACATAAACATGATCGAAAGTCACTCCCAAGTGACTCTGAAAAAGATGAAGAAACATCACATGAGCATGAAGAAGATTCCAATGAAACTACTGAATATCATTATGAAACACATTCGACTTTGGACATGGATCAAATAGCATCTACTTATTGATGCTTGAACTGTGAAGGAGTACTTGCTAATGGGTGCTCACACCTCTATGTTGGTGACATAGAGATTACATTTGAAGGTGTTTCTACAAGCCAAATTTCCATTTACCATGGAGATGAATGTTGATGTATATGTAACTTCGGAATGTATTTCACCTATGTATATTGTATTCCTATAGAGATGTTATTATTCCTCTATACAGAAGTGTCGTCATTTATATTGTAAGTGTCATAACTTATACTTGATGGGTTATTAGACCACCTTGTTGGGGTCGGATTTGTATAATTCATGTGGGTTAAAGGGTTATTAGACCACCCTATTGGGGGTCGGCCCTGTCATCATTATGTTATGTGGTTAAGTTAAGGTCGATCTAGTAAAGGTTATTAGGCAAGTCAAGTCAAGTATAAATAGAGTGCGAGAGGCACTCTATTTGATCATTCACTTTCCCACACATACACTCATTGGAGAGTGGCGCACTAGTGGAGGAGGAGAATCTGCTGCTAGGAGGACTATCTCTTGTACTTGGGTTGTATCATTTCTCTATCTATCTCTGAGGAAGTTGTGGGGTTTTTCACCTTCTTGGTTTTCCCCGGTGAAACTCTGTGTCTCTTATGTGCTTGCATTATTGTGTCCATGATTGATATGATGTAGATATGTTGTACATGTTATTCTCTTAGTTAAGATCCTAGATCAGATTGAAGTAATTTTTGAAAAACTAACATGTTATCAGAGCTAGCCTGAAAGAAGGCATGGTATGGCATTTATGACACTTGTTGCACTTGCGAAGCTAGGGCTTGATATAGCAAAAACCAGTCATCGTAGAACTTTCGCTATAAATTCATTTTGGCAAAGTTTCAGGATCTAAAAATATTACAGGTCGAATATAATATCCCCATGTACCCTGTGTCCGAAGGAGAGCCTCTAATTCATTGTACTTTCAGATTTATGATCTGTACAATATAGGGTTTCTGCCTCTTCTAGATCTTAGTCATAAACAAGTGACCTAGGAAAAAAGGTCACAACTTGGGCTAGGAAGGTCCAAATTAAATTTAGTAAAAAGTGGAAGGTAGGGAACAGACTGTAATTTCATAGGTACAATTTTCAGAGGCCGAAATTGAACCAGTGACACGTGGCACTCCGTACAAGTTCACTCTCCTGTTTTATCCCATAAACAGGTCATGTTGCGACACTTGGCATAAATCTCTCTCAGAGAATCCATTTGAAGTCAAACCTATGGGGTTGGAAAGATAATAGGTCAAGCTACCACAATTAGAATTTTTAGATCCTGTAGATCTGAAATTTCGGAGTTACACCAGAAACAATCAGGTGCATATTTCTGTCAAAACAAAATTGGATTTCGAGCACCTTCATTCATGGCTACAAGAATTTAGGATTTCGGAGAAAGTTGGAATTTTTTGTAATCAGAGACAACGGCTGGATGCTCCTCATAAAAATCGAAATTTAGAGACCAATATCGAATTTTTTGGTTGGGCAAAAAGCCGGGCTTGATCAAACCCTAGTTCGAGACTTTGATTAGAAAGGTGGAAAATTAGGGCTTCTACAGAAGTTGGAATTTTTGAATTCTGTGACCACGGATGGAAGCTCCGCAAGAAAATCGAAGTTTAGAGATTTGGTTCAAATATTTTGGTTGGGTGAAGCTCCGGGAAAATCAAACCCTAATTCAGGGTCCTCCTTAGTGAATCCGAAAATCTAAAAGGTAATTTTGAGGGGTGAAACTTTGCAGTTTTCAAATTCTGAGTATACCAGCTTGACCAGCTCAGAAAGGTGCATCTTCCTATCCTTTCAGAAGTTTGAATTTTTAAGGTTTCTCTAACAAACCCTAATCCAGCTCCAGATCCAGTTTCAACAAATCAAAGTGGATTGGGTTAATCCTAGAAGAGAATGGATTGGTCACCTGCATAAGTGAAGAAGTTCTTGTTTCAGAGGGAGATGAGGCTAAGACCTTACATAAGAAGATTACAAGCAATCTCAACATTTATGACTTATCCAGGTATGTTTCGATATCTGTTCATGATTAAGTTTATGGTATGTTTGTCTTTAGACTTGTCGTATCACCTTAGACTTTAGACTTTAGACTTGTCGTATCACCTTAGACTTTAGACTTGATGGTACAATCTTGATTAACTTTATACTTGTCGTATCACCTTAATAAAATTATGAATGCAGATATTCATTGATTAGGGTTTTGACACTTATGATTGTACTAATGCATTGTGGTGTTGTATGAGGATGATGTTGTCCGCTAATATGAAAGGTACATCTAGAAAGACAAATCAAGTTCTAGATCAAGAACATATGACCATGGTGACATGAAGACAAAAGACTCATCCATAGTCATGGATCACATAGAAGCTCTACTTACAAGGTATGTATAATTTGGTTCCACAATGGTTAACTTATGAGGTATGCAGGTCACTAGCACAAGTCATTTAAGAGAACAAGAAGACATCATGTGGGTATGTTAGACATAACCAGCTAACATATTAATCCAGGTATGCTTTTCCTATATCAAGTTAGAATCCTGCCTTGTGATAGGATCTCTTATATAAGTATACTTGGTATGATTGATAATGATTATTCATGAAGTTATAGGTTTGAGTAATCATGGGTTTAGGCATATTATGCTTCTTACTTTGATTGATGATATGACTAACCAGAAAAGTTCTATGGTCAAATAGGAATATGCATGAGTAAAAGAATTGTGATAAATTATCTGTGTATGAAATGATCTTGACCATAGATGTTTAAGATTACTTAGAATCATAATGTTTTTTATAGTATTAAGATTATACTAATGTATGTATGTATGAGACCTTGAGGATAACACAATGATGATACTAGTAAGTATGCATAGTGATCGAGGATGGATATAAGTTCAAAGACAAGTAATCCAGGAAGCAAAGATCAAGAAGGAGCACACTCTAGTAGTTCCTGGAAGGAAGCAAATATTGAGAGGGAGTCCACCCTACAACCAAACAAAGATAAGTATTTGAATTGTCATTTCTTGCATACTTGTTTGTTTAAATAATATTGTTCAAGGATGTATATGCTTATGTTACCAAACTTAGGGTGTGTATTATGCATATTAGAATAATTGCATTAATGAACAGTACACTACTAATATGCATGTGATGGGTAAGTGGCCTATGGAACTGTACAACATTCCATTGCTACTTATCTCAAATGAAACCTCTTTGCTGACATGTTGGAGTTGTGCACACTCTTAACAATGTTCCGGTAGAGATTGGAAGGCATCTAGAAAGTTATGGGATATGTATAAATGTTGTATTGAAGCATTGGCTAAAATAATTGCATGAATGTATGACATGTTTCTTTATGTGTAAGAATTTGTTCTGAAAACTATGAGATGTTTCTAATCATGCAATTTAACTTGCTTTGTAGGAAAGATCGTATACCATCACCTACAAAAGAAGTACTACAACATTTGTTCCAGCAACAAAGCTATCTATTGAAGATATTGAAGTTCCCAGGATCCGGGATGAAGTAATGGAAGAATACCATGATCCGTCGATGATGAAGAAATATTTTTGGGATGTGGTCCCAAGACCAGATGGGAAGTCTGTTGTGACTTCCAAAGATCAAGCATGCTGCAGATGGACGCATAGAGAAATATAAGGCAAGGTTTGTAGCTCGTAGCTTCAACCAGAAAGAAGGGATTGATTATGAAGAGACTTTTGCTCCTGTGGCCAGATATACTTCCATTAGATCAGTACTTGCTCTCGCTGCAGTGATGAAATGGAAGGTACACCAGATGGATGTAAACATGTCTTTCTTGAATGGTGTAGTTGAAGAGGAAGTGTATGTGGAGCATCCACTCGGGTTTGAGACACATGACCGAGGGTCACATGTGTGCAAACTAAAGAAAGGCCCGTATGGTTTGAAACAAGCACCCAGGTCTGGTATGGCAGGATAGATGGCTTCCCATCTAGTTTGGGCTTTACCAAGAGTAAAGCGGATTCCAACCTTTACTACAAGGTTGATGAAGGGAATCCATTGATACTACTATTGTATGTGGATGACCTGTTTGTTAGAGGTGAGGATAGATTGATTGCCGACACAAAGAGGAAGCTTGATGCCGAGTTTGAGATGAAGGAATTGGGTATGATGCACTACTTTCTTGGTATGGAGGTGTGGCAGAGTACAGATGGAATCTTCCTTGGACAAGGGAAGTATGCAATAGATATCCTGAAGAGGTTCGGGATGATGGACTGCAAGGCCATGGCCACACCTATGGCATCAAACCTGAAGCTTCTTGTGTGATGCTTCATTTGAGCAGGTTGATGCTACGATGTATCGTCAGATGATTGAGTCCTTGATGTACCTGACGAATACGAGACTAGACATCTGCTTTGCGTTGAACACCTTAATCCAGTACTTGACAGATCCGAGACATGTTCACCTGATAGTTTCAAAGCATATTCTGAGGTACCTGAAGGGTACAGTTGACTATGGGCTCAAGTATGAGGCGAATCAAAAGTTTAACATGGAGGGTTATGTTGATTCGGATTGGGCAGGAAGTGCCATTGATCAAAAGAGAACTTCGGGGTGTTGCTTCAGTATGGGATCCGGTATGATCTCTTGGTTTAGCAGGAAGCAGTCCTATGTGGCACTGAGTACAGTCGAAGCAGAGTATGTTGTAGCTTGTTCGGCTAGTTGTGTGGCAGTATGGATTAGGAAGCTACTGTCTGATTTGTTTGATCTCCAGTTGAGTGCTACTTGTATATATTGCGACAATCAGAGTTGTGTGAAGTTGTCGAAGAACCCAGTGTTCCATGCCAAGTCGAAGCACATTGAGATCAGTATCACTATATCAGGGATATGCTGCAGAGAGGAGCAGTGAAGCTCCTGTATGTTGCGACGGACAAGCAGATAGCCGATGTGTTGAACAAGCCACTGGCCAGAGTAAAGTTTGAATACTTCAGAAAGAGACTTGGTGTACTTCAGATCGAGATACCTTCCAAGGGGAAGTGATGAGTCCAGAGACACAGATGCACACGAGCCATTCTCACATAGTTAGAGGAAAGTCCTTCTGTGGTGCAGACGTAATGACTATGGCCATTCTCACATGGTTAGAGGAAATTCCTTCCATGGTGAGATGTAAGGGCTGGGCCATTTTCACATGGTTAGAGGAAAGTCCTTCCATGGTGAAATGTAAGGGCTGGGCGTGGCTTTTCCGACATGGTCAGAGGAAATTCCTTCCATGGTCGTGATGTAATTGTCGAGCTTTTCCGACATGGTCAGAGGAAAGTCCTTCCATGGTCGTGATGTAATTGTTGTAGCCGTTCCGACATGGTCAAAAGCAATTCCTTCCATGGTCGTCGATGTAAGTGCTGTGAGCCTTTCTCGGATGGTCAGAAGAAATTCCTTCCATGCTGATGAGTGTAAGTGCTGAGCCTTTCCCGGATGGTTAGATGAAAGTCCTTCTATGATGGTGAGTGTAAGTGTTGTGTGTGTGCATCAGGGTTGTGCTCCGTGGACTATGAGATGATTTGAAGACGATGATGTGACAATACGGTACACAGGTTTTGCAGAGGCAGTGTAATCAGTCCTGGGAGATCTTGCAGGTTTTGCAGAGGCAGTGTAGTCAGTCCTGAGGTGTACCTACTTGATGGCTTGCTCACAGAGATGTTGAAGACCGACATGGAGGATAGGCCTACATCCAGCATGAAAAAGGGTTGGCTCTGTAGATGATGAAGACCCGTAGGTGGTGGGCCTATATCCTGTATGAAAAAGGACTGGCTCTGTAGAACTTCCTATGACGAGTAGATTGGATATTGATTGAGATAGAAACAGTAGTGACGATGACGATGATGGTGATTCGATGACGATGATCCAGTGACGATGATCCAAAGAAGAAGACTTGTGCTAGAAGATCTGTGTCGAGAAATACCTTCCTAGTTAAGAGGGAGTGTTGATGTATATGTAACTTCGGAATGTATTTCAGCTATGTATATTATATTCCTATAGAGATGTTATTATTCCTCTATACGGAAGTGTCATCATTTATATTGTAAGTGTCGTAACTTATACTTGATGGGTTATTAGACCACCTTGTTGGGGTCGGCTTTGTATAATTCATTTGGGTTAAAGGGTTATTAGACCACCCTATTGGGGGTTGGCCCTGTCAGCATTATGTTATGTGGTTAAGTTAAGGCCGACCTAGTAAAGGTTATTAGGCAAGTCAAGTCAAGTATAAATAGAGTGCAGGAGGCACTCTATTTGATCATTCACTTTCTCATACATACACTCATTGGAGAGTGGCACACTAGTGGAGGAGGAGAAGCTACTGCTAGGAGGACTATCTCTTGTACTTGGGTTGTATCATTGCTCTATCTATCTCTAAGGAAGTTGCGGGGTTTTTCACCTTCTTGGATTTCCCCGGTGAAACTCTGTGTCTCTTATGTGCTTGCATTATTGTGTCCATGATTGATATGATGTAGATATGTTGTACATGATATTCTCTCAGTTAAGATCCTAGATCAGATTTAAGTAATTTATGAAAAACTAACAATGAATACCTTGTAGCAGATGAATAAGAACCAATATCAACTTCCCCATCACCACTTGAGCTTCATGAAGTTGGTCCAAGCAAGAAGGAAGAAGAAGAGGAGGTTCATTTGCAAGAACCTCATTTTCTTGCAGGGTCCTTGAATATGGATGAAAAGAAGATTCAAGAGGCCTTGAAGAGTCCCCATGACACACATGCATTGGTTTCAAAATTTTGTTGGTGTGTGGAGGAGAAATCTTCCCCTGAAGGCATGGAGAAAATCCATAAGGCAATGTCGGACACTAAAGGTAATTTTTTGAATTTTATTTTTGATAAGATTATTTAGTTGAGATTGTTGATTTGTATCATGGAATAACCTTGAAGGATTCATAAGAGAATGAAAAGCTCTCGAATGAGTCAGAGTCCACCCAAAATGCAGTCCAAAAATCTATGGTGCAGATTGAGCAACTTCAAGAGAGGTTGCAAAGGTCCTTTACACCCTCCTACATATCAGACAATCATTCAATGGCTAAAATCATTTATGTTACAAAGGAGGAACCTCATGTGATGGTGGAACATGAGGTACATGTTGATATGCATGTGCTTGAAGAGGCTACATTCAAACAAGAAGGAATCCAAGCACTTTTTCTTGTTCAGAGGGATTATGAGCTGCCTCATGGTGAGAGTTGTAGAGACTTGGAGGAGGAATATGATCTCACAACAGTTGGACCAGCCAATGATGGAGAAGATGAATTCAATATTTTGATGGGTAATAGTTGCAAAGAGGTAAGGTTGGTTCACAGTTCTTCACCCCCTACTTCTTTTTCAGCCACATCAATTGTGGATGAAAATTGGTTGAAAGGTTTCTTTTTTTTGGTTCCACACGAGGAGTAGGAGGATCCCACATTTGTTTGTGATGGATTGATGAAAGCACCAACTCCATTTCATCAACGGCAGAGGCATTCAATTGCATCCTTTGATGCCTCCCTCATCCACTTGAACCATTTGAGTGGAACCAATGGAAGAAATTTGAGCCATTGGAGTTGTGCACTTGGGGAAGCCTCACGCTTTCCTTTTGGACCATTTAGTTGGAGTGTTTTTTCATCCATTGATTGGGTGAGTAGACACATGTGCATTTGAGCACCCCAAAGGGTGAAATTCTTGTTTGCATTTGTAGAGACCTCATGAACACACCATTTTTCTTTTGTAAGTAGTTGCATGGGAATCCATGGTTATTTGATGATGCATTCTTATGTCATTTGAGCATGAGTCCTAATAATTTGCACTTTCATTCCTTGTTGAACAGACTCAATTTGATTTGGCCTTACATTCCATAGTTGCATTCTTTTTGGGAGCGTTGCACCGAAATTGTTTTTTGCAGTAAAAGTGATAAACTTCCACCAGTGTATTCTAATTTTTCCATCCTTCATGATGATATACTCTTCTTGTCGATCATGATGTTTGGAAGGATGCATACAAGGCAATGGGATCCACGAATTTTCTTTCATAATGGTATGGGTTGGAGAGCACTACTATTACTTGGAGCAGCGGTTCAATTGTTGGTTTGAGAGAGAAAACCAACCTTCAGTTGTTTGAGTTCATATTTGCAGAGCGGTGTTCCAATTTCCTATGTGGGAGACCTTTTGATATATGGATTCAATTTTCACATGCTTGGTGTTCATGGTATTTCATAGTAGAGATTTAAAACCATGCATGTATCATGATCAATTGGGACCCTAGGATCATTTTTGGTCTCATTGGTTTCAATTTTGGGGGAAACAAGAAATATGGGAGATTGAGTCACCACTTGAGAAGGTGATTGTAATTAGAGTAGTGCAACAACAAGCATGGTGGTTTCTCTCTGAAATTTTCTTGGAATCTTGAAAACTCAAAGTTTGGCAACTCAGTGGCAACTTCAAAGAATTATATAGTAAGCAAAATAGTTGAAAATTCATAAAATATTTCCAAAATATGGAGGTTGGAAGCAAAGTTTTGGAAGGAAAGCAGGTTATTCAACATCCATGTTTGAAATTGCTTGAGGACAATCAATATTAGGTGGGGAGGACTATAATGTCCTCAATTAAATAATTTTTCAGATAAACAATTAAGTTGGCCCATCCAATTCCTAAGGGTTATATGGGAAAATTAAAATATTGATATTTAACCCCAAGGTCTGTAGTTTCTCATGGAAAATCATAATTCTAAATTGATGGTGGAAACTAGGCCAATAAATTATGGAAAAATAATTAATTGCTCCAAAATGAAGTCGCATGGGGTCCTAGTTGTACTTGGGGGCACATAAGTGGATATGTTGGGTCCACATGAGGGAATATTTCTCCTTTACACATGGATCCATCCTAAAATTTGGATTTGGAGGGATACGTAACTCCCATGGGGAAGGTGAAAATTCACAATGATATTTTTAGTCAATGACATATTCTATAACAACCCTATGACATCTTATGACAGTTATGACAAATTCTCTTACAACTATTATGATAGTATGACATATTCTGTGGAATTTATGACATGTAAGAGCTAAAAATAGACCCAAAGAGGGCACATGAGGTGTCTGGTTCCCAAGGAATATTCATGAAGTATTTTAAGCAAAATCAAGACAAGTGTCACTTGGATTAATGTAACAACCAATATTAACACTAATTCGAGTTAATGAACCAAGAGGAGGGAAATTGGATTTTATTGGAGGGAAAGGAGGCCAAGGCTGTTATTAACATAGGATCAAGTTGAATTGGGTCAGATTTTGTCCATTTTTCATTTGAATATTTGCAATTTGGGAGAGCTTTAGCTTGTCCATTGCACGGTGGGTGTTTCCCTTCCCTATTATTGAACCAATTTCGAAGTGAAAGAATCCTATACATGTTGGTTGGAGGAGAGGAAATTAATACCTATTATTATAGATTAATGATTTTTTTTTGTTTTAGGTTCGAGTCCCTCTACATTTCAAGTTCATCTCTCATGTATTTCTCCACCATTTCTTCTCACAATCTTCTTTCAATGTCCATTTTCTAGTGTTGATGGTGCACTCATAGTTGTATGAAACTCATGGAGGATGATTTGGTGACTCCATTGTTATTATATATGATGTATATCACTATAATAATCTCCAAAGTTTATCCATATCTTGAAATTCCATGTCTTTTATGTAAACATTCCAAGCAAACCATCAATTTGAGCTAGTTTCCCCTCTACTTTCATATGAACTTTTTGGAGTAGTTTTGAATATGTTTTATATCAGTATTTATCAAATTTTTAGAAGATTTTATAACATCCTATGATGTACTGTTTATGATAAATTTATTCTATTCAATCCCCTTGGTCATTTTATTAGATTTTATGCAACAAATTCCATGTTCACTGTCCACAATTTTCCAAGCAATGTCTATGTTTTACCACTCTATGTTTGAAGGGTGAAATAACGAGTTATTCATATTGATGAACGCTTCAATTTGGTTTTAAATGATGTCCTTCATCCATTCCAATTCTCTTTTCATAAATTTGGGAAGATCGTACAGTGTTTGGGAAGGCAAAAAGGTCCAAGACTAGTTGGGGTTTTAACCTCGATTTTCCTTGTATTTTCCCTTTCACCCCTTCTTAATAAATAAAATCCATGGATGTATTAAATAAGTATATGAGTGTATAATATATGCATTAGGATTTCATAATACTCCTCAATCCCTTCCAATCATAATTCGAGATCCTTTGGAAGCAATTGGGACAATTTGGGTTTCACTAGTCCAAGATTCGAAATTGGCCAAATTTGAGCAGACTTGAATAACTTGTCAAAAGGATTTTTCTGATTCGACCATTGAGTTTTTGAGTTCTTTTAGGATGTTTTAAATCCAATAGTTTCCTTCCATAATAAATTTGTAAAGGTATGTAGGTGTTTGGGAACAAGACAAAGAAAGACTAGTTTCCTAGTTTTCATAGTTTTGAAACTAGACAAAGTATTGAAGGAGGATGTATTTGAAGTGTTTGTAAAAATTCCTCTGCCACACAATATTAAGAAGCCACATATATCATATTTTTAATCCAGTAATAAACTCCATATCACTTTCCTATAGCTTCCTCAATTGTCTCATAACCATGGAATCAATGTGAAATTCATTGTCAGTAAGGGTTTTGAGAAAGAATGCTTCCATTGTCTAATGTTTTAAGCCTCTATTGAAATATTTTTGTGGTAGTGTGCCTGATTTTTCCAAAAAGGGACATTACATAATATATAGACTTACCCAATGATAAAACATGCATAGGTCTAAACACATCACTATGTATCAACTAGAGAATCCCTTCTAGTGTTTTAGCACCATTAAGGAATTTCACTTAATTATGTTAACCATAAAAAAATTTTCACACAAATATAAAAATAAGTAGCTATGAAATTCCTTCATCCCTACCATTATTTTGCAAAACTTGAAGACTAGTCTCTCCAATATATCCCATTTTTTTATGCCAAATAATTTCATTTTCTACAAGGATAGTAGGGGTCATATCTACTTCTGTGCTCACATCAAGAATAATAAAAATATTAAACCCATCAATCATAGTACTTCCTAACAAATTCTACAATGTTCAAATCTAGACTTCCATTGACAATACAATTAATTGTCAAACTATCTTGCATGTTTCATTTTCAAACATGTTTTCACACCTACATCACTCATCTTATTCACAAATATCAGGTTTATGTCCAACCCTAGAATATGTAGAAATCCATGAAGTATTTTAACCCTTCCATATTTGAGCATGATCTTGACCCGTCCACATCCTATGAGATTTTCTCTCACATCATTTCCTAAGAGGACATCACCTCCATCATAATTTTCATATTCACAAAACCAATCCTTGTGGGGAGGGATATAAAAAGAACCTAAGAAAATCAACCATGCATCATGATCTGAGTGTGTAATTGTAGAGGCCAAGTGCAACTCACAATACACAAAAAGCACCTTCTAGTAGAAATTTTGTGGAGGTCTTTAGAATTACAAGAATAGTCAAAATTATAAATAAAAAACCTTGGCTAAAATCTCCACTATTGGTAGTGGAAGTTTTAGTGTAGATTTTAATGGATTTTTATTATAACTAAAAATTCTTCATAAGAAACAACCACCCCCTAAATGTATCCTAAATAAGAAATGGATTAGAAGTTAATTAAAATGTAACTAGCATTGTTAATCACTTAGTTGGTCAAACTCGAAACTCCACCGTAAATATTTTCCGATTGCACGTGAAACAATGTGAGGTAAACTGGTGTGGTTAACGATTTTGCACGTATAACGATGTGCGGTTAGCTGAATAAACCTCCTTTTGCGGTTAGATAACAATTTTGAATTTTTCATGTGTACCAGCAACAATCAGAAAAATTTCCACTAGTTTTTGGCCCATTTCAATTTTACCCAAAACCTATGATCAAACTAGGTCGTCTTTCCTACTAGACCTCACTCACAAACACTGTAAGATAACTCTACTAACATATCAGGTCCCTCTTGAGAAAAAAATAGCAAGAGAAATTACCCTGTGAAACCTAGGTCGGATCTCTTAGTCCTTGATTAAATCTTATTGACCACGATACCAGATCAAATCATTTCAGATTGCATGGAAATTTTCTAAACAAAGATAATCGATGATGGAGGTTGAGTGGTAAGATAAGTTTTAATTTTTTTTTCTATAGGGTATAATGTTTTCTTTTTAGATTTGGTTGTATTTCTGCTTGAGATTTTGAGGACATTTATCCAAGTTTCATGAAGTTAATTGAATCTATTGCTGAAAATCCCTTTTGGTTTCATTTATATATTATTATAAGGCTTGTATCATTTCTTTTCTAATTTTTGTTGTACAATTTCAAATCATATTGGATGCGATTCCAGATTTCAGATCATATAGGATTCAGAATATTTAACTTTGTCGTGTATGCAATGCCATAACCTTGGTTGCAAGGGGGAAAAAATCAAAGATTCTTACTAAAGGTTAGTGTAGCATTTATGATTATAGCTATAGAGCTAGATTGTTTTTTTACGGTTGATTTCCAATTCAGAGATCGCATGTGTAACCTCTATATCCCGTTTGGGCATCTTTCATGATCTGGTTGTATTTGTGTTTGAGATTCCGAGGACCGTTACCCAAGTTTCATGAAGTTTAATGATTGAAATTACTGAAAATGCCTTTTTGTTTCATTTATATATTTTTATAAGGCTTGTATAATTTATTTTCTAATTTATGTTGTACAATTTCATATCATATCATATGTGATTCAATATTTCAGCTCATATAGGACTCAGAAGATTTAATTTTGTTGAGTATGCTACACCATAACCGTGGTCTCAAAAAGAAAAGAAATCAAATATTCTTAATAAAGGTTACAGTAACACTTATATTATGGCTATATAGCTAGATTGTTTTTTCATTGCTGATTTCCATTTCAAAAATTTCCTGTGTAACCATTGTATCTCGTTTGGGCATCTTGTCATGATCTAATTGTATTTTTGTTTAATATTCTGAGGACCGTTACCCATGTTTCATGAAGTTTAATGATTGTAATTGCTGAAAATTCATTTTTGTTCCATTTATATATTTTTATAAGGCTTGTATCATTTTTTTCTAATTTCTATTGTACAATTTTAGATCATACCGGACGTGATTCTAGATTTCAGATCGTACAGGACTCAGACAATTTAATTTTGTTGTGTATGCAACGCCATAACCCTATTTTAAAAGAGAAAAGAAATCAAAGATTCTTAATAAAGGTTAGTGTAGCTTTTATATTATGGATATAGAGATAAATTGATTTTTTCAGTGTTGATTTCCAATCTAGAGATCCTCTGTTTAACTTGTGTATCCCATTTGGGCATCTTATCATGTCTGCAGAGCATAAATCTGTATAAATTTGATCATGTCCAGTATAGGCTCTAATCCATTTCCACATAAAGAACAGAAGTCGTTGGCTCCAGAAGTTGTGGAAGAAGCATTCTAAATACTTGCAGAAGAGGATGCTAGATGAGAAAATATATGACAAATGAAGCAAAAATTATCTATACAACAAAGAAAGTCATGCCAATTACGTAAAATTGCTAAAAATGATTGTTGGAGTGATGATGAAATAGAGTCTAGCGGTAATGATGATCAGGTCCAACTTAACAATACACAAATACCTTATCAACTCCGTTGTCATTCATCTATGTAGTTTGTTAGGGGAAAAGCTCCAAAATTTGATATTGTTTCCCTTATTAAAGAATAAAATGGTTTAGAACAGATCATTATCTGCAAAGTTATTGATGAGTCCCATATAAGAAATGTTGAGTTCACATGCTTGGATCCTTGTGGGAATGATCCAATTCTTTACACTATCGGTACCAGTGGCACATGGACACATAGTATAGATGATGTTTTTCCAATTCTAATGGTGTATGCAGATGATAATGGAAAAATTATGTTGCACCATCCTTCATTGTCTAAAATAAAATCATTGTTACCTTCAAGGCCATATGGATATTAGAAAAAACAGTTCAACACAGTCATTAAGCAAGGATTTTACTTGGGTTCTAGGTCAGATGTGACTCCCTTTCTGGGAGATGATCGTCTTATGAAGATTGGGAGAAAGAAATTCATTCAAATGATTGGGCTTCTAGTGAACATCAAAAATCCATTTTCTTTTACCATAAAGGCGGCATATATGCGTGTATTTATTATGAGAATTTTCCTGGTATGTCTGAAGAAGAGTCATTGAAAATTCCATATCCCGTCGAAGTTTTGAGTTGTTTAGTAGATGTTTCCACTAGTGGAACATTCTATTGGGTAAGAATTTTTGAAAATCATGTGGATGTTACTAGTAGAGGCCACCATATTCCCAAAGGTGTGTATTTACATCCTCATGAGGTGTTCTATACAAAACAAGGTTTATTGATATCAACTGAAATCATTGATGGTGAGTATACATGTGTATCTTTTAATCCATATTTTTCAGTTCATATCACATAAATTTCTTTATCGTAACTAATGTTATCTTTATCTTTATTTCAGACATTGTTGATGTTTTATTTACTGTGAGCTCTATCAAAAGGTGGGGCAAGAGCACTCGAAAGGGAGAATATTTTTTCTGCCATTTTATTGTTATGAAAGATGATAAGCACACCACTATCCAACTTCTTGCAACAAAAGGTGATGATGAAGTTGTGACTGCCATATTAGCTACCTCTACAAAATATGGAACACACAATGCATTACCACAATATCTTGGAGTATTGCAGCCACATCGAATCCATTGTCACAACATCCATCTTCTTTCCTACAAAGTTTTCAACCACATAAAGTCTCATAACATGATACATAGTGAATATTTTGTGGAAACTCATTGTTCAGATGAAATTTTCATGGTTACTTTTGAACTTATTTCAATGCATCCCTACCTCCTGGGATTGTGAAGAAAAAAAATTCAATAGAGTTTACCATAGAAGGATACGCGAAACTTAAGGAGGTTTTTTCTATACATGGCCAACCTTTCTTGACAGATATAAACTATCTTCAGGCTCAAGCGATGATAGTCAACCTCTTGGTAAATGGACAGTGGGACCAACATTTAGATTTCAGTATTTGCATAATAGCATACTGCCTCATGTATAGGTGCACTTTTCATAGGATTCACACCAATGAGATCCTGTCAATTGTTTTTATGGATTGGGGATGAGAACTAGTGCACCCCATTTGGATATGTAAGCATTATACCTGTCATAAATATATGGTGAATTCTATATGACATATATGTGGTGCAATTTCTATGGTGAAATATTTATGCAATATATGAAGATTTTATTTGTTACATACAGTCATTTGTGTCATGACATATTGATGTTTTATCAATGGTTTCTCTTTTCCAATGAAAAAATCTTTATCTTTGGTATTTCAAAGTTTGAAATCAAAATATACATTTGATAGCTTATGGGTTCTTGAAAAGACACATATTTTCTGTCTTCAAACTATCATAATAGCTATTTTTTATATTCTTCCATAATCAACAAAATATATGGTGAATTTTGTATGACAGTTCTATCCTGTAATGTGTATGGCAATATATGTTTTCTTTTACCAGGAAAAAAAATTGTACTTTTCATTTCAGAGTATAAATAAAATACATTCTTGAATAAACATTAAGGTGAAAACCTGAAGGCATGAACTCACACATCATCACTTCAAAGTATACTCTGTTTTTGCAAGCCCTAAATAAAGTACTAACAGACCTAAAATTGGATGAATGAGTATCAAGTGGAACATTGATAAGGCATTGGACTCATAGACAATTTAGAAGCATGAAGAATAGATGAAAAGTATGAATCGGTCATGAGGACACTTGTGTCAAGTAATTTTCCCCTATGAATAGAGCACTAATCAACTAATGCAACAAAGAAACATCAGTAAAGAAGAATTTATTGTTCATGAACAGTAAAAAGGATTAAGAAGGTCTGAAACTTGAAGCCCTACCACCTCAAGAAAAACCTATTTAAGACTATGAATAGTTGTATGAAATAAATTATAAGTTATTCAAAATAACTCTTACGTCATCCTAAGAAAGGTTTTGGGCCTTGATCGATTAAACATTAAACAACATGACTAGGTCGACCCTGAAAACAAGAGTGAAACCCTAGGTGGATATGTCATAAATACAAGACAACCATGAGGTCTTTTTGCACAACAGGAACTTTGTGAACCCAAATTGAAAAAAACGATGTATAATAATGTGGAAAATATCAAAACACACCATCTCCAACACAAATCACAAACTAAAAAAGACACAATAATGAGGGAGGGCATTATTTTTCTGAACTAGTTAAAAATGGGTTCAAGAAGCCCTAAAATTGGATGAATGCATGAGAAATAGAATACTAATAAGGCATTGGAATCATAGACAATTTAGAAGCATGAAGAAGGAGATGATACTCAAAGTCCAAGTATGAATCAGTCATGAGGACAGTTGTGTCAAGTAATTTACCCCTTCTAACAAAGCACATAATCAACATATAAGAATGTGGAAAATATCAAAACAGACCATATCCAACTGAAATCATTGAAAAAGACCCAATAATGAGGGTTGGGTGGGCATTTTTCTGAACTAGTGAAAAATGGGTTCAAATCAAAACAATCACCTTTTGTGAAATTAATTGTGGGAAAATGGAACAACATTTTACGAATCTAAAAGAGGTTCTTGTCAAAAATAGATCTATATCCAACACCATGGTCTTAAGATAAATTTATGAGAATTGTGCGGACTTTGGCGTGCATTTTTCTAGGCCAAGTTTTGAATATTTACACTATGTTCTTTGACATAACAACTTAGAATTGTAGTTAGTAATTTTAAATTTGACATTTCAAAGTCTGAAATAAAAACATACATTTGTTAGCCTATGGGACCTTGAGAAGATACTGTGAAATCTGATCACAGGCTGATCATAAGATTGAAAACAATTCTCACAGAAATTGCTAGTGTAGAATTGACAAGAACACTCAAAATCAGACTCAGAATTATGCACAATAATTAAGTGTATTAGCATAAATGTAAATCAGCCAAACATCCACCATAAAGTGGCTGCAAATATATAGAGTTACATCATAAATTCGAATTTCTATGGAGGCATTCGAATTAGTCACAAAAGCAGGCTTACTAAACTAGCTAAAACCCCCCAAGGTGGAAACATCTCTCCCCACCTCACTCAAGATCCTCACGAATTGGCTAAAAATATTTTGGAAGGTGAAGTAGACTGAAAATGGGAAATATGATTCCTTTTGGAGTGAAAAAGAGGCAAGGTGTGTTGAAAGGAAAATCTAGAAACTGCCAAAAGCACTAGAGCGCCTAGCTTTAGTCTTATCCTCCTAAAAGCAAGAAAAAAGCAGAGAAAGCACTCCAAAAGTAGGAATTGAAACCTTTCCATTTAGGATATCTATAAAATTAGGAAGGATTACCAAGGATGCACTCAAGTGGATAAGGTTGGAATGTGGTGGACCAAGGAAGTTAACTAGTGGCCAAATACATGGTGAAACTACCTACGAAAGTCATAAAAGATGAAATAAATTATATCCAAAGTATTAAATGGGTTTTTAATCTCTAACACCCTCCATTAACCCTGAATGTAAGTGACAAAACAAATCAGAAAATATTAGGTCCCAACAACAAGGCTTGGTCACCCTTTACATATCATTGTCCAAAAATAAGGAAACAGGGAAAACCTCATGGGACAAAACCCTCCCTCAAAATGGACAAGCAAAATTTTGAACCTGATTCTTCAATCAAACTTCACCTCATGAACAACCACTCCATGTAGCAACTTAATATGGCTGAAAATATTCTTTGTGAAGCATTTAGTGAAAATGCCAGCAGTTTTCTCACCAGTGAGGCAATACTCCAACACAATCAATATGTCATGCACTAGACTCTGGACGTAGTGTATGTGCACTTCAATATGCTTGGTTATTTTTCTGAGTACTGGATTTGAGGATATCCTTATAGCACTCTGATTATCTACCTAAAGAACAGTGGGAGTGCTAAATTCAATCCATAACTCACCAATAATTCCTTGCAACTAGATGCACTGAGTAGCTGCATTCATTGCTCATTGGTACCCTGCCTGTGTTGAAGAGAGTGCAATGGAAATTTTCTTTATACTAGACCAGCATATAGGACCTCCTCCAAGCATGAATACAAATTTGGAAGTGGACTTCTAGTCTGTGCTATCCCCAACCCAATCTGAGTCAAAAAATGCAACTAGATCCAATGAGGAATTGGCAACATAGTGGATCCCATGTGTCTTGGTGCCTTGCAGAAAGTGAAAGATCCTTTTTTCAGGCTTCCAATGGAGCTTATGTGGTTGATCCATATATCTTGCAACATGAATTATTGCATATGCCAAATCTAGTCGGGACTGAGTCAAGTATAACAGGCTTCCAACTAGTTTCTTGTAGAGGGTGTTGTTCACCAAGGGTGTAGAATCCCCTTCTTCTAGCCTGACTCCTGATAGGAAAGGAGTTTTTTCAGCCTTACATTATGCCATATTGAACCTTTTTATTAGATTAGAAGCATATTTATACTGACATACAATGATTCCAATGGGTGATTGAGTGATCTCATTCCCCAAAAACTGCCTGATAATCCCCAAATCTTACATGGAGAAAACTTGATGCAAAGCTATACTTAGTGATGAAATTTCATCAGTGAAACTTCCTGTGATTAGTAAATCATCAACATATAATACTATAATCACCATCTTACCATTGATGTGATTTAGGTTCACATTTGGATCATATTTGTACCGGTTGAAATCTGTGTCAAGAGGAAATGGTCCATTTTTGCATACCGAGCTCTGGGAGCTTTCTTAAGTCCATACAATGATTTCCTTATCCTACTCACAAGTGATGGATATGAAACATAGCCTTCAGGTTTCTACATATATATCTCCTCTTCGACATCACCATGAAGAAAAGCAGACTTCACATCCATGTGGTGAACTTCCCAACACTTTGTTGCTGCAACCGATAGAACTAGTCGAATAGAATCCATTTTTTCCATTGGGGAAAATGTCTCATTATATTCCATAACTTGGAATTGTGAGAATCCCTTTTCCACCAACCTTTATTTATGCTTTACTACATCCGAATCTATTGAGATATTGTAACTTCAAAGAATATTATATTTGTACTTTATTATTCGAGAGATGATTCATTCCTCCGTGAAGATCTTATTGTATATCCGGAGATGTTTATTCCTCCGTCGGAATGTGGTAACTTGGGTTATTAGAATTCCCTAGTGGGGGTCGGCCATGTATGTGTTATGTGGGTCAAAGGGTTATTAGACCACCCTAGAGGGGTCGGCCCAATCAGTTGTAGTGGGGTATTTAACCCATTGGTTAAATACGAGCCTACATGATTTGTGTAAAAGACAAGTCGGAGTAGTGTATAAATAGAGGAGGTGTATTCCTCATTTTACACACACTCACTCACTTGAGAGTGGCACACTTATGAGAGAGAGGTCTGCTATGGAGAAGGAGGAGCTTATGCTCAGGGTTACATCTTTTGTATTTGCTGGTCATCTATATTGAGGAATCTTTGTTGGGTTTTCTACCCCATGAGGATTTCCCAGGATAAATCTGTGTCTCTTGTGTTTATGCTATGCTTGTTGTTTCTTCAGTGATCCTGTATATGCTATTATTGTGAAATGGAGTGTAATTCTGCTATTTTCTATCTTATCATATTAAATCTTAACATGGTATCAGAGCTAACCTGAAGGAAGGCAATGTATGGCACTTACGACACTTGCTTCACTTGCGACAATTTGCAGGTTTGGGTTTTACATAGCAAAAACCAGTCATCGTGGAACTTTCGCTATAAATCCATTTATGTGAAGTTTCAGGATCTGAAAAGTTTACAGGTCGTAGATAACATCCCCAGGTACCTTGTGTCCAAAGGGAACCCTCAGATTCGTTGTAATTTGTGAGTTATGATCAATACACGTTAGGGTTTCTGCCTCTTCCAGATCTCAGTCAAAATCAGGTGACCTAGGAAAAAAGGTCATAACTTGGACTAGGAATCTCCAAATGAAATTTTGTAAAAAGTGACAGGTAGTACATAGACTGTACTATCTCAAGAAACGTTTTCAGAGGCCGAAGCTGAGCCAGTGACACGTGGCACGCAATACAAGTTTGCTCTCCTGTTTTATCCCATAAACAGGTCACGTTGCGACACTTGGCATAACTCTCTCTCAGAAAATCCAATTGAGGTCAGACCTGTCGGGATGGAAAGATGACAGGTCAGGATACCAAAAAAAAGTTTTCAGACCCTGTGGAGTGAAAAGTTCGGAGTTACAGCAGAAACAATCAGGTACATATTCCTGTCAAAACAGAATTATTTTTGGAGCACCTTCATTCATGGCTTCCGGAATTTAGGGTTTCGGAGAAAGTTAGAATTTTTGGAATCGGAATCCACGGCTAAATGCTACTCAGGAAAATCGAAATTTAGAGTCCAAGATCGAATTTTTTGGTTGGGTATAAGACCGGGCTTGATCAAACCCCAGTTCGGGATTTTGATCGGAAAGATGGAAAATTAGGGCTTCAGCAAAAGTTGGAATTTTTGAAGTCTGTAACCATGGCTGGAAGCTCCTCAGAAAAATAAGAGTTTAGAGCCTTGGATCAAACCTTTTGATTGGGCATAAGGGTGGGCTTCATCAAACCCTAGTTCGGGATCCTGTCCAGAAGATCCAAAAGTTTCGAAGGCAATTTTGAGGGGTCAAATTTTGGAGATTTCAAAATTGAAGTATGCTAGTTTGATCAGCTCAGCAAGACACATCCTTCCATCCATTCAGAAGTGTGAAAGTCAAAGATTGAATTTTTAGGGTTTCTCTAGCAAACCCTAATCATGCTCCAGATCAAGTTTCAGGGGGATTTGAGGCTAAGGCCTTACATAAGAAGACTACAAGAAGTCTCGACTGGTATGACTTAAGGAAGTTCAGGTATGTCTTGAAATCTGATTCCTGATTAAATTCATAATGTGTTTGTCTTCATATTATTTGTTAGTACAATCTTGATTAATGTTAGAATTGTCTTATCACCCTAGTAACAGTATGAATGCATGTGAATGATCAAATACATTCATTGATTAGGGATATATGATTGTACTAATGCATTATGGTGTTGTGTGAGGTTGATGTTGTCTGCTAACAAGATTCACGTACATCACGAAAGACAAATCAAGTTCCATGACCATGACAACATGAAGACAAAGACTCATCCATAATATTTGTTCTACTTACGAGGTATGTATTACTTTGATATATTATGCTTAACATATGAGACATGCAGGTTCTAGCTCAGGATCTCTAAATCATTGAAGAGATTGTTTAGGTATGTTGTACATAACTAAGCAGGTATACTAATCCAGGTATGTTTTCCTATGTCAAGTTAGAATCTTACCTTGTGTTAGGATCCCTTATATAAGTATACTTGGTATGATGGGTTATGCTTATTCATAAAGTCAGTAATCAAGGGTTTATGCATATTATGTCTCTTATCTTGATGATTTAATTAACTAGAAAAGTACTATGATCAAACAAGAAGAAGACTTCCTTGAAACCCTGAATACTAA
The DNA here is from genome assembly GCA_027924585.1 of Larix kaempferi. Lineage (NCBI taxonomy): Eukaryota > Viridiplantae > Streptophyta > Pinopsida > Pinales > Pinaceae > Larix > Larix kaempferi. The sequence goes on along the minus strand of BSBM01000184.1, from coordinate 3,027,243 downwards.
TGATCATGACTATACATATTCAAGATTATTTAGAATTAGAATGTTTTGATAATATTGAGAATATACTAATGAATGTATGTTTGTGTATGAGATCATGATGATGAAACTAGTGCACACTTGAGCATGTACAGTGGTACAGAATGAATAGAAGTTCAAAAGACATATAGAAGATCAAGCGGGAGGCAACCACACAAACATAAAAGATAAGTATTTGAGTTGTTACTTGAAATAGTAAATGATATTGCTTGTATGCATACTTGTATTCCTAGAATATATCATGCTGAGTGTAAAAATTCATAGAGCATTGAACAATATACTACTAATATGCATATGATTGGTAAGTTGGACAAACATTCCATTGTTGCTTGTCTAGAATGAACCTCTTTGCTGACATGCTGAGAGCTGTGCATACTCTCGATAGTATGTTCTGGTAGAGATGGAAGGCATCTAGATAGCCACTGTATGCATACAGGATATGGAAAAGTGTTGTGCCAAAGTATTGGTCAAGATAGTTGCATAACTATGTAAATGATATCTGTATGCATAATAGGTTATCAGGTCAACATGATTTCATGATTATGAAGTATTACTAATCATGTACTTAATTTTGATATGTAGGAAAGATCATGAAGAATGATGAACACCGAACAAGTGATGGATGTTCAACAAGAAGATTTACAAATCAAACAAAATATAGAAGGCTCATGGCTAGAAGCTTCTCTTAGAAAGAGGAAGAGAATCATGACAAGATGTTTGCTCCAAGTGGATAGATAAGACCATTTTATTAATGGTGTAATTAAAGAAGAAGTGTGTATTAGATTCTGTATGGGTACCTAGGATTGGTAGTCAATTGATGAGCTTAATGATCATCATGGGTGATGTGGATCTCAACCTTTGCTACAAGGTTGAATATGGCTTCTATACACAGATGACATGGATGCAAGGAGGAACTCACCACAGAGTTCAAATTATATTGAGGCTCATATCAATAGACCCATCTGACGAGAGATGGCACAGAAAGATATGCAGAAGATCACTCAATGCAGAGTGTGAATGAATGAGAATTGATAACTTCTTGACAAAGCTTGGGCTTTACCAGAAGTAAAGCTGATCCTAACCTTTACCTTAAGGTTGTGAATGATGAACCTATCATACCATTATTGTATGAGGATGATCTCTTTCTGACAAGGAATGAGAAACAAAAATGAAAATGAAATATCTCAGATTGATGCATTACTTCCTAGGTCTGGAAGTATGGCAAGGCTCAGAAGGAATCTTTCTCAACCAGGGAAAATATGCCGATAAATATTAAAAGGACTTGATGTGTTGGAATGGCCACTCTCATGGATTCCAACTTGAAAGCTGTTAGCGGATGACTCTTCAGAGTTAGTGGATATAACTCTGTACAGACAAATTATTGGGTCACTGATGTATCTAATAAATACTAGGTCAGATATATGCTTTGCTGTGAATACCTTGAGTCAGTATGTGTTCACCTGTTAATTGCAAAACATGTGATCAGGTACCTAAAGGATATGATAGACTTTGATCTATGTTATCTTGGAGATCATGAATTCAGATGGTTACTCAGATTCTGATTGGGCAGGAAGTGTCTCAGACAGAAAGAGTACTTCAGGTGGATGTTATGGTCTTGGATCTGCCATGATCTCATGGTTCAGCAAGAAACAATCTAGTGTGGCTCTCAGTACTACTGAAGCAGAATATATAGCTTCCTACTCTGCCAGTTGTGAAGCAGTGTGGCTTTGAAAGCTATTATCTGGGGTGTTTTACTTAGAAATGGATCCCACTGTGATTATGTGTGACAATCAAAGCTGCATTAAGATGACAGAAAATCCTGTATTCCACGACAAGTCAAAACACATAGAGATACGATACTTTTATATACGAGATATGGTGCAGAGAGGAGCTATCAAGCTCGAGTATGTGAGCACTGAGGATCAGATTGCTGATATCTTGACCAAACCTCTGTCTCGAGTGAAATTTGAATACTTCCGAGACAAGCTCGGTGTAGTTCAAAAGGACCCTCCTCGAAAGGGGGAGTAGTATAATCACTGATGATGAGTTTGTCTCATCGACAGCAAGGTCGATGATGAGGATACCTGTTTACTACACCTGGATACTTAGAAATATTTAGATTTAGGACTCTTATACTTAGAATACATACTTTTTGATGATAGATAGAATATATGCTTTTGATGATAGATGTATTAGTGAGAATACATGCTTTTGATGATAGATGTATTGGTGAGAATACGTGCTTTTGATGATAGATGTATTGGTGAGAATACATGCTTTTGATTATAGATGTATTAGTGAGAATAAATGCTTTTGATGATAGATGTATTAGTGAGAATACATGCTTTTGATGATAGATGTATTAGTGAGAATACATGCTTTTGATGATAGATGTATTGGTGAGAATACATGCTTTTGATGATAGATATATTAGTGAGAATACATACTAGAATACATGTTCTGATGATAGATGTATTGGTGAGAATACATACTCTTGATGATACATGTATTGGTTAATGTACTTGTATAGTTGACGATACTTGTACCTGTATCAGTGAGGATACATGTGAGGATTGCATCATCCTTGAACACATGTTCTAAAAGGAGTCGTAGACAGATGTCTTCGAGAATGAAGTCCTTCGTGGACATGTGAGGATTAAATCATCCTTGGATTTCAATCCTAAAGTGAGCCGTAGACAGATGTCTCCGAGAAAGAAGAGGGATTGCATCATCCTTGAACACATGTTCTAAAAGGAGCCGTAGACATATGTCTTCGAGAATGAAGTCCTTGGTGGACATGTGAGGATTGGATCATCCCTGGACTTCAGTCCTAAAGAGAGCCGTAGACATATGTCTTCGAGAATAAAGTCCTGAATGAACAGGTGGGGGATTGTATCATCCCCGGACTTCAGTCCCAGAATTGAGCCATAGACTGGGTCTCCGAGAATGTAGTCCTGAATGAACAGGTAGGGGATTGTATCTTCCCCGGACTTTGGTCCCAGAATTGATCCGTAGACTAATGTCTCCGATAATTTAAGATAGGACTACATCATCCCTGGACCTCGGTTCAAAATGTACGTGATGGGATTGCATCATCCCTAGACATGAGACTTGTCTTAAAGGTACGTGTGAGGACTGCATCATCCATGAACTGGGTTCAAAATGTACGTGATGGGATTGCATCATCCCTAGACATGAGACTTGTCTTAAAGGTACGTGTGAGGACTGCATCGTCCATGAACTGGGTTCAAAATGTACGTGATGGGATTGCATCATCCCTAGACATGAGACTTGTCTTAAAGGTACGTGTGAGGACTGCATCGTCCATGAACTGGGTTCAAAATGTACGTGATGGGATTGCATCATCCCTAGACATGAGACTTGTCTTAAAGGTACGTGTGAGGACTGCATCATCCATGAACAGGGTTCAAAATGTACGTGATGGGATTGCATCATACCTAGACATGAGACTTGTCTTAAAGGTACGTGTGAGGACTACATAGTCCATGAATTGGGTTCAATATGTACATGATGGGATTGCATCATCCCTAGACATGAGACTTGTCTTAAAGTGACAAGGATTGATCATCCTGGAACTTGATCTGGATTGTATCATCCATGGACCTATGTCCTAAAGAGGGCGGGATTGATCATACTATAATATGATCGTGTGTGTTGCAGGATGATCCAGATGCTGTAGATCGAGATGATCCAGATACTGTAGATCAAGATGATCCAGATGTTGTAGATCGACATGATCTAAATGTTGTAGATCGAGATGATCCAGATGCTGTAGATCGAGATGATCCAGATGCTGTAGATCGAGATGATCTAGATGCTATAGATCGAGATGATCCAGATGCTGTAGATTGTGATGATCCAGATGTTGTAGATCGAGATGATCTAAATGATGTAGATCGAGATGATCCAGATGCTGTAGATCGAGATGATCCATATGCTGTAGATCGAGATGATCTAGATGTTGTAGATCGTGATGATCCAGATGTTGTAGATCGAGATGTTCCAGATGCTGTAGATCATGATGCTCCAGATGCTTTAGATCAAGATGATCCAAATGCTGTAGATCGTGATGATCCAGATGCTGTAGATCGTGATGATCCAGATGCTGTAGATCGAGATGATCCCGATGCTGATGATCGTATGATGACGATGCTGATGATCGTGAGGATCCAGATGTTGATGTTGTTGTAGTTGTTCGAGTGCTACAGAAGATAAAGACTCAGTACTGAAGATGTTGATGTTCCAGTATTGAAGATGTTCCAGTAACTGCTTGAGTTACTGATGATGTTGACAAAGCTTCCAATGATTTATAGATGTATCATGTATGACGTTGATGACTCCTTGCTCGTGCAAATGCTGTTATAATATCCTTCTCGTTAAGGGGGAGTGCTGAGATATTGTAACTTCAAAGAATATTATATTTGTACTTTATTATTCCGAAGATGATTCATTCCTCCGTGAAGATCTTATTGTATATCCAGAGATGTTTATTCCTCCGTCGGAATGTGGTAACTTGGGTTATTAGACTTCCCTAGTGGGGGTTGGCCCTGTATGTGTTATGTGGGTCAAAGGGTTATTAGACCACCCTAGAGGGGTTGGCCCAGTCAGTTGTAGTGGGGTATTTAACCCATTGGTTAAATACGAGCCTACATGATTTGTGTAAAAGACAAGTCGGAGTAGTGTATAAATAGAAGAGGTGTATTCCTCATTTTACACACACTCACTCACTTGAGAGTGGCGCACTTATGAGAGAGAGGTATGCTATGGAGAAGGAGGAGCTTATGCTCAGGGTTACATATTTTGTATTTGCTGGTCATCTATATTGAGGAAGCTTTGCTGGGTTTTCTACCCCATGAGGGTTTCCCAGGATAAATCTGTGTCTCTTGTGTTTATGTTATGCTTGTTGTTTCTTCAGTGATCCTGTATATGCTATTATTGTGAAATGGAATGTAATGCTGCTATTTTATGTCTTAGCATATTAAATCTTAACAGAATCAGTAGCCAAATTTTTCTTGTAGATCCATTTGCATTTTACTAGCTTTCTGCCTGGTGGGAGCTTGACTAGCTCCCAAGTTCCATTCCTCTGCAAGGAGTGTATCTCCTCATCCATAGAATATCTCCATATTGTCTCTTCTAATTATTCTTCATATGTTTAAGGATATGATTCAATCATGATAAATCATTTCTCATCAAGATTAGGATCCCTTACTGAAATTGCATTCTCATATTGTGACCTTGTCTTCCTAAGATCCTGAGGATTCCCAGCAAGTTCACCAATTGATTCTATGTTTTTGATTCCCACTTTGACCTTGATGGTGAGATTGGTTCTGCAATCATATCATAAAAATATTCATCTGAATCTGAATCAGAATATTCATCATCGATAGCCTCATCCAACTCTTCATTTCCTTCTTCCGGTGGTGGTTGAGAAGACTCTCCAATCTCAACTCCTTGTAGCGTATCTTCCTCAAACTGAACACTTCTTTATATGAATGATTTGTGGGTGATCAGATCAAGAAGTTTGTACCCCTTTGAGTCTTTTGATTAGCCAACAAACAAAAATGGCCTACTCGGTGTATCTAAATCCCTTCTCTTCTTGGATGGCACTCTAGCCCAAGCCTTGACACCAAAAATATTGAAATGTGAAATATCGGGCTTCTTTCCACACCAATATTCATGAGGCGTAAATCCTTTTAGTGCTTTAAGTGGGACTATGTACTGTATGTAGTCTGCACAGTTGATTTCTTCATCCCACAAATTTGGTGGCAAATATCTTGCTTCTAGCATACAAGTGGCCATATCCTTCAGAGATCAATTCTTTCTCTTAGAAACTCCATTCTGTTGAGGAGTGTATGGCACAGTGTGTGCATGTGGATTCCAACCACTGCACATAGATGATGAAAATAATATTTGATGTACTCTCCCCCATTATCATATCTGATTTCCTTTATCTTCCTTCCAAACCGGTTCTCAACCATGGCTTTAAAAATTTTAAAATGGCCAACAAATTCAGATTTAAACTGCAGAAAATAGACCCAGCAATACCCAGTATAATCATCAATGAAGGTTAATAGGTATATGGATTTTTTCAGTGACATATGAGGGAAAGGACCAGCAATATCACTATGGATCAGATCCAAAGGATCAGAGGTTCTCTCAGGCCTTGATCTCTCAAACTTTCTCTCAAGGTGTTTTCCTAGAATGAAGCCCTAGCAGACTCCTTTCGTTACGGTGATGTTTGGAAACCCTACAACCATGTTTTTGTCATGAATTTCATGAAGGTATATGAAATTTAGATAGAAAAAAATCTCATTCCAAATCTTGCTTCTTCATTAGCATGAGAGAGGAGTGCAACTAGTGGACAGGTAGGAAAAGACTGTGAAAACTTGTAGACTATGATGGAATGATCTGCAGTGCCTAGTAAAACAACTCTTCCTGTAGAGATCTCATAGATCTCTGCATCATTGGGGGTGAAGACAACTCTTTTAGATGAACCAGTATGGGTCATTTGGTTGACTGGAAATAGGTTTGCAGCAAGACCAGGGACATAAAGGACATTAAAAAATGAACCATTTGCAAGGTCTACTCTACCCTTACCCTTTGAATCGGCTTTTGAGTCATCTCTAAGAATAATGATAGGATCTGGGCCATTTGAGGAACTGAGGGTGGAAAATGATTCTCTGGTTTCAACCATGTGGCTTGAAGCTTCGTAATCAATGATGTAAGAAGTGGATGAAGAAGTGATGGCCATTAGAGCATGGACTCGCTCCTTTGCATCTGAGTTAGAACCTCCTTCCTTCTCTTTGCACCTTCAGGAATGGGGATATGGTTATTCTCAAGAAGTTGTGCCATCTGATCTATGGAATTTCTCATACAGGAGATTTTTGGATGAAAACCCCTTTGGCAGTATGAGCACTTGGTTCGCTCCTTCTTCTTCTATTGATCCTTTCTAGAGGGGGAGGGATCCTCTTGTGGCTTAGATATTTCCTTCTTTGCTTCAAAGGATTTTTGGAGTTTTCCTTCTTCCTACCCTTCGAATTCCTTGAGTCACCAGCAGCTATAGCTTGATCTTTTGAAGGATTTAGTGCACCCATCAACATAAGCTTACTCTGCTCCTGAGTCAAATACTACATGAATTCGGACAAACTAGCCATCTTCTAGTTATTCACAGCTAGTTTTGTGGCATGGAAATTCGAAACAAAGACTGAATAGTCTTGCCCCAATTTCGAGAGTATATCCAAAACTAATTGTTCATCTTTTTTCTCAATACCGCATTGCTTCAACTGTAAGACAAGTGACTTGAACTTGGAGAAATAATCATGTAGATTCTCATAGCTGCTCGAACTTAGAGAAATCAGCTCATTGTCAAATTGATGTCCTCTCAGATCATCAAGTTTACCAAATAAGGTTTTCAATTTCTCCCAAACTTCATTTGGTGAAGTCAAACCATCCAAATGGAAAAGAAGATATGTCGATGTGCTGAGGCAGAGAAGGCCATAAGACTCATTTATCCGATTGTGCCACTTTGACTTCTCTACAGCTGAAGTAGGCTATGTTTCAGTTCCCATGGTCACTCTATAGAGGCCTTTCGACCTCAACAATATCTCCATCTGTGCCTTCCACTAAAAATAATTAAATGGATTCAAGACCACGCTCTGAGATATATCCATGAGTAGAATGAAGTGCACACTATAGGCTAATTTGAACCTACAAAAATCACAAACAAACAAATCTATGGAGAATGATTCAACCTATAGAGCTCTACAATTTGGCAGTAGGAACTTTCAGGATTTTGTCACACCCGGGTAGACATCTTGAGCTAAACTCAAGAGTACAAGGAAATGGCCCACATGATTTATGTGCAAAATCCTTGCTCCTGGTGCGCTACTAGATGCAATTGTGCTCTCCTAAAAAACTCTAATACAATGTGAAATCTGATCATAGGATGATCATAAGATTGAAAACAATTATCACACAAATTGCTAGTCTATAATTGATAAGAACACTCAATATACATTAGTCACAAAAGCAAGCTTACTAAACTAGTTAAAAACCCCCAGGGAGGAAACATCTCTCTCCAACTCACTCAAGATCCTCACGAATTGTCCAAAAATATTTTGGAAGGTGAAGTAGACTGAAAATGGAAAAATATGATGCCTTTTGGAGTGAAAAAGAGGCAATTTATGCTGGCCACAAAATGTAGCAACTGCCAAAAGAACTGGAGCGCCTAGCTTTAGTCTTATCCTCTTAAAAGCAGGAAAAAATAGAGAAATCACTCCAAAAGCAGGAAGTGCACCCTTTCCATTCAGTATAGCTACAAAAGCAAGTAGGATGACCAAGGATGCACTCAAGTGGATAAGGTTGGCATGTGGTGGACCAAGGAAGTCAACTAGTGGCCAAATACATGGTGAAACTATCTAGGAAAGTCATAAAAGATTAAATAAATTATATCCTAAGTATTAATTGGGTTTTTATGATCTAACAAATACATATGTTTTGTCTTCATACTAGAGTCATAATACCTACTTATTACAGTCTTCCTAATCATTAGAAAGATGTCCTTTGAGGGAATGCACTTTCTAGAAACATAGATGTAGCATAAGGGATTCATTTAAATATGATTATGCATTCTTATAATTCATTTTTATGCTTATGTCTTGCATTTTACACCAAGTTTCCATAACACTCAAAAGGGTTAAAATTTCACTTTTCATAGGTCGACTGTGAGCATATGAGGTTAGGTTATCTAAAATCAACACAAGGATGTTATTTTGAATATATCTAGCCATTATATTGTTAGAGGTGAGTTCTCATTGATGTGAAAAAGGGTTCCATTCACAAAAGGGTGTCGTTTGAGAACCATTAACAAAATCCCAAAAATACATTAACCATGATGACATTCTAGGGCACTTGGAGACCTCTTTGAAGCCCTTATGATATCAAAGATTGGATCTAATGTATAAGATATTTTTCCAATCCCTGAATGAAGTCATAACAACCCTAAAATTGGATGAATGCATGACAACCAGAACACTGATAAGGCATTGGACTCATAGACAATTTAGAAGCATGAAGAAGAAGATGATACTCAAAGTCCAAGTATGAATAAGTCATGAGGACAATTCAGTTGTGTCAAGTAATCTTCCCCAACGAACAAATAACATAATGAGCATATAATAATGTGTAAAATATCAAAAGAGACCATATCCAACTGAAATCACTGAAAAATACCCAATAATGAGGGTTGGGGGGGCATTTTTCTGAACTGGTGAAAATTGGTTTCAAATCAAAACAATCACCTTTTTGTGAAATTAATTATGGGAAAAATGGAACATTTTACAAATCTGAAAGAGGTTCTTTTGAACGATATATCTATCTCCAACCCCATGGTCTTAAGATCAATTTATTTCAATTGTACAGACTGTGGCATGATTTTTTCTAGGACAAGTTCTGAATATTTACTCTCTATTTTGGCATAACAACTTAGAATTTTAGTCAGCAATTTTGAATTTGACATTTCAAAGTCCAAAATAAAAATATACATTTATTATGCTATGGGACCTTGATAAGATACATATGTTATGTCTCCATACTAGAGTCATAATACCTACTTATTACAGTCTTCTAATCATCATAAACATATCCTTTGAGGGCATGCACTTTCTAAAAACATAGATGTAGCATAAGGCATTCACTTAAATATGATTGTGCATTTTTAGAATGCATTTTTATGCTTATGGCTTGCATTTTACACCCAAGTGTCCATAACAGTTAAAAGGGTTAAAATTACACTTTTCATAGGTCGACTATGAGCATATGAGGTTAGGTTATCTAAAATCAAAACAAGGATGTTCTTCTGAATAAATATAACCATTATATTGTTAGAGGTGATTTGTCATTGATGTCAAAAAGGGCGCCATTCACAAAATGGTGCCATTTGAGAACCATAATATAGCCATTATATTGTTAGAGGTGAGTTTTCATTGATGTCAAAAAGGGTTCCATTCACAAAAGGGTGCCATTTAAGAACCATTAACAAAATCCCAAAAATACATTAACCATGTTGACATTTCAAGACACTTGGAGACCTCTTAGAAGCCCTTATGCTCTCAAATATTGGATCGAATGTAGAAGATATTTTCTCAAGCCCTGAATGAAGTCCTAGTATCCCTAAAATTGGATGAATGCATGACAACCAGAACACTAATAAGGTTGGTTGCATAGACAATTTAGAAGCATGAAGAAGAAGATGATACTCAAATTCCAAGTATGAATTAATCACGAGGAAAGTTGTGTCAAGCAATATTCCCCTGCAAACAAAGAATGTAATAAGCATATAATAATGTGGAAAATATCCAAACAGACCATCTCCAACTGAAATCACTGAAAAAGACCCAATAATGAGGGTTGGGCGAGCATTTTTCTGAAGTGGTGAAAACTAGGTTCAAATCAAAACAATCACCATTTTGTGAAATTAATTGTGGGAAAACAGAACAACATTTTATGAATCTAAAAGAGGTTGTTATAAAAAATATATCTATATCCAAACCCATGGTCTTAAGATCAATTTATGACAATTGTACGAACTGTGGCGTGCATTTTTCTAGGGAAAGTTTTGAATATTTACACTCTGTTCTTTGACACAACTTAGATTTTTTTATAACAAATTAGAATTTTGGTCATTAATTTTGAATTTGTCCAATATACTGAAAAATTATGCATAAAAATATGTTATATACATATATCATGATACTCCTTACTCAAATTTTTATTATATTGTTTTCCAGAATAATTAGAATGCTAAATTTACTCTAATTATTCTATTTACTCTATTTACACTATTTTTCTAGAACAATTAGAATGCCAAAAAAATTCTCTATTGTTTACTCTATTAATCTATTACTTTGAATAAGTATACTTAACATGCTAGAATGTTAACAATATCCAAATTGATAACTTAAGTTATGTATAGTTGACTTCAGACACATTTGTTATTTTTATTATATTTCTAATAGTTCAGCGTGCATCATGTGCGTGCGTCCTCAACGTGCATTGTGTGTGTGCATCCCATGCCTTCATTTTGAGCGTGCCAACATCCTTTGCATGTATATTCACCATTCCTAACCACCAATTCATTGATAGACATAGTTGAAAAAGGGGCCTCTTGCTAAATGGAAATAGTAGAAACAACGACCTCAGATTCCATGCCATCAGCTGAAGTAGGGGGTTCCCTGATTGAGAGGTTCACTGTCAAAAAATTCCAAGAGAACGCTGATGCATGGAGTAATAGAACCAACTAGCCAACATCTATACTGAATTTCTTGCTAAAAGAAGGAGTGCATCATTTTATTTCCAGTCAGTTTAATTTCAGAAATGAAGAGGTAGACGATGCCATCTCTAATTATGACACTGAGTCAAAGAAATTGCTTATTTTTGGGAGGAGGATTTCTTTGGACCTTGATTTGGTGTACAAAGCAAAAAAAATTCCACACAGGGAGAGAGTAATGTTGACCTCCAAGAAAAACCCCCCGAAGTAGAAAAGGGTGAGATGGCAAGCAAAATATGTGGAAAAAAGGTTTATGTTCCCAAGAATGGTTTAAGGATGCAATATGTTCCCTCGGGACTGTATAAAACCTTGATTCAAATTGTCCTTAGGAAAATTATGAATCACCACAAGCAAGATATTTCTGGTAATTGTATGAAGTTGGTGATTCACTGGGTTGAAGACATAGCCATAGATGCCCCTCATCTATTGGAAAAAAAATTGCATTTTGCATTGCAGGAGAGAAAAATGAAGAGAGTAAAGTTTAGTTACCCCATTATATTACACAAAATTATTGAATTATATCGACACAGCGTTGTAAAAGAAAGAAGTTTTAAAAATACATACATTAGGAGGTCTAAACTGGAGAAAATTAACCAGGAAGTTCATCAACAATCTCCCAAGTACAATGTACAAGTAGATAGAGAGCCTTTGGAGAAATATATGGAAGGTATGGGAAGTGACCCTACTTTAGACAACTATGAAGAAATTGATGTTGTCTCAACTATGGCAGGATTACATAAAGGAACTGAAATTAATGGAAACGAGTCACAAGATTTTGAGGATTATGAACAGGAACATAGTGATGATGATATTTCTGCTACAGCAAAAATTCAACTTGGTATAGTTACACCTCCACTATTGGCAGTTGAGAAAACTTCCTCTCTAAAATATTTTGTCGATGGTCGATTCGTTTTAAGCTATTTGATGAAATGTTGCATTTCAGAGAAAAATCTACCATGGAGGAGGAACTCTGTATGATAAAGGATTTGCAAATTCTGGTCCTCTTAAAGGTATAGGCTATTTTGATGGGTTAAAAAATGGTTACTCTAAAAGTTGGCAGATTTTTGTATAGGCTACATCATAAAATCCTTAGAAATTAAAATATTTTTAGAATTGTATCGCTAAATATTTGATTTTTGGAATTTTAAGAAATGGAAAGATTCATAAAGGTTTATACACTTTGAAATATGTATGGATCCTTAAAAATTTCCCTGCTTATATGAAGTTGCAAGGTTACAAAAATCACTTGTGGATACTAACTACCCTTCAATAAGCATAATAGATGGAAATGTCCGAGAAATTGATTTTATGCGTACAAAATTTGACAGAATTGTAACTGATTTAAAAAGGGAAAATGCATAAGACAAAATAGCATATGAGACTGAACTGAAGAAAGATGCAGAACCGTAACGAGACTGAAAAATGAGTTAAGAAAAAGACCAGAGGTTTTGAACATTCCACCTCTAAAAACTATTATTAGCGAGGAAACGGGACTGAAGAATGACCTCGAGCATAAAGAAAAATTAATTGAAAGTTTGAAGAAAGAGTTTGAAAACAAATGGAGTGAAGAGGTCAATAAACATATATCTGAGATAGAGAAATATAAAAGAAAAGAGGGAAAAATGAAAAAAATCATTTCTAAGAAGGAAGAAGAATCTAAAATTTGTAAGGGACAAAGTATGGGTTTGATTTCTGTTGGAACTTATGATCCCATTTCACACCAAAAGGATTTATTTAACTATAAGTGTTCTATACAAACCCGGGAGAGGGAACTAGAGGAATTTGTTAAAGCAATAGAATTTGGTCAAGAAGACAAAGAGTGGTTGAAAAAGTATCGTGCCTTCTTCAAAATGCAAGAGAATTCCTTGATAGAAGATTTTGCAGCAATGAATGCTGGAGGTGATATTTTTGGGTCATCAACCATACATGACACATTAAAGAAGAAGGTAGATGAGAGGGATGCTGAGATTAGATAGCTCAAAATGAAAATATTGGAGAACAAACAGGCGCAACATTTGGGATGTAAGAATGAGATACAAGAGCTGAAATCCCAAATTTCCACTCTGCAATAGAAGAACATTCTTCAGACAGTAGCAGTTGTATATACTCTAGATGATATAGATTTGAGGGCACAATGGTTGGATATAGAGACACGGCAGCTGAAGAAAAATTTGGTTGAAGTTCAATATAAGTTGAATTATACAAAGAGTCTTCTTCAGCAAAAGGAAAATGAACACTCGGAGAAATATAAGAAGAATCTGGAATCATTGAAGAAGTACATTGAACATAAAAGTAGATTGAAAGACAATTCGGTAAATTGTAGGAAGAAAGTGAAAGAATTAGAAGAAAATTTTAAACATGCACCTGGTGTAACTTTTGAAGAACCGGAAGCTTCTAGACAAGGAAACAAAGAACATTCAATTTTTTTTATTTTCTATAAGAGGAGGGCTTGCATCCTTTATCTGAAAAAATTTCAGGATCTTTTTAACCATAAAATTGCATGTGAAATTTGCATGTAAATTCTCATAAAAATGGCTTTTAAAGATGAATTTTAAATGCTTTAAATCAAACATATAAGCAAAGAAACAAATATGCAAACCAAAAATTGTAGACAACAGATGATAACGGAGTTCACCCTTCTTGGGATACATCTCCGGGCCACTTCCAATGAGAAGGTCAATCTTATTAAGTCTTCAAAGCTTACATATATGATTTTTTGGAAACACCTTTGAGTTATGTCAGTCAAACTCGGAAATAGACTGCACCACTGTGTTCCTCTCAAAATTCTTAGAAAAATGAGTATAAAGTCGACTATGTTTTCCTGAGGCCTCCTCTAGCATGCAAATCGAGAAAACTCTACCCTGCAACTGTCCGAACTGTACGGATTCCCACCTAGGGAAGTGTTCCCATTAATGATTGTACCCTGCCGTGGGATCTGTGCACTGTAGCTTCATCAAAATCTGTGCAAACGCGCTCTGCACCTTCGTCATTTCATGGTTTTACAAAGGGTTTTATAAGGTCTTTGGGCGTCGAAAGTAGGGCCACGCACCCCCTTTTTGGACCCAAATACCACCTTAAAATTTTAAGTGTAAACCACCACAATCCATCCAATGGATGGGCTTTGTACCAGTGGTAAGGCAGTGTGATATGGGGGCAGAGGTCTCGCGGGCCTCTCCCCATTCAATGTAACTTGTTATATTTGTTGAACATGGTGGCAGTTGCAATGTTTGAATGTCATGGTATATGTTTATTGGACCATTTGGCTCTGTTGTGACTTGGCTTGGCTATGACTAGGCTTAGATCCATTGGTTGGCTTGCGACTTGGCATTGCGTTGTTGGTTCCATCGCTATATAAATTATGGCCTCAGTGTTGGCCAAGGGGTCAAGGGCCTAGCCCTCGATCCCGCCTTCTTTTCAATGTATATTTATTTAAACTTTAAATAGAATTCAGCACCCTATACTGTTAAGTAACACCTATGGGGTTGTTGGCTAGGTGGACTCTGCGAAGACTTGGGTGGACTTTGAGTTCATGGGTTCGATCCCCATGAAATCCACAATTTTTTAATTAACGGTGAAACTTCATGGCCAACAGGGATGCCACATGGCAGACCCTGATTGGTCCAAATCACATGCCATGTCACCAATTTTGTCCACGTGGCACCTTGTGGTGCTTCCACATGGCTCTAACACTAACTTGTCCATGCCACGTGGCACCCTACTTTCCAGTTATTTGTGTGATTATTTCTATCTGAAAAGTTATATTTATGCAATTAAATAACAATCTTATTTAGTTGAGAACATAAGGACAGTAATCACCTAAGGTTTGTAATTTTCACAATTAGGGAGTTTAATTATGGATAATAAGTGTGCCATTCCCTCAATGAAATTAAAGATCAATTACATTGTATGAAACCCAAGATATGAGCCATAGTTGAAACCAATATTCCACACCTAAGATTATAATGATGGGGACCCTCCGTCATATTGGTATTCTAGCATGCTCAAACCCTTCAAAATAACACAATTAAATTTCAAGAGCTTGTCTCTGATCCACCAATGTAAAGCTAATTTCTGCAACCATATTTCTGCAGCGCGGAAGGGGAATATCCCAACATACCAATTGTTTAATAAACAACCCATTACATCGCCATGATTACAACATCGACAGAACTAGAGCTTAGACATTCCATCCACTTCGACATGAACCATCAGTTAACGAGATTCATATAACACAAATCATTTATCAGATATTTAATTAAGTACATGCATTCATTCATTTATATAGTTTATCAATCAGAGGAAAGAAACACATATCACATCACACCAATAACAACACATCACATGAATAACACCAGGATTAACATGGAAACCCAAGATGGGAAAAACCACGGAAGCGCTTTGTCTTTATTATGAGTCGCAGCCAAATAATAAGCACTTCATGTTTATGACTTACAGATTTATTCTTGACTTACAAAATACCTATGCACACAGCTTGCAAATCAGCGACTTGGCTCTTCAAAATAGCTTCGACATACCTAGCATAATTCTTCATTACAGGCCCAAAAACAACTTCAACGACATCTTTCTTTCTCTAATCAACTAACAACACCAAAATTTCCCTCTTATTACATATTTATAGGGTACACTTAGCTTTCCCCGCTCCCACTAAACCACTAACCAACTACTCAACTAATTAATGTAAGTGGACAAAATCTAACTAACTGAATCAACTCCGCCCATTTGACTTGATCAACCAAATTGTTTTTCCTAATTTCTCGGTCGCTTCATTGGAATTGACCACTTCATCAAACCACTTCCTCTTTGCATTTGTCCACACCAAAAATATCTCTGCCCAAAAATGGTGCCCACAATAAACTAGGCCCAACATGCCCCCAACACTCACATGTGGCTCATCCCGAGCCACTTTAGGATTGTGAGACAGGTTCATATAGCTTCGACAAGAACTCCTGGTGAGCATTTCTTGTTACTTTGACCAACTATTGGATTTATTCTTTTTCTGATTGACAACTTCAACCAGCTCAACAGCCATGTGTTCACGACTCGCCTTGATATCCTAAGTAACTGTCGACTGGATGGAAGTATGCTGACTCCCAAAAACTTATGATACACACTCAACCTCTGATTGGAGCACTTGTACCTTTTCCGTACGCTACCTATTTTCATCCTCAATTGGTTGATTTCATGTTGCGGTTCTTTATTCTTGTAAACTCTCCTCATCCTTTGGAATGGCGGCATAGTCTTTAACTAATCGCAAAGACTATTCATATTTTCTTCAGCGGCCCCAATCTTGGTAGTGAACTCTTTAAACTCGTCATCCTCAAATAATGCAGCCTAAGTCTATGATACTCCCTCGTACATCTTCATGCATTGGGCCTCTACTTCCTGAATGCTCTGAACGACTTCTTGGACTTTTGCTTTTCGCTACTATGCCACTTAGGGTGGAGTACTAGGCACCATCTTAGCTTCCAATTCTTGAACCTTATGTCGATACCCTGAAATAAAAACTTCCAGGCACTAGAGATTCTCTTTTGATGTCATTTCTTCAATGATATCCACCTCAAGTACTGCGCGGCAAGTGACTTCAACAACCTCTTGAAATTTCTCCTTTTCCTGAAAGAGTAGATCCTTGTCCTGCTGAAGCTCACTAGATAGGTCCTTTAACACGATTTCCTGATTTGTATATCCTTTCATAAGATCAAAGAGGGATATTTCCCTCGACTTCACCTCATGCGCAATACTTTCTTGTATTTTATGTAACATATAAAGTGGTAATGCAAACAACTTCATGTCCACATACCCCAACTTGGGAATTTGTACATTTTTACTCGGCTCATCAAAAATTAATGCTCTAGGAAAAATATTAACCACTCCTTCCGATGAAGGGAGTTGGGTTGTCTGGTCCTGACCTTCTTCTTCATGTGAAGCTCTGACCCGCGGCGGAGTATCTTGCTGCGAATCCGAAATGTGAATCTTATTACTTCCTGGCACAATGTATCAAGGACATTCGTGACGATGTTGAATTATTGGACCGTTTTGTCTTCCGCAATATTTTGATTTTGCTCAGCAACATATGTCATCCTGTCGAACAGGATGCTGATATAATCATCTATTAAGGCTTGGAAATTGTTGTACTTCTACGCTTCCCTATTTTTATTTCTTCCTTGCACCGAGTACCAGCCTTGCGCTTATCCCCCAAACCCAGATCAATGGGTGTCTGACTTGATTGTTTATCCTCTTGCTCAAACTGTGGTGAGTTTCCTTCATCACCCCCTGCTCCAGTGTTCTGCATATTTTGGATTGTATTCTGCTGTTGACCTGAAGTTACCTCTTGTCGATGATCTTGCTGCGACCTTTATAGTGAGATATGTTCTGGCTTGTAGTCTATTTGGTCAAAATAATCTACTCTCACTCGAGATACCTGGCGTTAATGCCTAAAAGTCGCACACATGCTATATTTTGGCGATTCATTCATTAAGGTGTCATCAACATAAAGAATGTGTCTCACCACAGGCATTCCCAACAGATCCAAAGCACAGCATGAGTCCATAAGTGCCAATAAATGGTCAAAAGAAAGGGTGGTGCGGATAATACATAGTTAAGTTACGCTATAGCGCAGGTTATCTGAACAATCCCCGCTCTATGCCCGCGTGTATTTTCCTTCAATAGTCGAGCTACTATCAAAATGGAGGGACCACTATCACTGAGCACTGCATTGAAGACTCAATCCTCCCCAAAGATCTAAATTCATCTCCTTGCACACTTGGTGGCATTAATCATCCCCCTTTGTGTACCTTGGAACTAGTTCATGAAGGAGGTGAGTTCACATTTGGATCTAGTTGTTTGTTGGCCGCCTCTTGGACTCTAAAAGGAAGCCATTGGAATGCATTTTGTATAGATAATCAAGAGCAAGGTTATGTTGTTGGATTTGTGTTGGAGCTTCCTCATAGCCCACCTCTTCCTATCATTGTGAGCATTCCTAAGCTCCCTTGCCACCTTCCTTCAAGGGGCAAGAGTTTCTATCCATTGTTCTACCAACTACTTAGAATTTAGTTTGGACAAGAAATACCTCCCTAAGGGAGATTGTTGGCTTCCCTTGAATCCCACACCTCCTAGGTGTTGTATAGTTATATCATTGGGAAATACAAAAGCGTTTTAGCATATCTTGGATTGTTATTGGATTTTTCATTCTCCCCCATCTCTTTTATTTTTTTTATCAATATTTATTTGTTTGCATGTGAACTATACTAACAATCTATTGCAAGATCACTTGGAGAAATACCAACCCAACACACAGGGGCTCCAACGACTGAGGCCTTGCTGCAACCTACAAGGATTATCCCCTTACCAAGTGGAAGAGTGCACTTATGCAATATTTTCCACAACAGTTCTAATCATGACCATACTTATTTTTGTTCATTTATCATTAAAATAGGTTGTTTTATGCTAAGTAATTAATTCTGGTATTTGTCACTAGCAGAAGATTGGGTATTCCACCTCCTCATTCCATAATTTGGCTCCAAGTCATCCCCAATTTGTTTTACACAGTAGTGCAGATCTTGGTCTTCCGGTCGCGCTACCAGCGCGCAAAACGAGCCGCACAATCACAAGAACCACGCAGGTTATCAGTGTTCGATCCACGTTGTCCTACCAGGGGAATATGCGTAGCAGGTTAATGTACCACTCGCGTTGTCCTACCAGGGAATCTCATGATCCATCGATGAAGGCACATCCACTTGCATCATGTCTGAAAAAGTATGGAAATGATTAGGGTCCCCTGAGTTGGTCCCCTCGTCTATCGCTCTTCGCTCATATGATGGGATACCATCCAAACTAAGAGGATTGTACCAAAATGTCCCCATGGAGCTGGGGGGGAAGATGGTTATGATCGATATTGAAGTAGTCAATGCTGAACTCGACTGCAACATCCTCTTGGGGCGTAGTTACATGTATGACATGAAGGTGGTAGCCTCCTCAGTCTTTTGTATCATGATGTTTCCCTTAAATCGAAAGGTAGTTATGCTCAACCAGCTTAACTACTATAACCCTAATACCACGAGCAATCCTAACAATGTCCTACCGACTGTACTGGGAGATGATAAACCATATGTTTCCATTGTCCCCGGTATGTACAAGGACGCGAACTTGTCAGGATTATATCTGGGACCACCACCTAATATCCCTACATCGATCGATGGCCTAATGTGCACAATTTTCACCACCGAAAATGGTGTCACCTCCACCTCAACACCATCATCAGCACCACCGTTGAGTCATGGCAGATCTAGAACAAAAGAAGTACACAATACAAATTACTTTCCTAGATTTGATCAAATTGTAAAGAGTATCAGAAGATAACTCACCTTATGAATGCAATATTATCTCCTTGTTTGATATAGCTCTCTGATCTCCAGATCTCCAACTGCAAAACAATATACCACAAGGGAAACAAGCAAGTAGTAATAACATATAAACATAGATCAATCTAAACTGACAGTCAAATAATCCAATTCTAAAGATCTCACAATAAAAAGATATTTATGGAAAGAATCTGCATTAATGTAATTATAATAAATACATAGAGACATGTTACAACCAAGATTTGACGTCATAACTCCTTCCAAATGATCCTAGCCTCAAAGATCCAAGCTTTTGCCTCCTAATGGATGAAAGGGAAATAATTCTAGCATAATTTCACCAACATTTAAGTGCTCTCTCTCCTTGCTCCTCAACCATGGAGAAGGGGTTTGTATTTATAGGCCTAAAGGGATAGGAGAGGTTGAGGATTTGTGGGAGAATCTCAAGGGATCATCCCACTAGGTAAGGGGATCGAGTGTTACCTTTCCTAGTACATAGGGATAAGCTTCCACGTAACCAAGGGTTCTAGAAGCCGCTCGAAGATTCTCTTTGTCTTTTTAAACCAGCAGTGCCACACCTTGCGCACAAGCAAATCGTGTCTTTCAAGGGTGACGCACCTTGTACAAAGGCAACCAGTGTCACTGACGTGCTATGTGAATGTGCAGAGCACATCACCGAGCGTCTGACGCACCTTGTGAATGAGAAGGGCGTGTCAGGGTGACAACAAAATGTATAAGGAACAACAACAACTCTTCTTTCAATCATTTTTCCCAAGTGCTCTAGGAATCAAGGAAAATAGAGGAAACATAACTCACGATGACGGGATTTTGTGCATCCACAACTAAACCACCATCGGTCGTAGCTTATACATCGAATGGGGGCACCAAAAAACCGAATTTGAAAGGTTCCCTATTACCTAACCCAACATCAAATTTATCAGAAACTGTTAGGCCTAAAGCAAGGGGCGTCAACCAGTAGGAGTTAAAAACCATGTTTATGATCAATATTCCCAATCAAAGAGTTACACCACCGTGCTTTCTTTGTGGGAAAAAAGGCCATGCAACAAACTTATGTCGTACTTTACTGGAGCTAAGGAATTTTCTCAACACCCCTGTGAGTATAACACATACTCCCCCAATGGTAAAAGGGGGCACACCCCCCTCGCCCACATCTAATTCCAAGACACTGCGTACGGATCACGCATCTTCTATATGCTCTCAGTATGGGAACTATATGCACCATTTCCTAGAACTCCCTCGATATCGAGAGGCATTTGAAACCGTTCATCTCACTCAAGTGACGATTGAGGAAATGCCCCCCTCGGCCCATGAATCAAAATCAATTAATGTGTTCACCACATCCTTGGCACCATCAGTCTTCACTCCCACATAAGTTGCACCAACTGCAAAAACTATGGGGGCGCCTACAACGTCGCAAGATCCATCCAAACTTACGGATCCATCCAAACTTACGAAACGACTCTACATGATGAATGCTTTTCCTATGGGAATTCCACCCGCATGCTTCCTCCTAGAGCCATAGATTTCATAATGGATCAAATCAATACCTAGGAATTCTAAGAACGCTTCCTTCCGTGCATAACACGACCTTTCCAATCTTATGGACATACCACCCACTTCTCGTTTCAGTGTCCCTTTTTGTGCACCGAGCGAGAAGCTCGTCTCGAATTAATGAGACTACAAGTCCAATTACAACCCCTCTATATAACCCTGCAAAGGTTACACACTAAGGAAGCAATAACTACCTTAACATATACCATCGATGTTGAATCTCCTTTAGCCGGTGTCCTCACTTATAGTGATCCCTCGTCTTCCTATGAAGATGGAGACCACCTGCAAGCACTTCCAAAATAATAAAAAATCAACAGGGGGGTTACCCCTGCAACACAAAAAATACAGTTATCACCAATCATTGATATTCTTATTTGTGTTAAAAATTTACTTTATTTTCACATTATCTTGAATTCGAACGTAAAATCCATCTATTCTTAAATGCAGATGGCATCCCAGTCGGACATCTACATAGGATATGTGGACTATGTTAGTTGAGGGTCCAAACATCTAGAATTTTCTTCCTGGGCCATATTTTCCCCCTCCCATATACTTCACCACACTAGCAGCGTTTGCTTGGGGGGACTTACAAAAAACAAGCAGAATACGATGTTGTTATAGGTCTATAAGTGATTCCCTGCACCTGTACATTCACCATCTACAAGTGCATCTCGACTCAGAACTTGTTGTATCGCAGTTGAATAATGTATTTTGTGTCTACAACTCACTCCTCTTCCAAAAATTTTTGTGCATGCGCCTTCTCATTAGAGAGTTTGAAACAATTACTTTCACACATCTAGCAAGAAATGCCAATGCATTCACTGACTCCATCTCCAATGAGGTGTTGTTGGCACCTAGTATATAACCCAACTACATAACCCTACATATCAAAACATACATAAATACATCTATGTGTTCCCCCTATGACTACACATACATGTATATCATCATCATAAGTCCTAAATCAATAAACCATGCCCAAAACAAATATGATAGTGTCAACTACTATATATGCATCACATCAACACATAGGCAACATAAAACAAAGTATGCATAGATCACATACATAAAGAGACACATACAACATGTGTTGCAAAAATGGTATATATATATATATATCATCAAAAAATGAGTCTAATATACAAAAAAGGCCCTATTGGGGCATATACAAAATAGCCTTATGGGGGATACATCAAATACAATCTGCCTCCCATAGGATCATAAAAAATAATATACAACCTAGGGCTCATATCCCTATACAAAATATAAAGCTACCCCACCAACTGGTGGATCCCGGGGTCCCAAAATGGCCAACGGCCGCACATCCTCCCCTCGTGGCAGCTCGAGACCTTATCATGGTCTCTGACGTGGTGGAGGAGTCGCACTTCTCATTCCTCATGGCACACCACTACTACCCACTGCATGATGTGCCTCCAAGCTATCCCACACTCAGCCGGTAGGTGAAGTGTCAGGTCGAGCTCATCATCCTCGAGGTTGTCCCAACCCCGGTCATCAACCCCAGTAGACATCCCACTGAACCGCTGCTCTAATTCCGCAAGAATAGCTGTCGTTCAGTCCCTGGAAGCTGCCCGACCCACAAAATCCCCTCTGAACCCTGCTCCTCCTACTCCAGCAGCCTCACCCTCAACTACACCAGCTCCTCTGATGGCTTGCATGTCCCCAATGGAAAGATGATCTCTCATGGATCGTGGCCAACTAGGTGGCCTCATGGGAACTATATATGCATCACATAGGAGGAAACCATCATCAATACTTGATAAACATCAATATCATAAATGTGCAAAAATACAAGTATCTACAAATATATATGCCAAAAAGTACAAATAATAAAAAAACATACACGTAGCATCGAAACCCCCACGGGCAGGAAGCTCCAGATCTCCCCGGTAGTCCATCCCACTCCAGGGATACCTGGACAATGCGGCCTTCCCATAAATATAACACCTGGGGTATATAATAATCCCCCACGGGCCCGCTACCAGCACAAGGCATAATCCACCACCAAAATGCCATCTGAAGTTCCTACGGCCCCCTCGATGACACTACCACCTATGGCTTCAACAAAGGGTAGTGCTAGAAAAAATAAGAGTACAACACACTACCATATTAGAAGGTGCTCTGAGCCCCACCCCGATGTAGGTCTTACATCTGTCGGATCATGAGCTGCAGCAACAACGGACCCCACACCATTGGTCGACCCACTAAGACCCTCGCTACGAGATGGAACTGGCCCCCTATAATCTGGTTGGGGGACGTCGCCCCCAGTATTCACACTACGGCTGTCACAACAGCCTGCACTAGAAGAGCCCCCAGATGGCTCACTAAAAATCCACTAGAGTTCATAGAAATATGGTCACCATCACAAAATCAATCCACTAGAGTGTGGATCGTCTCTCCCACCATCTATGGAGGGAAGGGATCTCCCACCCCCTCGGTGAGTCAACCTCGTCAAAAAATATATATCATGAGTCATGACTCTCAGGTCCTCCTCTCCAACACAGAAAAAACCCACATTCTGGGACCCACATGTCAAGCAACCTCAATAGCAGGTAATATGATGATCGCATCAAGGGGCACTTAAAGAACTTCAAGAGCCCCACGTCGCGTAAATTTTGTTTTTCCGGAAAGTTTTCCAACACCAAGTCACGGAGAGAATTATATTCTCTCTCCCTCCACTCAACATCTCTCACATGAGCCAAGAGTAAGCAACCAATAACTTGCACAAAGACAATGCATTAGACATATAAATCCTTAAACATTATTAGCACGTCCTTCCCTAAAAGGGTCCATGCGTAGTGTGAATATCCCAAATATATACACATGCAGCGTGACTGAACTATTGTTCAACCGCGCTGAACCAGCACATGAGATATATACCGCTCGGTCATGCTAATAGCGGGGTTCTTCAAGAAACAATTGTGCGAAACCAACGCGCAGTCAAAGCATTGATTTATCGCGCTTAACGTGGTATAGTACATTTTATCCACATTATTGAGTGCACTACACCACGCGTGATTTTCAGAAAATATCGCACTAGTGTAGAGTGAGATTCCCTAAAAATATCCTGCTACAGCGTGGGATTTTCCCAAAATCCCACGTGGTAGCCCCAAAATACCTAAAAGGACCCTTGGCCACCCAAGGGACCCCCAACCCTAAATCTACATAGACAAAATTCAAAAGTACAAGGTTGAGGCATACCTAGATCTCACAGCTCATCGATGGGTACCCCAGATCTCCCAGAATCGCTCAAAATACGCTCTAGGAGGTCGACGGAAAAAAAGTACAAATGATTTCGAAAAGTGGGCCCCTCCTCTATTTATAGTCATTTGACCCAAACTTCCAACAAACGCCACGTACAAATCGTAACCACATTTCCAAAACCGTTCACACTGCCACGATCAGTGCTCTGACCTCTTCAACATGGATCCAGCCAATCCAAATTCCCACCAGCATCATCGGGACCCTATTTTTTCTATTCAATACCCCATAGGTACAAGATGTTTTGGTTATGTGATTTTTGCATTGTCAATACCTTTGTCATGTTCTTCACTACACTTGGGTGTGTGCACCATATATGCAGGATCTCAATCAGTGCAATGTGGAGCCTCTTTTTTTCCCATTATAATAATAAGACTCCAAGCTCTAACAACAGGGGTCATGCACCCTACCACAGGTATCATCCAGAAACTGACATACACTATTTACCCTCTGTTTATAATGCATCTACCAGTATTCTCATTGATAACCATAGGGTCCTCATTCATGGCCTTGATGTTCCATCAACATCATTAACGTGAATAGCATGTTCCCCCATGGGTGTGTGCACCATCTCCATCCTAGTATTCAATTGACACCCATGATGTCGACCACCCAAAAGTCCAAGGAATCTGACCCAGTTTCAAAATACCCTTCCTTAGAATATCATTTTACAATTGTGCATTTAATCCACCAAGTATATCTTGTTAGACCTCTTGGCACATGTTACTAGAACGATTGACAAAGCCCTCTCATGCCTCCCTAAGCACTTTACCCTTCTCAATTCTCCCTCGTATCATCACCCCTGCAAAGACACCTATGGACCCCCCCCCTCAGAAGCCACCAATTTCATTCAGTGATCCCGTGGGTATACACTGCATGGCATCATTTCATGGGGAACCTGTCTTTATGTCTGCAATATAACCCTCACTTAATCATTGGAGCGTGTCCCCCGATCCACTCAAAAACCATGGGGACTCTTCCCATCATCAAATTGGTCCCCCGATACACCAAAAACTGCGGGGACCCCACCAATATTCTTTACATACAAACATTTTCCCTCATCACCTCACTTTGTGGGAACACCATATTATTTTGGCAGCAACCCATGGTCACCTTTGATCGATGTATTTGAATCTCCATATGTTCAGCAGTATTTGTTTTGATGGTTACCATCACTCATCGTTTTGTGTCTCCATCAAAGATCTTTCATTTGCAGTTTGTCTCTGTTTATTTCAATCTGTTCCATTCCGAAAGAAAAGATGTCGTCCCTACTCCCCATGTTTACATCGATTAAAGGAATTTATCAGCCCCACGCTTATCAACCTGTCTTGTGTCAAGTCTGTTCATGCACCCGTTGGTTACAATATGATCTCAGTTCTTAGGATAAGACTCGTTTTATCATGTACTTCATCTCTCGTCAACGTCAAAACACTACATTTCGAGAGTTGTAATAGTTGCAGTTGTACCTTGAGATCCCTTTCAATAACTATAAAGGATCACCTCGAACTTAGTAGGGAGAGGCATTAGTGCTCCCTAACTAAGTGGTTTCCCCTATGCTCAACGTCAACACATCATTGCATCAGGGGGAAACGTACTTTTGAAGGTAGCAGTGTTCACATTTGGAAATCATGGTAGTAGTCTATTTGGTATAAGTGAAGCTCTCAGGCATATTTACATACCAGTTTGGTCCCCCACCTAGTGGGCTTCTCATGGTCACTAACAGTTCCACTACTTCAACACTATACATCAGTTCCTAGGTTATTTACTCACGTATGGATTGAAGCCGCCTTCATCCATGTCCAGCAGTATAGTAGAGTCAACACCTTGGTCCTCTCTCATTGTAACCACTTTGACAACATTTCATGAGCATGGGTATGCCCACCTCATTTGCATAAAAATTATTCTTTACTACAGCTCCAATGGTCGTCACCAACAATCTTCCCCCATGGGAGAACCCTATTTTTCCACATATGCTTTGTCCTACAAAACAAGAGAGAAACATCATAAAACATGATGCATTATCAGATCTATAGTACCCTTTGAACCTCATACATTAGGGGGAATTTGTCAATGCCTAAAATTCTCACACATGCGACATTTCGGTAATTCATCCAGTAAATCGTCATCAACATAAAGAACACATCTCACCACGGGCATCCCCAACAGATCCAAATAATAGAATGAGTCCATAAGTTCTAAGAAACAATCAAAAGAAAGGGTAGTGTGTGTAATACACAGTTAACACACGCTATAGCACAGGTTATCTGAACAATGCCTGCGCTACGCCCGTGCGAATTTCCCTTCGATAGTCACGTTACTATCAGAACGGAGGGACCACTAGCTCCCAACGGTGCATTGAAGACTCAATCATCCCCAAAGATCTGAATTCGGCTCCTTGCACACTTGGTGGCATTAATCAGACCCCTTTGTGTACCTTGGAACTAGTTCATGAAGGAGGTGAGTTCACATTTGGATCTAGTTGTTTGTTGGCCACCTCTTGGCCTATAAAAGGAATCCATTGGAATGCTTTTTGTAGAGATAAATCAAGAGCAAGTTTATGTTGTTGGATTTGTGTTGGAGCTTCCTCATAGACCACATATTCCTATCATTGTGAGCATTCCCAAACTCCCTTTCCACCTTCCTTTAAGGGGCAAGAGTTTCTCTCCATTGTTCTACCATCTACTTAGCATTTAGTTTGGACAAGAAAGGCCTCCCTAAGGGATATTGTTGGATTCCCTTGAATCCCACACCTCCTAGGTGTTGTACATCTATACCATTGGGCATTATAAAAGTGGTTTAGCATATCTTCAATTGTTATTATAGTTTGCATTCTCCCCCCATGTCGTTTATTTTGCATTTTATCAATATTTCATTGTTTGCATGTGAACTATACTAACAATCTATTGCAATATCACTTGGAGGAATACCAACCCAACACATAGGGGCTCCAAGGACTGAGTCCTTGCTGCAACCCACCACAGGGGCTTCACTAGAAGGAAATATAATATCGCGTTCATTCATATTGGGGTATTAAATAATCATGAAAACCTAAAAATTATATTGCTTATAT
Organism: Larix kaempferi; assembly: GCA_027924585.1. NCBI lineage: Eukaryota > Viridiplantae > Streptophyta > Pinopsida > Pinales > Pinaceae > Larix > Larix kaempferi. The sequence continues at coordinate 2,999,564 of BSBM01000184.1, read as the reverse complement.
ATTAAGGGGCAAAGGGTTTTTTTATTTAATGTAACAATACAAAAATACTTTGGGGTATTTTTTATGTGGGCGAGCTGACAAATATCTGCCAAATGGAGATGGCGAGATCACGGCTGAATGAGAAATCAAGTTGAGGCAAGGATCGGGATTACCAGTACGTAGGGAAATCGCGTCTTGAGGCATGCTTGAGGCCAGGGGTTTCGTGGTGAAGAGGGTTTCCAGTCGATCATAGTCGAGAGATAGTGGTCATTGACATCCAATTGTTACCAATAGCACTCAGCCAGTTGTTACCAATAGCCTTAGGAGGCTCTAAGACTCCAGGGCCTGTTATAGGCCCTCGATAGGATTTGGGGGCTTGAATACCCAACCACTCGTGCCTATTACAGGCCTTGGGAAGTTTAGTCAGCCTCCTAGAGCTTGTTACAGGCCCTGGGGGCTTGGATACCTAGCCCACAACAGGCTTAGTCAGGGATTGGGGAACTACAACATGCAATCTAAATGTTGTACTATGTGCATTGGCTCTAGCGACATACAAGAAGTGATCTCCTCTCTCTTCATTAGACCATTAGATGTTGCAAATCATAATGATATGTGGTTGAGTAATTGCATTGTGAGTGAAGTAATGTGCATCCACAATATACATCGAAAGAAGCAAGGTGCATTGTAGAATGCATGTGGGGTCATAAGAGGGGTATCATATCAATATACTAGGTAGAAATATAAAGGGGTATAAAAAATGTTAATGAAAAAATTGATACATACAATATCTAGTGAAAATATGGGTTTTTTAAATTGGGAAGGCATATTGGGAGGGGGTTAAAAAAAATGATTTTGGACGGTATTTTCCAATATTTAGTGAAATTAGGGGTCTTGTTTCATATGCCACGAACGAGCGTGCTATGATAACGGTTTATTGAGTGAAGCCCACATGCAACCCACAAGCCTTATCCCCTTACCAAGTGGAAGAGTGCACTTTTGCAATTTTTTCCACAACACCTGGGTTCAAGTCCCGGCAACGAAACTATTTGTTTACGCACTTATACTTCGACCAGGGTTCAAACATCCAACATAACACCAACAAACACAACCACGGATACCGGCCTGAAAGGGGTTTTAATCCCTTTCGGAAACACTTGCAAACCAAATGAAGTCTCACCCAAAGTACCTATCGAAACTACATGAACCAAATTTCTGTAGAGTAGAAGGTGAATATCCCAATAGACCAATCATTTGATAAACAACCCATTACATTTCCAGGATTACAACATCGACATAACTAGAGCTATGACATTCCATCCACTTCGGAATGAACCAACGGTTAACTAGATTCATAAAACACACATCATTTATCGTATCTTCAGTTAAGTACATGCATTCATTCAGCTATATAGTTTATCAATTAGAGGAAATAAATACATATCGCATCACACCAATAACAACACATCACATCAATAACATTAGGATTAATATGGAAACCCAAGATGGGAAAAAGCACGGAAGCGCTTTGTCTTTATTATGAGTCATTCTGGAAACAGAACCATTTGTTGGTGCACTTATACTTCAACCAGGGTTCAAACATCCAACATAGCACCAACAAACACAACCACAGATACCTGCCCAAAAGGGGTTTTAATCCCTTTCGGAAACACCTGCGAAGCAGATGAAGTCTCACCCAAAGTACCTATGGAAACTACAAGAACCATATTTCTGCAGCACAGAAGGGGAATAACCCAACAGACCAATCGTTTAATAAACAACCCATTACATTGCCAGGATTACAACATCGATAGAACTAGAGCTTCAAAATTCCATCCACTTCGACATGGACCAGCAGTTATCCAGATTCATATAACACACATCATTTATCGGATCTTCAATTAAGTACATGCATTCATTCAGTTATATAGTTTATCATTTAGAGGAAAGAAACACATATCACATCACACCAATAACAACACATCACATCAATAACACCAGGATTAACGTGGAAACCCAAGATGGTAAAAACCACGGAAGCGCTTTGTCTTTATCATGAATCACATCCAAATAATAATCACTTCATGTTTATGGATTACATATTTCTACCTACGCACACAGCTTTCAGATTAGCGACTTGGATCTTCAAAATAGCTTCGACATACCTATCATAATGCTTCATTACATACCCAAAAATAACTTCAATGCAATCTTTCTTTCTTTAATCGACTACCAACCCCAAAATTTCCCTCTTATTACATATTTTTATAGGGCGCACTTAGCTTTCCCCTCTCCCGCTAACCCACTAACCAATTACTCAACTAATTAATGTAAGTGGACAAACTCTAACTAACTCACTCAACTTTTCCCATTTGACTTGATCAACATAACTGTTTTTCCTAGTTTCTCATCCGCTTCATCAGAGTTGACCACTTCATCGAACCACTTCCTCTTTGCCTTTTTCCACACCAAAACTATCTTCAGCCAAAAATGGTACCCACAATAAACTATCCCAACTAATGTTGGCTAATAAAATGGTGTGACCATCGAGACTCAAAATGATCTACGAAGGTTTATGAATAAAATAAATTTTCCAATCTAGATAATAATTAATCGAATAAAAGATGCAGAGAAAAATCATCCCCTTACCATACTAATAAATTTAAACATAAATAAATTACACCAAATATATAATTAAATTAATTCTCAACTTAAACATAATAATATTTAAACATATAATCTCTGCAATTCTAAATTTTATAAATTGTTATAGTCTTCCTCTTATCTTTTATTTTTTTATGGGACAGACGGACACTCCCCCCCCCCCACTCAAGATGTAGAAATGTGCCTTCTAGCCACAATAAAAATTAAAATAGAATATGGATTTGAAATCGGGCTTTAGTAATTTAAATCTCAATCAAAGGGGGATATTTATTAATCCGGAGGTAACTTCATTTGATAGGGTAATATCATAGACAAAGAAAAAGTTAGGGAGCATATCAAACAATCATCTAGGTGTGCGGTGCATCGGAATCAAGCCTGTTGGGAAACAAGTGAAAATTCCATTTGGTTAAGGTAAGTATGAAATACACAAGTATGTTATTTGGTTGTAATAAATTATTTAATAGATCAAATAACAGGTTGGTGTGGAACTTACCTATTGTTGGTAACTCTGTTGGTTCCATGGAATCATTTTGGAAGACATTTCGAGACATGATAGATGATATAAATTGAAATGAACAAAGTTAATTTACTAACAAATATCCAACATAAGAAAGACAATAAACATAAATCTATTTAGGACAAGTAATAAATAAATAGCTGAATGAGACAGTTGATAGATGATAATGCAATTTTGTGTGATGGTATACTTATGGCAATGATTAGTCAAAATGGTTGAGGGTTCATGTCTCTTGGATAGGTATTGGCCCTTAATTAGGAATGTTTGTGTGTTTCCGTTCATTACATTCTCTATCCCTTCAAAATGTTTTGTCCTCTAAGCATAAAAAGCTATTTATTCATTCTATCTTGTAATTCCTTCTCGTGATTCTTTGTTCTTGAGTTGGTGGTTGATGATGCAATCTAATATGATCTTCTAAGGATGAGTAGAATTGTTGAAATGTGAAATATTCACATCTTAATTCTATCTTCTATGGGAATGTGCATTTATAGGGTTTTTGAAAAGAAACTAATGTATTGCAATTCCCAAGATTACTTACTTTAAGACCCAATTCTATTGGTATTAATATTTTTTGGAATATTAATATTTTGTGATTAGGATGTTAATAAGGCATCCTTGTAGCATGAATTGTACTTACCATATTTGTAGTGGTTTCTTGTTTCACTTATGGTAGCAATCAGGCTTTGCACACTTGTGTTGTTTTCTAGATCCTTAAAAGTTTATTGGTAGCAATACTTATAATTTCCATTGTCTGTACTTCAATGTTTGAAAATATCCCTACATAAATCATATTTGCATCTTAAAGATGTATGCTATCAATTGGATTGGTATTGACTCATTTTTCCATTGTTTGGAATTGTACTAATGACTTATCTATTTCAATGAGAGCAATTATTGTTTCTTTCTTAATTAGTGATTCCTTGCTAGTAAGTTGCTTCAACATTTCTTATTGCAACTTTTTTTTATCTTTTCAATCTATGTGATCAAGCTTTGACTATGATTCTTAAGACGAGCAATCTCTTTGTCTTTATCATCCATAGCCTTTTCAAAATAAAATTGCATATTTTGTATTGACTTATGATTATCTTGGAGGATCGCCTTTGAGATATCTTTAGGGTCTTTTGGTGATGGGGCTTATGAACCTAACTTCTTTGTAACATATTACAATGTTATATTCTTCTTCTTATAGGAGAATGTCAAAAACTTATTCTTCAAGTTTAAAATGAATGTTCCCAATGTTTCCATTCAAAGTGAAACCAAAATTATGTCACCATAATCATTCCACAAGGATCTAATGTTGAATTGTTGTATGAAAGTATAAAATCCAATTTTCAACTATAAAGCATTGATTTCATATTGTTTCCAATCCCACAAGTCTATATTTTCGATTATATTTGACTTAGGAATCAATAATTCGTTAACCAATCCAAGAACAGAAGTAGGATTTTGGATGCATTCAACTCCACTTTTATAGCTCTCATTCCCAAGACATACAAAGTGGTCAATATGGAGGAATTTAGGCCCATATATCTATGCAAATGCATATATAAATTGATAGCCAATATAATTGCTAGAAGGATCAGGGGTATCTTGTCTAGAGAAATATCATTTGAACAATTTTCCTTTATTGAGGGAAGACAAATACATGATGCTACAGGAACATCCTAGGAAGTGATGCATACATCCAAGAAGAAACATTTACCTGTAGTCATAATAAAGGCTAATGTTTCTAAAGCTTATGTTTGTGTCATCTAAAATTATCTAAGACTAGTTTCACTTCAGGTAGGATTTGATCTACATTATGTTAATTGGAGTTTATCATGTGTACAATCTGTCTCATTTGCAGTTTTGATTAATGGTTCAACATCCCCCTTTTTTAGGCCTGGGAGAGACTTGAGGCAAGGTTTCTCCCTAGATCCTTTACTTTTTATATTAATTGTGGATGGTCTAAGCAGTTCCATTTTACATGCTAAGGCCAATGGGTCTCTAAATGGATAAGGATTGGGGGAATTGTTTTTATCACCCATCTAATATTTGTAGATGACATCCTGCTTTTCTCAGATGGCTTTAGGAGGGATATCATCAAGTTAAAATCTATTATGCCTTTATTTACTAAAGCTACAGGGATGTTGTTTAATGTCAATAAATCTACTATTTCTTTCATGAACCTGGATCAAGAGATTTATGCTTGGATTATCTCTCAATTTGATTTTGTCTCAGTGGACATACAACCTAGTTTAAAGTACTTGGCTTTTATAATAAATCCTAATGATTATCTCCATAGGCACTGGGCTTGGCTTATTGGTAAAATTGAAAATAGGCTACATATTTCGTGTAACAAGTGGTTATCATGCGATGGTATATTAACCTTAATGAACGTTGTGCTGGAATCCATTCCAATTTATTGGGTATCCATGGCTTATGTTCCTCGATGTACTATAGAATCCATCAGGAAACTAAGTTTTATTTTTTTATGGAAAAGAAAGACTGATGAGAATACCTACAACTGGGTTTCATGGAAAAAATTAACTCCATCAAAAGACCTAGAGGGATGGGGATTAAATCATCCTACTTGTTTTGAAAAAGCACCAGTAGTTAAGGGGATATGGAGAATTCTCAAAGGTGAGGGATTATGGGTTAGAGTTGTGCATCATAAATGTATTCATCCTCTTACTGCTGAAGAATGGTTTAGGACTAGACAAAAGTCTATAAGAAATCTCTTCATGGTGTGCAAGCCAATAATATTGGCCTTTGATGTTTTTGGGGATTTCCCTGCATGGGATGTTGGTAATGGAATAAATTTCATACTTGGTCATGATCCTTGGGTTGGAATCACTCATTCTTACAGATTACCTAGAGTCGTGACTGATTCTTTATCGGATCGATACATTCTTTTCTTGAGTCATATTCAGGTCATCCACAACACTACACCAATGAGACAAGTATGGTTAATAGTTTAGGAGATGGTCTTTGTGGATGATGAAAGGATTCTATGAGAGGGTGCATCAAAGCATTGCATGATATTCACATTTGTTTGAAGGATAAAGATGATGTTTTTCATTGGACTAGTAATGTTGCAGGTAGATCCTACTCTCCTAGATTGGGTTACAGAGTCATTCAAGAAGAAGAAGACCAACCTAAGCCTCCTTGGTGGACCCTAGTGATATGGAATTTTAAATGTCCTCTGAAGGCTAAGTTTTTTTTTTTTGACTCCTCTGGTAATGTCCCTGTGTGGGATATTCCAATAAGGAGATTTGGAAATGGACCGGGAAGATGTCTTCTATGCAAATTTATTATTGAAAATACTAACCATCTATTCATATTTTGTCCATACATTATCAAAATGTGGAATTATGCTTCTTAAGTAAAGGGAATTCAATTTATATGAATGATTTGGGGCTCCAGGAATCCTTACATGCTTGGACAAACAATGTTGCATTCTCATATTATCAGGATTTACCAGTCCTTATGGTTTGGGGGTCCTAGTTGGCGAGAAATAAGGAAATTTGTCTTGATATCTCTATTCCTCCATGGGTATACGCCTCTAAAAGTTTGTTTATTCTTGATAATTTCCCTAGTCAAATGGGCCTCCAAAGGAGAGAATAATTGTTGAGGAATCTATTGATAAATCTAGTTGTTGGTCCTACTTTGATGGAGCATCCCAAGTTAGGCTTGGTTTAGGTGGAGCTGTGGGCTTATTACACATCTTAGATTCTCGTTGGTACAATTTTTCCCCTTTTCTTGGGAGGTGCTCTAATAACTGTGTAGAGATGTTGGAAATCAAATTAGTGATGCTTTTGGCTCTTTCCAAAGGGGTACAAAAGTTACAAGTATTTGAGGATTCTATGACAATTTTTGATTGGTTAAAGATGAAGAGACCCCATAAGAATATCATTCTAAATCCATTATATGAAGAAATCATATAAGGATAGCATGCTTATTCCAAGATATCAAATATTGACACATATACATGAAAGGAATATGAGGCAAACCAATTATCAAAGATGGGGTTGTAGGTGGGTGATCACACTTGGCATTTATGGGAAATAGCTAATGACAACATAATTGAACATGATCTATGACCACATACTAGATGATAGTTTTATTCATGTTGCAATAAAATATCCTATAGAGATGGTATGTTTTTACCCATGGTTTTTGTATCTATTTCTGAATGTTGTTCACAACAATTTATAGCTTGAATTCTTTGAATTCATATAGGTAAAGTATATGATATACATGGTATGCAATAAATATTTTTTGAGCTTAGTTATGGGGTTTCATGGTTGCTATAAATTTCAGCTAATGAAGGAGTCTTTGTATGCACTTATGGCCCTTGAACAATGTGGTTAATTTTTAAACATAATGAATTGCAACTTGTTTTCTGTGGAAAAAAGTTAGCGGTCGTTAACTTGATATCCCTATCAATTTCGATGATCTATACATTCGAATTTTGGTATTTGTGTTTTAATAAAATGAGAGACTTATAGTTTATATTTAATGTTTGGAATATTTTGTAGTGAAAATATTTTTTTTGTCAATATAAAATTTGGAAGAAAAAAAATTGGTTAAAAGTCAATTTGCAATCAAAGTCTCAAATCAGAGAAACTTTGAAATTTTGATTAAACAAAAATTGCAAAAAAATGTGCCCAAAGGTTGAATCCATAAATAAAGCTCTTTATACCATTGAAATGTACAAAGATAATTTACTAACAAATATCCAACATAAGAAGGACAATAAACATAAATTCATATAAGAGAAATATTAAATAAATAATTGAATAAGATAGATGATAGAATGGTATATATAATGCCATGTGATTGTATACTTATAGAATTGATTAGTCACAATGGTTGGGGAGTCATGTACCTTAGTCAAAATGTGTCCTGCAGAAACTTCTACGGGCCTCTCCACCATTTGTCCCTCCTTCACTTACTATATTCCCAATGCTTTCATGCTAGAAGTAAGCTACAACATCTCTCACATGGCTAATAAGGATGTTGTCTACATAGTTGTGGATTTACTGAGGACTTGTACTCCTATCAAAATAAATTCAAAGGATCCAAATTATACAAATCTCAAAATTTCATTGAAGAAGAGTACATGTTGAAGCACTATATCGAAGCAAGTCCCAATTTTTGTACTCTCCATTATTGAAGTAGGTTCTTATGCTCCAAATTATGTTAAAACATGTTAGATTTGGTAAGAAACAGTGATCAAAAGGTCAACATGTTACTAAGATGGATCCCTAAGCTTATTATATTTATTGCTCCCGGTGATTCTCTGTCACCTACTAAGGAATTTTAGATTCCAAGTAGGGATTATTCCTCTCATGTATTCTCTTTGACTAAATACTATAATGGATTATCATCTAGTGGCGAGAAATACAAAATTGTTATAGTTGGTGTTAAGAGTGGTTTGTGTTAATCCAACATGGGCCAATAGGGTGGTTCGAGCTTGAAACTATTCAGTTAGCATGAGTCAGTGCTAGAGTGGCATATTTCAGATATTTGAGATGCTACTTTGGGAGGAGTTCCCATACCCCCTTACCTCTACTGCTCATTGTGAGTCAACTCAAGAACAATTATGGATATAGAGGAGAAATCCTTTGTGTTCCTTGATTAGGATTTTTCCATTGGATATAAGGTGTAACATCTTTGAAGGCTAAGTGCTTTTTTAGATTCAGTGGTTCTCCTTCCCTCCTTCAAGCACCACAACTCTACATTAAATTACCATAGAATCACACTACACCTAAGTTTTTTTTCCATTTATACATGTGTTGAGACTCATCCAACTTCCTTCAAGATATTTATACCAAGGCACAAAAGCGAGTGTATGTGCAAGTAGTGCTCAAATGCTAAAATTAGTGCAAAACTAGAATTTGGTTTTGCAGTCCCTCTGCATGGTTTGGCAAGGTTTCTATATAATCATATATCACCTCTAGTATCATTTTTTCAGCAATAATATTGAATTACTATACTTAGAGTTGTAATTATGGTTTCTCAAACTTCACCATCTTTAGGGCTACTTCTTCTCTAGCTATCCTTTCCCTATCTTATAGATGTTATATTTCCCTTGCTTTGTATATGCTATATGGAGGGTGCCCTGTTAGGATATTCCTATACTCCATCCTAGTCCCACCAGTATTTTGATCATTTACATTTTCAGTCATGCATGCACTTTTAGGGTTTGCATGCATTCCAGTCATCAGTCCCAACACCTAGCCCTCAGTTAGCTAGCCCTCGTAGCTTCCTTCCACTCAGTTTCAGCCCTCCTAGCCTGTCATGCGCCCTCCTTTCACCTACTGCATGAGAAGGGTGCCTTTCTCACCTACCAGTCCAGTTTACTTCAGTTATCCACCAGTCTTTCCTTGATTTGAGGCCAGACTGACTCCTCACTGTTGTTATCACTCCGATTGACCTCCGATGAGACATGACTACCTATTCAAACTCCAGTTAGATCCTCATGTGCCCTCCACTGAGCCTCCTTCATTCATTTAGTGTCTCCATGTGCCAGTTACATTCAGTTACACCTACCACACTCAGTTAGACTCAATTTGACTGACGGTTGACAGTTACTTGTGCATTGATGACTCCACCGATGATGAGATAGACTACTAGTTGTTCTCCGATGACACTCCAATGATCCTTTGATCACTCCATGAAGGCTAATTTGAATTGCCACCTTAGGCATTCGAATCCTCATGCATTGTACTATTTATTTGTCCATATTGTGATTAATTAATTAGTGTGTGTGAAGTATTTTTGCTTCTATCTGAGTTCTATTGTATTATTATTTTGTTGCTCATTATACTGCATTGACCACTCTTCTTCTATTTTCTTGCTTAATCAATTACTTTCTTGTGAGGTATACATCATCTCTTAGATCTGCTGTGGGGATTTTCACATTGTATCAGAGCATGTTGAGAGTATTGTTTATCTCCGGTATTGAGAGTTTTTTGCAAGTTATTATCAAGATTTCGAGTGCAGCAGTTTCTGCATTTATGCAGCAGTAGCAGTTGCATATATTCTCTATTGTTTTTGCAGGTCTTCTACAGCTTCAATGTATTCAGAAGAAATCCCTCCTCTTTCTCCATTCAACTATGATCTTCTTTCTCCATTCAACTATGATGAATGGAAACCGAATGTGATAGCACAGTCAAAGAGAAATGGTCTCTTTGATTACTGTTTTGAAAGAGAGTTCAAATCCTCTGAAGAAGAGTATGACTGGTTAATTGAAGGTGATAGAGCTTGTGCAGCCATGTTGTATGCTATGCCTGAATACATGTTACACCAATTCATTGATATTGAAACTCTAAAAGAGCTATGGGCCCAACTGGATGTAATATTTGGTAAAGAGAATAAAGGAATTGGTCCAAACCCTTTCAAGAGCAAGCAAAGTGATGCATTCTCCCTCCTTGATGATCTCATTGATCATGAACCAGTATCAAACACATCTCATATTGAAGTTGTCCACAAAGAAGAAGAACTTGCAGATTCTACACTCATGCTCCAAATTTCTTCTCTTTCTTTGCCAGCTCACACTCTAGATATTGCAAAAGGTCCTAAATCCTCTCTTGCACCAGAGTCTCTTGGTTTGCATCATGATCACATGATTATTTCGGAGGTAAAATCAGCTATTGGAGGTAATGCATTCGCTCTCCTCAAGCAATCACCTCTTATTTACTACTATATGATCATTATTCCATGCTTTCAGAAGGTTATTGAAGAATATGGCCATTGCCATTTGCTTGGGATAATTTCTCATGCACATCATGGTTTTAATCTCACCCCTGCTAGTTCAAAGGAGATCTCAAGAACCATTGCCATCCGCTTGGGATAATTTCTCATGCATCTACTGGTTTTGATCTCACCTCTTATGGTTCAAAGGATATCTCAAGAAACCATGATTCAAGCCTTGGATCTGATTTGGATTCCAAGCAATCACCTCTCATTTACTACTGTAAGATCATTCTTTCATGTTCTCAGAATTTTATTGAAGATAATGGCCATTGCCATTCACTTGAGAAAATTTCTCATGCACTTACTGGATTAGATCTCACCTCAAATGGTTCAAAGGAGATCTTAAGCAACCACGATTCAAGTCTTGGATATGATTTGGATTCCAAGCAATCTTTATTATTTGATGGTTCTTTTTGGCATAATCTCACCCATGATGGTTCGAAGGAGAAGACAAAAGACTATCTGCACATTCATAGATTTGATCCTACCTCAGTTGATTCGAATCACAGGTTCAAGGATCATCCTCATACTTTTGGATTTGCTCTCATCACATTCCATCTGAAGAGCAAGTACAAGCACATGCCTTTTGAGCATGATCCACTTCTTCCCAAGAAGAAGATACCTCCAGACATATGACCAAGCATCACACCTGCTTGAGTTTGGAGCATTTATTTTTTATGTGTGCCTTACAGTCTGTTTTGAGGGGGGGGTATTTTTCCCATGAAATTTTCCCCACTTCCTTGGTTTATTGACTGTTATTATTCATTGTATTGGGTGACCTTTGGTCTTAGTTACCAGGGCCCAGGATGGATTAACGGGGGGTGTTAGGATATTCCTATACTCCATCCTAGTCCCACCAGTATTTTGATCATTTACATTTTCAGTCATGCATGCACTTTTAGGGTTTGCATGCATCATTTAGGGTTTGCATGCATTCCAGTCATCGGTCCCAACACCTAGCCCTTAGTTAGCTATCCCTCGGAGCTTCCTTCCACTCAGTTTCAGCCCTCCTAGCCTGTCATGCGCCCTCCTTCCACCTACTGCATGAGAATGATGCCTTTCTCACCTACCAGTCCAGTTTACTTCAGTTATCCACTAGTCTTTCCTTGATTTGAGGCCAGACTAACTCCTCACTGTTGTTATCACTCTGATTGACCTCCGATGAGACATGACTACTTGTTCTGATTCTAGTTAGCTCCTCATGCGCCCTCCACTGAGCCTCCTTCATTCAGTTAATGTCTCCATGTTCCAGTTACATTCAGTTACACCCACCACACTCAGTTAGACTCAGTTTGACTGACGGTTGACAGTTACTTGTGCATTGATGACTCCACCGATGATGAGATAGACTCCTAGTTGTGCTCCAATGACACTCCAGTTATCCTTTGATCACTCCATCAAGGATAATTCGAATTGCCACCTTAGGCATTCGAATCCGCATGCATTGTACTATTTATTTGTCCATATTGTGATTAATTAATTAGTGTGTGTGAAGTATTTTTGCTTCTATCCGAGTTAGACTGTATTATTATTATGTTGCTCATTATACTGCATTGACCACTCTTCTTCTATTTTCTTGCTTAATCAATTACTTTCTTGTGAGGTATACATCATCTCTTAGATCTGCTGTGAGGATTTTCACATGACCAACAAATATAGAGATGGTAGGACATGGAAAGAGGTGGAGGAACGATAGAAATTATGTCCATGCAATGGACAAGTACAAGGAGAAACAAATGCCAAACAACAATATTTACAAGGAAATCCACCTCTACCAACTCGAACATCTAGCAAAGGAAGCAACCATCATCACCACCTTTCAATTTATTGGATGCAAAATCAATGCATTGAATACATAAACAAAAGTGAAATATTTGAATTTTTCGATAAGTATAACATGGGAAATGTTAAAATACTTGATTCATTAGCGAAATTAAGAGACAAATCCTAACAATGTCATATCAAATTATGATGTTCATCCATGTACCGAAAATCAAAACATCTCCTAAATTGAACTTTGAAAAATGGAAAACAAATTTATGCATTGGATAAAGAAAGATATTAGTTTCAAAAGATATACAAATTGATTACTAATAATCCTTGTTCAAAACATGAAAACCTAATATCATTTTATTTTGATATTTTTCAACTATAAAACAATGTTAGTTTTACATAAATCATTAATGAAAGTGAAAATATCTATTATCACCAAATGTTTTTAATAATTTATCTACTTGACAATTTTGATCTATAGAACGTATGCCACAAATATTTGCATGTCCTATGTGGTCAATGCTAACTAGAGATCAACATAGAGTTTTTTTTTGTAAATGAAAGAGGCAGATCCTTCTATTCAACTAAGCAAATAATACATAGAGTTACAAAAAATCTACCATCCTTTCCCGTGAAGGACAAGCAATGAGCATCAATCCCCCCCACAAGGAAACGGGGGAACCACTAAAAACTTCCATGTGCTCAAAAGGGAATGCACAGGAAAACATGACACAAGACTACGACCGGGAGAGAGGATCGGTTCATTGAGTGGACCAATCAAACCCCATTCTCTCATTTTTCTTACGAACATCAATCCACCCTGTGGAACTGGTAGGGGCAGTAGATTTCTCCACCAAGGCCAACTGATTTGTGGGAATTCCATCGTTGCGACCTCGATGTACTACAGGTGCTTCCTTATCACTGTCTGAATGGTCTGATTTATGAGGACGTTTCTGAGCCCCTGGAAGCGGAGCTATGGTCATGATAATATCATTTGGTTCAGCATGTACATGGGGGGAGTTCCCGGACTGAGATGTGGGATCTGAAGCCAGAATATCTGTTGCATCCGAACAATGAACTGAGACCGAGGTCTTGAGAATTAACTCCTCAGATGGTTGTTTCTCAATTGTCAAGGGCTGTACTGGAGTTGTTGAAGACAGAGGTTCAGAAGTCTCATTATGATGTTGCTTTCCGTCCGTAGAGGGATTCGCTCGACTTTCACAAGGTTTGGGGTCTTGCCACCCATTGGACTTCTTCCGTGGTCGAAAGGACGAGGGAGAGGTAGGGGAAACGGGACAATATTTCTAGAGATGCCCTGTCTGTTGGCATGAGCAGAACCTGAAGGCAATATTCTCATAGTCAAGAAGTTGCTCCTAAGGGTCCTCCTCAGTCCAATCAATAAAAATCCTATCCGGCAGGCCTTGGATGAGGTCGATTTCAACACAGATGCGGGCATAAGTGAAGAATCCCTTCATAAGACGATCTTTATCAAGCTTGATAAACCTTCCCAGCGCATTGCCAATGGTGGGTAAAAAATCTGGAGAATAAAAATGTAGAGGTAAGTTAGAGAGTCTTACCCATATCGGAGTCCGCATGGCATTCATAGTCATAGGGTTAAAAGAGGGAAACCGTGGCTGCATGGAAAGACCAGATCTTCCCCAAAACCACGGTCCTTGCTCTAACACTCGTTGGCGATCCTCGTTTTAGGCGAAGTTGATAATGAAGAAGCCTTTGGAGCAGAGGAACACCTCTATATCTAGCGCCCAGGTCTTGCTAATCCATTCTCTTAGCGCCGAAGTGGAAGGCCACACTCCATTGAAGCGGAATATGAGGGCCCTCTGCTCATAAATGGTAGCATAGGAAAAAATGTGGGGGTCTTCTACCTCAGTCGTTGGAGGTTCTATCTATTGCTCCACAATGAAAGCAAATCCAGATAGTTCCTTTGCTCCGGGACATGCCGCCTTAGATCCCGATGGAGCCTCAAGCCCAGTTTTCACTGCATGTTTGTAAGGGTGGGGGGGTGGGAGAAGGAGCCCCTCCCCTCAGCCTAAAGACAAGCGATAGTGTTGCATTCGTCATATTCCCTAAGCTCTGAAGCCGCACTCCATCCTCAAGTTGGCATCCCCCATAGATCAACATTTGAAAGCAGGGCGGAATCCCTGTTACTTGATAGATCTTGATTTTAAGCATGCTTTCATTGTCGAGGGGATGAGCATGCAAGCATATTGATGAGCCGTCAAGGACCCTCACGAAAAGAGGAAAACCTACGGCGCCCTCAGACTCTTCGGCCACCAAAAGAAGGTCTCTCTGCCGTCTGCTGAGAAGAAGAAAGGGCACAGACGCAACAGGCTTGGGGACCAGCCGATTGTTCTCCTAAAAAACGGAGTCATCTTCACTATGTAGCAAGACGCGATGGGGAACTGAAGCCGAGAGTGGCTCCTCAGGAGAATATGCGGGCTTCCCAGTTGCGGCCAAGCTGCCATGAGGCCCTGCGGCGGCAAGGGCGCGCCTTAGGGTTATCGAAGAGCTCTGCATTCTCTCTGTCATCAAAATCACCCAGAGCTCTGGATGTTATTGCAGCAGTTAGAGATCAACATAGAGTTAATGGGAGTGATGACTATGATTCTTTTGGGGTGATATATTTTAGGAGATTAATGGGTGAAATAATTTTTCTATTTGACAATTTTGATATATAGAATGTATACCACAAATATTTGCATGTCCTATGTGGTCATTGCAATTAGAGATAAACATAAAGTTAATGGGAGTGAATGACTATGATTTTTTTTTGGGTGATATCGTGTAGGAGATTGATGGGTAAATGATTGTTAGGTAGGAAATGATATTATAACTTTTTTTTAAGTGAGTTGTAACTTTTTCTTAAAATGAGTTGTGAATGCTATTATACACTTAGCTTATGCATGTGTAAACTTGTATTAAAAAATGATTTCACTTTTTAAAAAATATTTTTCCTTAAAAGACAATCTCTCCCACTTATACAACTCCTTAATGCTCATGGTGTTTTTTATTACAACTTTGGTTTAAAAGAAATAATTCCAAACCTCTTCAACTCTTTGAACAATCTAAACACACAATCCAAACACCTATAGCCTTAAGGAGTAGTTTTATACCTCTTCAACTCTTCGAACAATCTAAACACCTATGGCCTTGAGGAGTAGTTTTATACCTCTTCAACTTTCAAAACGATCTCAACAAAATAGTTATTGTGTATATTCCAAGTCACACCAAACAATTCAAACACCTTTGGCCTTAAGGAGTAGTTCCACACCTCTTCAACTCTGAGAACAATCCAAACAAAGGAGTTAGTACGTATATTTCCAATCACAACAAAGTGATTATATTATTAGTCCCCGTAATAATATGATTATATTATTACGTATAGGTTTGATTGACTAATCAAACCTCAAATCAAAGTTATCATTTGACCTAAGGACTTATTATGCATCTTTTCAACCACATCAAAGTTATCATGCCATTAGTCCCTTTAGCTTGAAAGGTGGGGATTAATAATACGTGAAATCAAAGTTAGTATCACCTAAGAAGTTATTATATATATTTTTCAGCATTTGGCCTAAAAAGTTATTATCTATCTTTTCAATCACATCAAAGTTATTATGTCATTAGTCTTTTTAGCTTGAAAGGAAGGGATTAATATGACCTCAAATCAAAGTTAGTATTAGACCTAAGAAGTTATTTTATATTTTTTCAGCGTTTTACCTAAGTTATTATTATGTACCTTTTCAAACACATCAAATTTATTATGTCATTAGTACCTTTAGCTTGAAAGGAAGGAATTGATAAGACCTCAAATCAAAGTTAGTATATGACCTATGAAGTTATTAAATATATTTTCAACATTTGACCTAAGGTGTTATTATGTATCTTTTCAATTACATCAAAGTTATTATGTCATTAGTCCCTTTGAAGGGATTAATTAGACCTTAAATCAAAGATAGTAGTTGACCTAAGAAGTTATTATAAATATTTTTCAGCATTTGACCTAAGGATTTATTTTGTATCTTTGTAATCACATCAAAGTTATTATGTCATTAGTCCCTTTATCTTGAAAGGAAATGATTAATAAGATCTCAAATCAATTTTAAGGAAGGGATTAATAAGACCTCAAATCAAAGTTAATATTTGACCTAAGAAGTTATTTTATATTTTTTCAATTACATTTAAGTTATTATGACATTATATATTAATTTAGGCAAGGACTAATTGTTAATTTTTTGTCTTTAATTTGGAGTTGCAATAATACTTGAAATCAAATACCAATCATTCACATAAGCAATCGCATTCGACACATGAATTTACCTTGGGGAAACCCTCTATGACTTGAGGGAGAAAACCCTAGCAAAACCTTCCTTAGTATATTGATAGATAGCAGAAAATGTCTTTTACATCAAGCACCCTCGATGCAATTACAAAGAAATAAAAATATAATGAAGAGAGACTCATAATAATATCATGCACAAATAAAAGTGCGTTGCCTTCAAGAGAGAAAAGATTTCACTTCACATTGGATTCATCAATATCTTGTATAACATATTTATACATTCTTCTCATGCATTGGCTTCTATTTTTATCTTCTGACTTCAGGATGAACTCGCCCTCCATGTGGATTCATCAATATTGCATGAAGAAGTATGCCCCGCTTCTCATACAATGCTTTAACTCACTGCGCCATTTCTTAAGATGAACTCGCCCCTTAACTGAAAGCTTTCCCACTTAGTTAGGTGGCTAACTTAAGTGCCACCATGCAAGTGTCGCAACTCAAGTGTTGTCTTTTAGTTTAACATAAGTTTCGTCATGCACTAACACTTAGTTAATTATATATTCTTTGTTATCACTTAGTTAACTCTCTTAACTGATTATTTCTTGTTAACATCACTGTAATGATCAATTCGAGTTGTCCTTTGATTTATTGAAGTCTTCACTGAAGTTTAACAATTCGAATTCTCTCTTAATTAATACTTTATGTGCAATTCGAATTCTCTCATATCTTATCACATATTATATTTATCTCTTGTCTTATCCGAATGGTCCACAGGTGTCAGCTTAATGATCAAATAAAATATACTAAGGATATTTTCCCAATGATGTGATCATATTGTGCTACTATCGTTCCAAGTGGATATATGCTAAATTAATTCACTCTAGGGGTGGTCAATCCCTAAGGGATACTTATAGCTCAATCATGGTTAGTAGTACATCACACAGCATACATGTTTTGACATGAAAACCATCACCTCAACATATGAGGATATGTCTTGACACACAAGACCTTAGCCTTGACTAGCAAGACTGTACAACATCATCACTTTGACATACAAAGCACTTGCCTCAACACATGAAGCTTAACCATTCTTGAGTCCAACTCAAGATTCTTCTCAAAGTTTCCTGAGTCCAACTCAAGATCCTATAAGGCACTACCTCAACACACGAGGCTCAATGTTGAAACATAAGATTACCCTAGAGAATGAATCATGATGATGTAACTTTAAAACTAATAAGACCTCAAATCAAAGTTAGTATTTGACCTTCTCATTTAACTGTAATTCCTATGATGTTCGAATCAAAAAATGTGCATGCCATTGATGTAAGGGAATTAAGGTGTTGTTCTCTACAAATTTTAAAAAACAACTTTATTTTTGTTTATTTACATTGACCTTGGATCTATTAACCCAGTCTTAGATTCAACATGTTTTTACTTGAATTCATAGATCAAATTCATTATAATAATGTTTTCAATGTTGTTGTCAAACAATACAACTTGTAGATTGTATCAATATGCACTCCTTTTTCTTAACATGTTTTCTTCCCTAGATTATCAAGCATGATTTACTATGAAATTTCATAGTAAATGTAATGTGTAATTGTGTCGATTGAAAGTGGATTCCTCCTCAAATCTAGAATACCATTTATAAATAAAAAAGAAATTAGCTTGACTTTCACAACAATAAATTTTAACGGCTTATCTACTAATAAAAGTATGGCATAAATTGTCACTCAAATAGACCCTTCATTTATCAATATTTCATTAGAAATTAAACCACTCTCAACACAGAGTCCTTTGTAGATATGATCGTAATTCGAGAACCATTATTCAAGAATAAAATAAACCATAATCAAAATAAAAAATAATGGTTTGTTTGTTGGCATATTATTTGACTATTTTTCTAGGTAAAACCTCACAAGATCTTCCCCTCTTCCTTGAAATATTCAAATGGAGAGAAACTCAACCACTAGCCACAATAAGGGATGGTAGCCTTAAGGGACTTGACCATATTTGAGCTTATGACCTTTAGTGTAATGGGGCTATACTCAAGAAGTCTAGTCACCATTTGACACCACCGTGACCATGCTATTTGGGCATGACCAATAATCGCTTATATCACAGGGTTATGCCTCACCAACACACCTTGACCAAACCCAAGCCAAGAACACTTTATAATTTTAGAATACGAGTGTGTTTGTTTCACCATAGGTGATCTTGCACCGTCATAAGTAGTCCTGTTACACCCCCCCAAGCTAGCATATTCAAACAACCAACCACCCAATACTTGATAGTGCATGAAGGTAATGTCCTCTAAATAGGCATTCACATACCTTTGATCCACACCCATCAATGATATGTCCTAGCACAATCAACCCACCACTTGCACATTTCCTATCACATCATCTTCGATTGAAGCCTAAACCATAGAGACTCGTCGGTCATCCACCCTCCTACTATGCAAGACATAATTGGTCCTCCTATCCCATGAGCTAGTACACCATCCTAACCATTTATCATTTTCCACACACGAGTTGGTCACCAAATATACCAAATATCGACTGCCCATGCAGACTTTCCAAGTCTTTCCAGCACATCCTCTACCATGGGGAAGGACTCAAACACCCAAGTCTTCCTCAAAGTCCAAGGTCCCAACATTCTCACCCATGACTTAAATATGTCGACATCCTCGTCAATGTTTCTCCATAGGCACATCCACTAAAAGGGTGTTGGCGGTGAAGAGACACTTCCAAAAGTCCCACAACTGACCATGGCTCTAATACCATATGTAACAGGGATAGACGTATCATCCCGGTTGAGCATCCCATTCCAATCAAGAATTTTAGTCACCACTCGAAACCACTGTGACCTTACTAATTGTTAGAATATGTAACGATGGCTTATGTGATATATTGGTAAAATATCATTGAAAGGCATAAAATAACTCTAATATTATAAAATAGAGTTATCTTGCATGCATCATTGTAATTATATCATTTGTAACCATTCTCTATATAAAGAGGAGGAAATTCATTTATCCCACATGTGTTATGGGATGTATTGTAATTCAAACCTCTTGGTATATAAGAGAGGTGAAGGAGACCATTTTGGGTATGTGTTGATTATAGTTCATCACACATCACATGTTGTGTATGTCATTTGTACACACATGATTAAGTGATGGAGCTTGATGTGATGCATATGTGAGGATGCCATGTAATATTGGAGATCTATTTGCATAATAATGGAAGATGCAACCCTTCCCGTGGACGTAGCCCAGATTGGGTGAACCATGTTTATAAGTGTTCTCTTGTTGTTCTCTTTTTTTTCAATTTTATTTCATGTTGTATGTTGCTTGGTAGATAGAAGGATAGACTTATAATGCTTTCCTTAGTTTATATTGTGTTATGATATTATTTCATATGTTCACAATATTCTAACATGGTATCAGAGTAGGTTGCTATGCTCTACCTTCTTCGGTAAAATTTTATTTTTGATTTTTAAGAAACATATGTTCATGATTTTACTTGGGATCTTCACAGTTTGTGGTTTTGGAACCCAATCTGTAATACCCATGTGGTATTTTTTCAAATCTGGGCTTTATTCTACATATTTGTTTTTTTTCTTTCAAACCCTAACCCTTGTAGAGTAGTGTTTAATGTAAATTTGGGCGAAAAATTTCAGATCATTTTTAACACTTTTTGTGCATACTTTTAAGAAATAAATTGCATATCTGAGTTCCTCTCGCAAAAATACTCAATTTAAAAAAAAAAATCATCTCGTTTGGAGTTTGGATGGTGGAGATGTCGCTATTTTAAATTTAGTTATGTTCCAAATTTTTTGGTGACGGCCGCGCGGACTGCAGAGCGAAAATGTTTTGATTGGGTGCCCAAATTTCTATTATGTTTGCTGAGGTGGATGCGGAACAACTTCTCCAGTTCCAAAAACAGGTTATAATAAACATTCTGGGAAATATTGACCGAGTTATGGTCATTTTAAATTTTCCTCTTTTTTGCTTTTGGTTTTTTGCTATAGAGTACAGATCCATCTTTTAGCAGTTGTTGGGCTTCGGTTTTGGTGAGAAAGTTCATTTTTTTATTCATCTCTTATCTTGAAATTCTTGTCATGAGCTTCTTGATCTCTTTGCATTAGGGTTTATGTTCTTATTTCTCTTGTTTACAAAGGTTGTTTTGTTCTTATGTCTCTAACCTTCTTTGTGTGGAAGATGCTTTGACATTTTCAAGGGCATGGATATCTAGTATGGTAATGATGACATCAATAAATGAACCTATGCTTAGGATTTAGTTGTTTCATGACTATATTTTCATATCTATAAGTGATATCATTGTTTTATTTGATCAATTTTTTTGCCCAATATTCTAACATGGTCTCACTCTTCTAATAATGACAATGATGCTTCTATATGTGTTATCTTGTGATCATTATTTGCTTTATTTATATGTTATTGCTGACCTTTGTGTAAAAGCAATTTCATTGTTTTTATAAGCAATCTCTTTATGATCATTATATGCTCTTGCTAATTAATTTTTTGAGTAAAATCAATTTTTTGAATCTATCTGATATCATATTTTTGGCTTGTCATAAGTTCTTTAATTGGGGTATAGTTTTTTTTCTCATGTGTTGCAGAAACAGTATCTAGTTCCCGTGTTGTTTGTCTCTAACATTCCTATATGGAAGCATTGACATGTGTTGTGTGTCTCTAACGTTCCTATATGGAAGCATTGACATTTCCAGGGCATTTCATCTCTTGCATATTAACATAATGTTAACAAGGAATGAACCCATGATTATGGCCATTAGTGACTTGTCATTTTATAATCTAAAAGTGATATCATGGGTTGATCATAATTTGATGTATGTTGATCATGTTAAACATTTTGATCTATTTTCATTTATATCATGTCATGTTTATTTCGATCATCTTTTACTCAATGTTAATATGGCTTTGACCAATCTTATAATCTTAAAATCTTTGTCATGAGCATCTTGTTCTTGTTGCATTGAGATTTCTATTCTTATGATTGCAGAGGTTGTCTTATTCCTACTTGTCTCTAACATTCCTATATGAAAGCATTGATATGTTTTTCTTGTCTCTAACGTTCCTATATGGAAGCATTGACATTTTCAGGGCATTCATCTCTTGCATATTAACAAGATGTTAACAAGAAATTAACCTATGTTTAAGATTAGTTGCTTGATGACTATATTTTTCATATATTTAAGTGATATCTTGGCTCATTATTCTATCTTGATATCTATTATGCTCACTCATGTTTATGCTCCTCTATTTATTATATCGTGTCATGTCCTTTTTTGCACCGAGAGGCGCTCTACATCCCAGTATGAGGGAGATCTTGTAACATGTGAGTGTTTGTCGAGTTTGTCGAGTGTTTGTCTATAACAAAATAATACAAAGTAAAAAGTAATAAATAGTATGTCGGCCATAAACAAAAAAGAATAATACAAAGTAAAATGTAAATATGAGACTTAAACTAGAGACTTTAGAGCTTAAGATTGGGTGATAAATATTATGTCGGTCATAAACAGAAAAGAATAATTCAAAGTAAAAAGTAAATATGAGACTTAAACTAGAGAATTTATTGTTTACTTTTAATACAAAGTAAATGTAAATATGAGATTTTAGAGTGTTTGTCGAGTAACAAAATAATACAAACTAAACAAAAAAGAATAATACAAAGTAAAAAGTAATAAATATTATGTTGGACATAAACAAGAAAGAATAATACAAAGTAAAAAGTAAATATGAGACTTAAACTAGAGACTTTAGAGCTTAGGATTATGTGGCTCAGGTATTGCACTCAAGTAGCTATTCAAGGAGAGGTTTGCATCTCGGGAGATTTGATCCCTCTCAGCGCTTGATAGAGCCTAAAATTTGGATCTATGCTAGTTGTAATCTTTTGCTCAAATTTATATGGTCTTGCATAGAAGCGACATCATTTATTTATATGTTCTTGAGCAATGTCATATTATCATATCTCATGTCTTTTGGGCTTATCATGTTTTATATGCTTTATTCTTGGAAGTTCTTTTGTGCAGATTTGCTATCCATGTTGTGGGATAGCTTGCTTCTGTTATTCCTTCCTTGTTTAAGCATATTGTTGGGCCCTGGAATTGTCCATTTTTCCATCATTTATCGACATACCTTTCATCATTTTTCTTACCATTATTTCTCATTTATCATTCCATTTTTTATCCATTTGTTTTAGCTGCGCGTTGAACAGCCTGCTACTTCCATTGATGTTTTAAGTGGTTAATAGTGATTATTTTCCTTTATCTTTGATGAATTAAAAGACTATTATGCATAATTTTACTAATGATAGTTTGTGGAGTGAGTTGTCACGTACAGGACGCTCATAGCTAGCTGTTACAGCTTTAACCGAAAACGCATGCCACATAAGAACACCCTGATTTGCGTCTTGATTTGCGTCTTGATTTGCGGGCAGATGCAAACGAATCTCAAAAATCCGAGACATGGGTTTTGTGCGTAACATCCTCATTTACCTGAATTGCGAGGAAATTGCCAAAAAAAGCTACAGTTTCCGATATGCATGTGGTTCTTCAAGAGGGTATTTTCCAGATTTGGTGTTGCGGCCGGTTCCAAAGTTGCCAACAGTTACGGCCGTGTTCCAGCTGTTGCAGATCACAAGTTGGGGGCTCAGTTCTTCATTTCCATGAGATAATTTTATGTATAAATATGTAATCAATCTCATTGAGAAAGGAGGATAGATTGATAGGGGAAGCATGATAGATTAGGCAGGATAAGAGATGGATGATAGGAGATGTAAGATAGGAGAGAACCCAATGTTATGATGTAGAATTTGATCCAGATCTATTGTAATTCTTCCATTATGATAATATATGCTGGCAGTTTCTTAATTCTGGAGTTGTAGACTTTCATTGTGGAGATCCAGATCTGCTCAGTGGAGGAAGGGCCCTCTTCCCTGAGCAGATGCTGGTAATGTTAATTGTAAGTGTGTTATTGTTTAGATCTGCTTATTATTTCGTTTATGCTTTCATTCATTAAGCTTATCATAGTTGTATGCTTTCATTCATTAGATCTGTCATAATCGTTGTGTTGATAATTCATTTGTTAGATCATTGGACAACACAAGACTTATTTTAGATTTATACAATCAGATCTTGTTTCATAGGAATAGATCTTGTTGAAGTGTGTTTGATTTATAGTTTGATTTACTTTAAAGAAGTTGTGATTTAGTTTACAAATATTTTCGATTGCATACCAATAGATAACAATGTCAGGTAGAAATTGTACTTGCATATATTTTACACGATAGCTTTGAAATAAAAGACTTCCTCGGGTTGATAATTTATGTTTAGCACTCTACATGTTAAAGTTTTAATTAACTGGCATATAGTGGGCACGACATTTTGGCGTCGTTGCCGGGGAAGTTATCAATTGTGCAATAGTATATCTGACATTGTTTTGCAGATGCATTGTTAAAATAGGGCATGTAGGTTGCATGATTACATTTCAGTTTATTGAATTTATTTTGAGTGTTAATTTTCTGTCTTTACATTCAGTTTTATTTCATTTTCAATCTTTGTAGCATAAATCTTATCATTCCCCTTAGTGGTGTTGTGAGCACCAGCCATTCTACTAACAAGTTGACGGGAACATTGGAAGGAGGAGCCTCAAGATAGCACACAAAGAATCTAATGAAGAGATGGCAGGTGAAAAATATGGAGAAGTTGTTACCTTCGAATTTCCCATCAAAGATTCAAGAGGAGTGGCACCAACGAAAAGAATTCCCCCACATGTTCTACCAAATTTTCACGGTTTGAAAAACGAAGACCCTGATGTATTTTTATTTCAATTTGAAGTACTTTGTAGAGGATATGTTTATTGTGCTAATAATCAAAAGTTGAATGTATTTCCCCTTACTCTAAAAGGAGCAGCCCTCCGATGGTTCATGAGCCTCGGTGGGAATTGTATACAAACTTGGGAAGACATGAAACATGTGTTGTTGAAAAGGTACCAAGATTATTGCAGGGTCAATGAAGACATCTTCGAAATGACACAAGGAGAAGAAGAGAGTCTGGAGGAATACATAGAACGATTTCAATATAACCTCCAAAGATCCAAATAGAGGAAACTGGGGAAGGAAATCTTAAAAACACTTCTACTCAAGGGAATCCAAGCTGAATGTTTAGAAATATTGAATCTGATCGGAATAGGTAATGTATTTCAGTTAGCATATGATGATATTTGTGAGTTATGTAGAAGGTATTCAAGAGGAAACTTCAAGACTGGTAAGAATTCTAAGGAACTTTTATCTTTATTTTTGAAATCTGCTGCAAAAACAAGAGTTTTACGAGCTGAAATCAGCAATTTATTTAAAATTTCTAAAGCTGATTCACAATCGGTTGTTTTGCAGGATAAGGAAAAGCAGGACGAAATAAGAGAAGCAAGGGATTTTCCTTTGGATAGTCTTGAAAGTTGTGGTATATGTGACTTGAATCATTCCACAGATCATTGTCCCTCTTTACTAAAGATGAAAGAAACATATCATAGAGATCTGGGAGTTGCCACCAGCTCATTGCAACAGTCATGTCACCCATGGCCTACATCTATGGTTCAAAATTCTATCCCTCCATTTTCTTACTCTCATACTCAGCCATTGAATACTCTTCCACCATGGCAGCTGTTGCAGCCTCAATTTAACTCTTACCTACCTTACCCACAAGGTTGGAATGGCCCATCTTATGATCATATGGCCACTCTCCCTCATGTTGCAACACAACTTGGTCCTTCAATATCAACCTCACAACTCAATCATCTACATCAGCCACATCTATCTTCTCATCAAACTCCTTGGTATCCAACACAATTTCCTGTCCAATCCACCATCCACCCTAACCATAATAAAGAAATACAGTATGCTTACAGTGCTGAACTGCAAAATGTTCCTACACTTCCCTCTTGTTCTACCTCATCTACACCATTGCAAAAAGGTTGTGCGTTGTTGCAGCAAATCCATACAAGGCCTGAACATGTTTTAGATCCAAGTTTTGCAGATGGACTTTCTTCTAGTCCTCATAAGCAAGCAGACAAGATCAACAATACACACGTAATATTTGATGGAGAACAGTCATTGGAACCAAAAGCATCATTCACATCATTAGATCCGGAAATCTTATGCATTGAGGAAGATCAGTTTAATAAGGATCTTCATGGTGTAACATCCATGAGCAATCAAGGGAACAAAGACTATATTGAAGCTTGGTTTCAATCTGTCATCGGTCTGCAGCATCATTTCATACTTCACCAATTCTTGGCACCATCATTTGAAGGGAAGTTGATCTCTCATATCCTAGAATTCATAAAGTTATATTTTTCTATTGGGAGTATGAGCATACTCGAGTCACTTTTTCGAAAATGGCTCCATTGGAAATATGCATACACTTAAACAATTTTTATATTTCCAAGTAGAATAGAGTAGGATAGAATATCAGAATAAAACCATGCTTTTATTTGGCTTTTTATTTTTATTTTTGAATAAGTATGCTCTCTTCCTGCGCCTTGTTGCGATCTGGAAGATCAGAAAGTAGAAAGATAAGGAATGGGTATGAGATGTTTTCATAAATGCTTTGGAATTGTTGACTATTTGAACAAAATGCCTAAGTCATTTTTGTCATCAATTTCTCAATTTCAATTTGTCTCTATTTGTTACAAATAAAAATAAAAATATCATGAAAACGAAATTACAGTAATTAGGGAAAGCGAATGAAGAATCCACAGGAAAATGAGCCCATGATTATGGAACCCTTCAAGCTTGAAATTTGATATGAATTTGTTAGCTACAACACCCAGTTGTGAATGATTACTCTCAGCTGTGATTACTCTCAGCTATAACAGTGAGCTGCAACATTGGTTGTAACAGGGAGATGCAACACCCAACTGTGACTGTGATACAGGTAAACATTTATGAGCTTGAGATACGTGGGTGTTGCACATCATGGTATGTCTTTAGTTTTTATTTTCCATAAAAATGCACATGCTTTATTTCAACATTATGTCATTTTTTTTAAGAGTTGCAGCTGCGGATGCAACAAACCGTGTAAATCAATCTAGGTGCTCAATGCTTGAAATTTTTGGTATGGATGTGTGTTATATTTAAATTTACATTATTAAAAACATCCACATCTATTCCAATCACTTTTTGGGGTCAAATTTCATTTATAAAATTTTTGGTGACATTTTTGGCTTAAAATTTTTACTGAAACACAGTCGGGACAATCCATTTTTGGGAGACCAAATGAACTTATTTTTAAAACCTGTTTACATCTCAAGTATCCCTTTGAATCTAGTTTCCAAAACAATTTGAATTTTTACAATTGGGTGTCAAACGAAAATTTTATGGCCAAAATACTAACAGGATGTCAAGCTGGCGGCTTAGGAACAAAGTTGGGACAGTCAATTTTTGGATGCCTTATTGGATATATTTTGCAAACCTGTTTCATTGGTATATTACTCTATGAATCTAGTTTACAATGCAATTTGAATCATTCCATTCCGATATCGTATGTAAATTTTATGACCAAAATACTGACTGCCTATCACAAATCTGCATTCCTAAAACTCTATTTTCTAGACTGTTCATTGGCTTATTTGACCCATCAATTCTTGTTGGATTCAAAACCTATTTCTAATGGAGATACCTACATGAATCTACTTCCATCTCCAATTGGAATCACATCAATCCGTTATCAAACGAAAACGTTAAGCCTAAAACCGTGACTGTTGGTCTAGTCCAGAATTCGAAAAGACACCTTGTCATGCAGGTTGTTAATGAGTGATTTGGAAGATCATTGCATAGAATTTTAAAAACTTGTTTCTAAATGGAAATATACCTATGAATTTACTTTCATTTGGTTTTTGAATCACTCAAATTGGACAAGGAACGAAGAAGTTATGATCAGAATACCGTTGGTGAGTCTAGATGGACATTGCTCTGCCGCAGGTATAAAATGGATTTTGCTTTGTTCATTTTTATTTGGATTTGTTTTATGAGTAATTGCTTGTTGTTTTTTTCATAAGTGTTGGGTGAAGAGAGACCAATCATCTCTCTTCTTCCATCATCTCATGTTTTATTGCAGGCAAATGCTAGGTTTTGCAGGTCCTTGGAAGAAGAAGGTCAATGCATGCACAAGTGACTCTTGAAGACTTTTTATCAATTTGCAATTGGATTGAGCACATAAAAAAATTGGAGAGATTGATGTGCAAACCATACAGAGTCCAATGTTTCCGAAGTCAAGTCCCATTACTACATGCCAAGAATCATTTTTAGACACTTGTCATCCCACTTGTTGCTGAAAGAAACCCCTCAAGAAGCCAATTTCCCTATGGTAGATTCATTCACCCTCCTCATTTCAAAACCCCAAAAATCCATTCATGTCGAAGTCCCATTTTCCACTTCTTATGTCGTCACCATAACCATTTTATTTCCCTATCACTACTACATCATGACTTCACATATACTTTCCGCTTCTGAGTTTCATGTTGGTCCTATTTTTCACTATGATTCTTCACAATCATTTATTTTGTACTCGTATTGGATGATGTGGAATGCATTAAGGTCCACATTCCAATGGTCTTGTCCCATCGACTCTGACACATCATCTGGGATCAAGATTAGAGTTTTTATAGTGCCCTAGTATCTGCATGAATCAATGGCAGATTTCCTTGTTGTTAATCATGGGGATTCATCAATGCCTCTTGATTGACAAATCTTGCAGGTGACTCGACTCCAACACATCCATTCGTACCTGTCAAGATGCACTAAGGTACTTTAGAGCTCACTGTCATCAAAGGTGAGTTTCTTCACATTGGTTAACAGCATACATTAATGGCTGGTAATCCAATGATTTCTTTCCATGCTCGACTTCAGCACATTCATTCGCATGGTAAGAATTGTACCCCGGTTTTGTAGCAGCTGAAGATTATGTGATCTAATGGTTTCAACAATGATTTGCAACATCATTTGTTCAGTAGTTTTGCAATTCCTTTCCATTTTCAGTTCAGCACTTGATTTTCAGAATAAGAGAAAGGACTTTCTGCTTCTATGGTAGAATTTTTGCTCATCAATTGTCTCAGCAGTTAGTCTTATATGCAACCAGCACAACATCATGGATCAAATTCAGTCTCATCCAGTTTCAGCTCTCATATACATATGTCTCAGCATCAGATCAACCTACATAGCTCCAGCATCCACCAGTCCATCCATGTCAACCAAGGCTTCCATGGAGGTAACACTTGAGGTAAAATAGCATGAGGTTTTTATTTATTAAAGATTTGGGGAAATGTCATGAAGAACCACTAAGCATTAGCCATTTCCATTTTCTAAATAGTCTTTTATGTCCATCCATTCCCATCATTTTCCACTCAGTTTTAACACTTCATCATTTATGCACATCCACTTCAAATTCCAACCCAACATCTCACCAACCCAACTGACCAAGCATACAAAAAAGGGATACCTTATTGTTGTCACACAAGAACCAACAATAGGAAGTTTTGCTACTGCCACACAAGAACCAGCAGTAAAAAAAAAAAAAGTTTTGTTGCTGCCACACAAGAACCAGCAGTAAGAGAAGAAGTCTTGTTGCTGCCACACAAAAACCAGCAGTAAGAAACATACACATCTTGAAAGAGAAGGATAGGCTGGACACAAGAACCTACAACATGAAAAGTTGATGGAGAAGCCATTCCTTCTCAAGAGTATGCTATCACACAAGCACGATAGAAAACAAATGCATGATTTCTTTGATTTGTTTGCTTTGTTCAGTGGTGCACATAATGGTTCACATCTTCATAAGTCTTGAGCATGAGCATGAGCATGATACATGCACAATGGAAATCCTGTAGCAGCCTTTTTAAGGTCTGATGTGAAGTGTATCTCAGCAGCATGAAGGTAATGACTACTCTCAGCATTGGTCATTTGTCAAGTTTGACAGAATTTCTCAAATGAGTTTGATTGTTGTAGAATGTGCAAAAGAATGCTTGGCATCTCATTCAACGAATAGTCTTGTGGCATTGGCATGGCTTTCATGGTTAATAAAACATGGTTGCCTCTATTTACAATCATAAATGAAGTTTTCTAATGATTTGGGCATTTTTGTTCTGAAACAAACACATGCTGCCAGATAACAGGGTATGAAACAAGGGTAGGTGATTTGTTCTTCCCACGCTCTAAAAAGAAATTTGATCATTTCAATGCTGCATTCAATTGCTTTATTCATCCCTTCATATATCATTTCATGCTCATCATTTTTTAGGATTCAGTTGGTGTGCCAATTGTTGGAGATCATTGGTTTTCTTTCAAATTCACAAAGAGGCAATATGAAGAATTGATTACACACTTGGGTTGAAGTTGGTTTTAATAAACCAGAATACATGAGATATCCTCAGTTTGGGGGAGATGGTTGTTCACAACTAAGATGACAACTCCTCTTTTGCATGAGGACATGCAACATATTCAGTTTGGGGGAGTGGTTTTTGACATTTTTGTGCATATTAATTTTTTTTATTCATTCACAGCTGGCAAAAATGAAGAATTTGATTTAAGGATATCTCACAAACCACGAATTGGATCCTCGTGAAATTTGGACAGGGAATGCATAACAACATGATGAACAACCGTGGTAAGTTTCAGCTCAATCCAGTGCATGGTTTTCGAGAAAATGGCCATCATCACCTACAGCCAATTCGCATTTTTCTCGAAATACATGATGTGGGTTCATCTAATTTTTGGTGAGGAGATGCACTATAATGGTATTTACCTTCTTGAAAAATTTCAGCCCAACCCAGTTTGTAGTTTTTGAAATATTGGCTCTGGAAGTTCAGCTGCAATACATTTTTATTCATTGTTCAAAAGTGCAGAATTTGATTTGGGCATATCTTTCAATTGGTAAGTTAGATTCTCATGAAATTTGGACAGGGAATGCATAACAGCATGATGAACAACCATGGCAAGTTTCAGCTCAATCCAGTGCACGGTCTTCGAGAAAATGGCCATCATCACCTACAGCCAATTCGCATTTTTCTTGAAATCTGTGATGTGGGTTTGTCTAATTTTTGGCGTGGAGATGCATTAGAGTGGTAACTACTTGCCTGCAAAATTTCAGCCCAACCCAGTTCGTCATTTGGGAGAAAATGGCTTCAGAAGTTTCCCGTTCAAAAAGGCTAAAACGCCGTAAAATATTGTCGTTTCCTGTTCTCCGGCGACCGTTTTCCGGCGGCTGCCCATTTTCCGGCAGTTGCGACATCTTTTCCGGCGGCTACGACATATTTTCTGGCGACCGTTTTCCAGCTGCTGCCTGTTTTCCGGCAGCTGCGACATCTTTTCCGGCGGCTGCGACATATTTTCCGGCAGCTAACCATTTTCCGGCAGCTGCGACATCTTTTCCGGCAGCTGCGAGTCCACCAAATACGCCGCTAAATTTAGCGTTGTTCCGCCAAATTCGCCGCTAAAACCTTCGCCAACTTCTCTGCTAAAATAAGCTGACTCCGCCAAATTTGCCACTATATTTAGCGTTGTTCCGCCAAAATCTTCGCTAAAACCTTCGTCAAATTCTCTGCTAAAATAAGCTGTGACTTTGCCAAATTTCTACTAAAGAGCTGCGAATCCGCCAAATTTTCTGCTAAATCCTCCGCTAAGTGACTCTGTCAATTTGTGTTAAACTCTCTATTTCTTCTAGCTGCAGCTGTGAAATGGTAAAATGAAGGAACAAGTGAATGAGTTTTTTTTCAAGTTGGATGCTACACAGGTATTGGGTTGCATGAGGACATGCAACAAGTTCAGTTTGGGGGAGATGTTGGGCCCTGGAATTGTCCATTTTTCCATCATTTATCGACATACCTTTCATCCATTTTCTTACCATTATTTCTCATTTATCATTCCATTTTTTATCCATTTGTTGTAGCTGCGCGTTGAACAGCCTGCTACTTCCATTGATGTTCTAAGTGGTTAATAGTGATTATTTTCCTTTATCTTTGATGAATTAAAAGACTATTATGCATAATTTTACTAATGATAGTTTGTGGAGTGAGTTGTCACGTACAGGACGCTCATAGCTAGCTGTTACAGCTTTAACCAAAAACGCATGCCACATAAGGACACCCTGATTCGCGTCTTGATTTGCGGGCAGATGCAAACGAATCTCAAAAATCTGAGACATGGGTTTTGTGCGTAACATCCTCATTTACTCGAATTTCAAGGAAATTGCCAAACAAAGCTACGGTTTGCGATATGCAGGTGGTTCTTCGAGAGGGTATTTTCCAGATTTGGTGTTGCGGCTGATTCCAAAGTTGCCAACAGTTATGGTCGTGTTCCAGCTGTTGCAGATCACAAGTTGGGGGCTCAGTTCTTCATTTCCATGATATAATTTTATGTATAAATATGTAATCAATCTCATTGAGAAAGGAGGATAGATTGATAGGGAAAGCATGATAGATTAGGCAGGATAGGAGATGGATGATAGGAGATGTAAGATAGGAGAGAACCCAATGTTATGATGTAGAATTTGATCCAAATCTATTGTAATTCTTCCATTATGATAATATATGCTGGCAGTTTCTTAATTCTGGAGTTGTAGACTTTCATTGTGGAGATCCAGATCTGCTCAGTGGAGGAAGGGCCCTCTTCCCTGAGTAGATGCTAGTAATGTTAATTGTAAGTGTGTTATTGTTTAGATCTGCTTATTATTTCGTTTATGCTTTCATTCATTAAGCTTATCATAGTTGTATGCTTTCATTCATTAGATCTGTCATAATCGTTGTGTTGATAATTCATTTGTTAGATCATTGGACAACACAAGACTTATTTTAGATTTATACAATCAGATCTTGTTTCATAGGAATAGATCTTGTTGAAGTGTGTTTGATTTATAGTTTGATTTACTTTCAAGAAGTTGTGATTTAGTTTACAAATAGTTTCGATTGCATACCAATAGATAACAATGTCAGGTAGAAATTGTACTTGCATATATTTTGCACGATAGCTTTGAAATAAAAGACTTCCTCGGGTTGATAATTTATGTTTAGCACTCTGCATGTTAAAGTTTTAATTAACTGGCATATAGTGGGAACGACACATATGATGGTTGCGGATCTCTGTTTTTTCAGCATTGTTCCTCTTAAGAAGGAATGTAATGTTGAATTTTATCATGCTCTATCATATTTCAATAATGTTGTATGATGGACATCCATCTTCTACTGTTAAAGTCATGATGTTCATCTATATGATATCATTATCGATGTATAGACCATTGGGGTCTTGTTTCTTCGATGTTTGAGGTCTTCTACATATATTTATATTGCACCTTGATTGGAAGAATGTTTGCTATCCACATGTGTATTGGTCATCTAGGTATTTTGTACACTGTTGTGGTGTTCTTAGCCACATGTTCTATTGTATTAGCCATCAGAAAGTATATTTACACTGGTGTGGATGTTATATCAGAGTTCTTCAACTATCAGTTATGGTTGTGATGATTCTTGTGGTGATCTAGGCACCTTGTTGTTGGATTGCGTCACATGTTCTCGACATTATACTGTTGGATCTAGTATCCATAAAGGCTTCTCTTTAGATTTGGGATTGGTATTTCATCGTACAACCTGGTTCGTGCGCAGCTTCATGATTCAATGAGAAGCAGTTGTTCTTCATCAAATCCATGAGGTGAAGTGTTTTTTATTCACATCTTATGGAGCATTCTGGAAGTTGTCATCAAGGGGGATGTTGGTGTGTGTTCACCTTCCTTCCGTTTGTATTCTTTCTCCCAGTGATCATTAAGGGGGAGTGTTAGAATATGTAATGATGACTTATATGATATATTGGTAAAATATCATTTAAAGACATAAAATAACTCTAATATTATAAAATAGAGTTATCACACATGCATCATTGTAATTATATCCTTTGTAACCATTCTCTATATAAAGAGAAAGAAATCCATTTATCCCACGTGTGTTATGGGATGTATTGTAATCCAAACGTCTTGGTATATAAGAGAGGTGAAGGAGACCCTTTTGGGTATGTGTTGATTGTAGTTCATCACACATCACATGTTGTGTATGTCATTTGTACACACATGATTAAGTGATGGAGCTTGATGTGATGCACATGTGAGGATGCCATGTAATATTGAAGATATGTTTGCATAATAATGAAAGATGCAACCCTTCCCGTGGACGTATCCCATATTGGGTGAACCACGTATATCGATTTTCTCTTGTTGTTCTCTTTTCTCAAATTTTATTTCATGTTTTATGTTGCTTGGTAGATAGAAGGATAGACTAGTAATGTTTTCCTTAGTTTATATTGTGTTATGATATTATTTCATATGTTCACAATATTCTAACACTAATTGGGCTTGACCAACAATTTCTTGTATCACATGGGATAAGCCTCACCAACACATCCGGAGACCAAACCCAAGTCAAGCATACATTATACTTGTGGAATATGAGTGTGCTCATTTCACCATAGGTGATATTGCACCAATGCCACCTAACCATAGACAACCTCATTATGCCTCCCTGGGTCCAACATAGTCGAACGACCAACCACCCAATATAGGATAATGTTATCATACATCTAGACCAATACTTGATAGTACCCAAAGGCAATTCCATAGGTGTTCACATACCTTTGAAGTTTGTTCCACACTCATCAATGCTATTGTCCTATCATGGTAAACACCCCACCTACACATTGTCATCTCATTGTCCTCCATCAAAACTTGAACCACAAATCCTTGTCAGTCATCCACCCTCCTACCATGTAATACTTCCTTGGTCCTCTTATCCCATGAGATAGTCAATCACATTTCTTTTATTTGTTATTATGAGGATGTTGACTCTTTCATATGCTTGGGGCTTGACTTATGTTGTGCTACTAAGGATTCGTTAGATGTACTTTCAGTGTTGATCAATCTAAGGCACAAGAGTTTATTATGCTCTATAATCATAGAATCACAAAATGATTCAAAGGAGGGTATCTTGTAAGAATCCCCTTGACTAATAAGTGCTTCTCTAGTGAAGTGAAAAGTAGATATTAAAATAAAATTGTCATTGCCAAGCTTAGAAATAATAAGATATATAATTTGTTCATTTTCATACTTTATCTTACATTCTATAAGTAATAATGGGTGTTTTAAACTTGATAGAAAATTTTCAATGCAAGAGAAATCACCGGGATTTAAAACAATTAATTGATTTGTGAGGTAGTGGGATCAAACATAATTATGATTACCAAACACAGTTTCCAACTTTTTCCAAGTTGCGTCTAAGGTCTCAATTCCTTGAAGGTGAAACTATAAATTCTTGGAGATTGATATCCCTATCAATCCATATGTTCAATCCTTGTTATTATCCTATTTTCCTTTCTTTAATATATCAAGGGGTACAATTTATGTTCCCAAGGTATCCTAGTAATCCCCCTACTATTTATTAAATCCTCCATATGAAATTTTCATAAAAATTAATTAGAACTAATAAGTAGGATATCACTTCGAATGGAAAACCTCTCATAAAGTGTCATAGCACAAATCTTGATTTGGAGAAGCATATGCTCTTTTGACATAGATTTAGAGGAATCCATAGATATATGGTGAATTATTTTGGGTACAGGGAGGTCAATCATTGAACTAGTGGATATTTTGGAAAGTGTGGGGAAAACCCCATCCCACAAATGAAAACCGTAGAGTGAACTTGGGGATTCCTGACCAGCAATCCTACAATGGGGTTGGAATGGTTGACTATGGCCCACTTGTTGATTATAGTGACAACTCTCTAATAGAAAATGATATCTTTGTCAATTTAGAGTCAATGGACAGTTAAGTGAGGGGCATTTATTTAGTGGGCTACTATGGCGGCGGGTTTATCAATGATGATGGGGTTTTAGGTTTTGGTTTCCAGCCTCCTAGTCGAAGTCCTTTCACTTCTACAGCTCTCTCAGGTGAGTCCTCTAGACTTCCTACTAGGGATGTAAAGGCTTCCAAGGGGATTCATTTTCTTACGGTCCTGCAACGGAGGAGGGTGCTCAGCTAAACTATAATGTGTCGTTTGTTGAAGAGACTAAGAATGAGGTTTTGAGGCTAGAGGCCCAAAAGGTCGAGGATGTGACCACCATGGTGAAAGAGGCCACATGCAAAAATCAGAAGGTCATTAAATCACATGGGGGGGTTACATTGGTTCTTGGAAGAGAAGTTCAGGTGGAACAAATTGGGCTACTCCTTGAAAAAACCCTAGTGGGTAAATTCCTTAGCAGGAAGATGAGCATTGACAGTTCGAATAGATGGATTCAACAGACTTGGGTCTCAGTGGTTGGTTATAGTCTTATTTTTCATATGCTTGAGAAGGGTTGGCTAGGGTTTATCTTTAGAACCCAAGAGGATGCTAATAAAATTATTCGGGGTCTTTCATTTTGTAAGAAGGCTATAATGACCCTCAAGCCATGGCACCCAAGGTTCAATGCACATGAATAATTTGTGAAAGCCACATCGGTATGGGTAAAATTGCCACAAGTGTCGATGGAGAACTGGAATGACCACTCACTCAAGGCTATTGGAGACTTGCTTAGTAAGCGCATACTTGCATATGATTCTTATAAACTCCATAATGCTCGTTTTGCTGCTAAAATATTGGTCGAAATAGATGTTAGTTTGGGTTTATTTGAATCTTTAGAGATAGAATTGGGGTCCTCAAATCATTTGCAGATTCTAGATTATGTTAATTTCCCTCTTCGATGTGTATGTTGTCATCAATATGGGCACTCTATTAAAAATTATGGAAAACCTTTTATGAAAAAAATCGGGAAGGAAAAACATCCTAATGTCTCTTGTAGTACTATGGGTAAGGGTCCTCCTACACAATCCTCTCCCCCACTCGTCCCGGTGGAGGAGAAACCTTAGAGAGTGGTGGATTCTAACTTAAAGGGGAATATGCATGGTAATATGGTGGTTCAATTTGGGTCTCTTGCACTTCTATTGAAGGAGCATTCCCCTACAAATTCCTTCTCCACAGATACACTTGACCTCTACCTTTCACAAAAACATAAGTTAAATTACTTATGGTAGTCTATTGTTACTCGTTCTAAGAAAGGAAGCCAAATTCATAGCAGATTGGAGACTTCTAATCTAGTGATGAGATCAGAAACAATCACAAACCTATCTAGGACTACTTATAGAGATCCCTCTTATGTTTAAGATGTTTTTCCTCTTATTGCAATAGTGGTTAACCTCTCTACTAATGTGGACTCAAGGGATAGCAATCCATGAACCCTATCAAAGTCTTTGAATCTTTCAGGGAATGAGATATCCCCATCAAAAATTCAAGGTGGAGGCCATTATGACCTCGGGATTGGATAATTTTTTCTCAAACTGGTGGTTTGGCTTTGGACACTTTGAAGGAGTTTGGGGGCTCCAAAGTAGGCCATAAATATGCCATAAAACAACCTCGGAAAAAAGCATTATGGGAATTCAACCAAGGGAAAGAAAAGCCTTATTTTAGGGGTTCTTAGAGAAAGGAATGCTCCAGGTGGGGTGGCTCCATGAATATCCTCTCTTGTGACATGCGTAGCTTGGGGAGTCCAACCAAAAAAGTGGCCCTCAAGAGACTTATAGATACTCTCAAACCTTGTGTTTTTTTCACTCAAGAAACCATGAGTGGAGGGGAAAATGTTGATAAGATTTTGGGGAAACTGCTCCCAAACTGGAAATTTATGTCTCTGGACTCTTTTGGGATCTCTAGTGGGTTGGTTACAGGTTGGAACCATTCTCTATCTCTAATAAATACCTTCGAAACATTTTCATGTCTTTGTACTCAGGTTTATAACAATGAACTTGGAAAATCTTTACAACTCCCTAACATATATGGGCCTTATGAGGGTAGAGAAGCCTTCTCAACCTCATTGTTGGATACTGACTAGATCAAGGAGGAAGAGCTTGTCCTTGTGGGAGACCTAAACCTAACTCTACATAGATGAGAGGTTTGGGGAACCTCATTTATATTGGATACATCTGCAAGTTTCTTCTATGATTTGTTTGAAGCAATTGGGCCAATGGAAATTGAGCCCTTGGAGATCTCTCCCACTTGGGTCAACAATCATATGGGAGATGATAGTATTGCTAAATACTTAGCATTCATCACTCACTCTTGGATCCCTTATGCTCTATTTAGACATGGGATGAATCCTCCAAGGTGTCTGATCATTTCCCTGTCCTTTGGAGGTGGCTAGTGCTAGTTGCAAACCCAATGCTCCTTTTAAATACAATCCTGCATGGGATGAGGAGGAATACTTTAAAATTTTGGTTTATGATTCTTGAAACATTATGACCCAGAACTGGAGGATTAATATGCATGTGTTCAATTGTCCAAATCATTAAAGATGGTCAAGGAACGGGCCATTCCTTGGGCCAAATATCACCTTGTCTCAAGGGACAAATCCCTCAAAAATATAGATCATGATTTGGCTCATCTATACAAAAAACAAATTAATAGAATCATTATTGTAGAAGTTGATTGTTCTATAAAAGGTTTAGAATCATATAAATCTAAGTTGTTGTTAAACAGAGAGAAGGATTGGAGGATAAAAAATTAGAGCCACCTGGCTCTCTTCAAGTGATCAAAATACAAAAAAAAAAATCATAAATTTTCAAACCAAAGAAAAAGTATTAATACTATTTGGGACATGAAGGATGATATGGGGAACACGGTGAAAGGTTTTCACGACTTGGAAGACTATGGGGTAAGGCACTTTTCCTCCTTACTCAAGGTTCTCGAACATGAAAATATGGGGGATATCTTAAAGGTCATCTCCACCTTTCACGGAATGGTAGAGTCTGTTGAAAATGAATCCGTATATAAGGATGTTACTCTAGAGGAACTTTTGAAGGTCATGACTACCTTTTAGAAAGAAAGAATCCCAGGGTTAGATGGATGGCCAATTGAGTTTTTTTTAACGTTTTCTGATCTAGTAGGGGAATATCTTCTCAGGATGGTTGAAGAGGTCATAATTCATGGTAAGATCCCAATAGGTCTCAACTCTACCTTTTTTACATTAATCCCAAAAAAGGATCAGCGTGTCTTCTATGAGGCTTAAACCCATTTTATTAACTTCATATGGATTGTGCAGTTTGGTTTTCTTGAAGGCAAGCTCATTCATGAAGCCATTAGGTAATCCCAAGAGACCCTTCATTCCATCAAGGTATCTTCCCTCCCTACTTTTGTTCTCAAACTTGATCTTTCCAAATCCTATGACCATGTCTCTTAGATCTTCCTCATACTATTGTTGCTCCATGTTGGTTTCTCTTTTGAAGTTGTCATATGGATTATGAGTTGTGTTTGTACTTCTAGTCTCTCCATCCTCATCAATGGGTCAGACTCTACTTTTTCACCCTCTTCTAGAGTATTAAGGAAGGAATGCCCTTTATCCCCTATCTATTTTTAATAGTGCTTGAGAGTCTTAGTAGGGCCTTTTACCAAGCTATAACTCTTAATCACCTTCAAGGAGCAATAATTCTAAGCAACATTGATGTCTCTCGTCTTCTTGGCAGTCGATGATCTCCATTAGTGCGCTTGGAACTTATGTGCTCTGCCGTGACATTATCTTCGACACTTGGGTGTGATATATTTACTAGCTGGTGCATTTTCCTTTGACGAGCTTGGATGGTGATTTCACATTTTAACGCAAAGGGATATATTATCCCACATACATGAGGATATTGATATTTCATGTTTTTATATAGATCAATGTTTCCAAATGTACTAAATGCATTGTGGAATACTAATGGCGCCTTGTGGGCTCAATCCTTGGTGGCGTGTTGTTTGAGTTCCTAGAGAGGTGGTAGCTTGGTTGGGACTTGCGGGTTAAATGGTTTCTTGGAAGTTGGGCTCAAAGCCCAACGTTAAGCGTTTTGCAAACACTTTAATCTATTTGCAAAAACGTTATTGGATTGGAGCTTAGATTTGAGATAGAGTTCTATTTGGATAACTTAAATCGTTTTGCAAAAACTTTAATCTTTTTGCAAAAACGTTATTGGATTGGAGCTTGGATTTGAGATAGAGATAGAGTTCTATTTGGATAACTTAAATCGTTTTGCAAAAACTTTAATCTTTTGGCAAAAACGTTATTGGATTGGAGCTTGGATTTGAGATAGAGTTCTATTTGGATATGAAATCCAAAATATTTTTTATTTGCCGGGTTTAGTTTTAAATAAAAACTATTATAATAAGAACAATAAAAACGTTTAAAACAATTGACTTTGTGGGAATAAGCTACGACCAATGGAATTCTAAATCCCACAAGGTAAGGACAAACCACAAGATTTAAAGGTTTGAGATGAAGAGAAATTGATCAAGTTGACACAAAAACTTGGGTCTTTGGCGAAAATACTAGTGTATTTTTTAACTTACGGCAATGCCTCCTTTGGACTTTTCGATCAATGTACTACCACATCTTGAGCTTTGACCTAAGATCAAAATTTTGGCAAATAAGCTACGACCAATGGAATTCTAAATCCCACAAGGTAAGGACAAACCACAAGATTTAAAGGTTTGAGATGAAGAGAAATTGATCAAGTTAACACAAAAACTTGGGTCTTTGGCGAAAATACTAGTGTATTTTTTAACTTACGGCAATGCCTCCTTTGGACTTTTCGATCAATGTACTGCCACATCTTGAGCTTTGACCTAAGATCAAAATTTTGGCATAGTCAATTATAGTACTAACAGATGGCATACTCCTTTTTTGAAGCGGGAGTATGAGTGAATACCAGCTAATAAATAACATTTTAAATCTATTTTCCTCTTGAACAGAGATGGTCAAGAATATGGAAAAATAATCCATCTACTATTTTGGACAGGATGGGCACCTTTTGGATTGCCTGCAAAGACTTTTCCATGTCCCCTTGTAAGAGATAAAGGGAGGTATGAAATATTTGGGGTATACATTGAAGGAAAATTGCTATAGGAAAGATGATTGGTCTTGGCTCATCTCAAGATTTGAGGGTAGAATACAACTATGGTGCGACAAGTGGATCTCAAAGGGAAGTAAGTTGGTCTTGATCAAAGTAGTTATTGAAGCAATCCTTATTTATTGGCTTTCCCTTGACTCAATTCCAAAAGGAATTTTGGGGAAGATTAAGAGGATATGTGCAAGCTATCTTTGGAAAGGAAGCATAGATTTCAAAGGGGCACACCTAGCCAGCTAAGATTCTATTCCAAAGCCCAAGAAATTTGGTGGGTGGGGAATCAAAGACTTGTTTATGTTTGGAAAATCCCTTGCTATCAAACAATTATGGCAAATTATGACTAAAGATATCCCATGGGAATAATTATTCATCAAAAATATATGGCACCTCTCAATTTAATTGATTGAATTCAAAGTCCAAGGAAGATATCTCCCAATTTATCAAATTATTGGAAGGATCTCTCTTCTACTTTCTCATTGACATGAAATCATTTGTCATGGAAAGATGGTACAGGCTCTCAGGTAAGGATTGGTGTTGATGCTATTCTGAGTTTTAATATGAATGTCTTCCTTCCCCCTGAGATGATTGAACATCTCCAATTGAGAGGTTTGTGCACTTTAAATAAAATTGTCGAAGAGAATGAAACTTCAATTTGGTCACAAAGATGGTTATCTACCTAGGAGGTTGGCCTTAATGATTTTCATGTTCAGTTTGGAATAGTTTTATGGATTACTTGAAGATATCTCACATAAGGATATTAGGGGAACCCAATGAACTGACCTGGTCTTGGAAGGGGGGAGGTGTTTGCACTAAATCTACCTCGGAAAAATTATTCCTTCTCTTAGCTTAAATTGCCCTTGGTCTCAAACTCCACAGCAAAATTGATCACATTTGTTAGATAGGTACTACATAATTTATGGAATGGGTTCCAATAGCTTCTAAACCTCTCATCAAGCTTTGTTGAAATCTCATCCAACTTCAAAACCTCCATTCTAGTCATTTGCAATGTGTATTTCTCTTTGACCTATGTCCCTTTGGTTAAGATATCAAGCTCGTTTTTACCTTGTCTTTTTCAAAATAAAATATTCTAAAATTATTATTTTATAGTTTGGAAAATAAAATAAAAAGGACTTTGCACCCAAGCCAAGACTTTATTTCAAACCCATACCAATGCAAGTACCCGAAACCTAGATAGCTCTACCTTTATTTCAAACCCATACCAATGCAAGTACCTGAAACCTAGAGCTATCATCTTACCATTTTGTTTCTGGTTTGGTTTTGTAAAAATTTG
The DNA here is from genome assembly GCA_027924585.1 of Larix kaempferi. NCBI lineage: Eukaryota > Viridiplantae > Streptophyta > Pinopsida > Pinales > Pinaceae > Larix > Larix kaempferi. Next base: position 2,957,267 of record BSBM01000184.1, on the reverse strand, counting down.
GGAACCCATACCAATGCAAGTACCCAAAACCTAGAGCTATCATCTTACCTTTTTGTTTCTTGTTTGGTTTTGTAAAACTTTGGGGTTTGGTCATTGAAACCAACATCCTAAGCCATTAACAACATTGTCACCAAACACAATAATCCTCCTATGAAATCCCAAGCTCACATCTCAGTCACGTGGATCCCAAGCATCGAAGTACGCCAATTAGTTGAGACCGCCACAGTAGGAGAACACAAGTCCAATCTTCCCAATGCGCGAAGGATAATTTGTATATGTGGTTGTATATTAAAAATACAGAGTCATGGTTTTTTGTTGCATGTAGGACACATCTTAGAACAGGTAAAGAACAACAGTGCCAAGTATTATTCCAAGTCAGTTGATTGAAGCCCAATCAATTATGTGTTTGCAACTGATGAATTGCTTCATGTTAATCACCAAGTGTCAAAGGGGCGCCATTATCAAGCCAAAGTGCCATCAAATAACACATAGACTATCCAAGTGTTATTGCTCTTGAAACATCAATGTACTTTCAAAACCATAGATCGCCAAGTCTCAAGTGTGCCAAAATCAAGCGCCAATAAGAAAGCCCACGGGACCATTTTTTAACCAGTGTTGACGTCAATTGTTTTGTAGGTGGTCTTGTATCGGAGCATCTTTAGTTTTAAGGGACCTTGTAGTATTCTACGAGTGGTGTAGCCACTGATGTGATCCATGAATGTGATCAATCTTAAATTGAAGAGTTAATGGTTGATTAAAAGTTTCCATTGTCAAATGAATCAAGGATCACACAACTAATCCAGATGTAATGATTCATGAGATTCTGCATATAGATTGTGGCATGTTTGAAGGATGTTGCATTCAGTTCTGTAGCAGATATGGTACCACAAATCAATCATCCATGACCTTTCACAATTGATAGTATGGTCATTTCCTCATGCTACCTTGGCATGTGGCAAATATTCTTATAATGGCAAGGAAAGACCAAGTCGTTATATATTGGCCAGAGAATAAAGACAGAATTCACTTTTGAGTATAGCTATCTTGAATATGTGCTTGTTGTATAATTTGTAACTTTATAATTGTGCACATATTTACCTCAAGTGTTCTCTCTGGCCATTCTCCTATTCCTTAGTGACAATTGTGCCATTAGAGCCATGCTTTTGAATATGGAATGATCATTTGTCTCATATAGTGGTTTAAAAACTAAAAACTGCCAATAAATCCTACAAACCCTAAATAAGTTCATATCTATATATTCTTAGTTTTATTGTTGATGTCAAATTTGCACAAATGTAGCAGATGTATAAGTTATCATATCAAGGAGAAAGATTAGCATTCAAAGGGTCATTTCCAGATTTCCAGGTACATAATCAACAGGTGGCAAAGCACCTGGCAAACAAGGATCAACTTCCATATTTTAGATATTGTGTGATCATCTTTAGATGTGAATGTATTAATTAAAAAATCATATTCAGATTACTAGACAGACTGCATCATTTGATAATTAAAGGTGGCAGCCGTGAATTTCCCATATTTAATGGCAGTGGTTAAGCATCAAATCGATATTTGGAGGGATCGATTCATTTTGCTAAAAATCCACATTCTTAGTAGCAGTTCCAACATATAGGTGGCAAAAAGAAGGTGGATCAAATCTAGATTTGAAGGAGAAAAATCAGTAGACAAAGGATTCTTTCCATATTTGAAGGGCATTTGACTCTATTAGATTCATATATTCAGGCAGAGGACTTTCCATCATTTCAAAGCATTAAAACAACTAACCTCGCTGGTGACATATTGGATCTAGGAGGAAGAGGAGTGTGCAGTTCTATATTAATTGCAACTGATTCGAAATTGTTTTTAATTTTAGTTTATAGATAGCTTTTGTTTCCTAAAAGCTAGCAATAGTTTATTGATGTAATTTTGCTATAAATCTATCATTATTGGATCTAGGAGGAAGAGGAGTGTACAGTTCTAGATTAATTGCAACTGATTCGAAATTGTTTTTAATTTTAGTTTATAGATAGCTTTTGTTCCCTAAAAGCTAGCAATAGTTTATTAATGTAATTTTGTTATAAATCTTTCATTTTGAAATGTAATGGGAGTCCTTCCTTCGGGAAGCTTAGGGGGTTCGAAAGGGAGTTTACAAGGAGACTTATGCCTATTTATTTTGTTTACAACATCTAATACAACAATTATTTCTCATGTTCTGTGATCATTTGCTTATTTAGCAGACTGTGTATTTTCATTCATGCTTTTCTATCTCATTTAAATACAGAAAAAATTATTGCGGTGCATTAGTTATCCTTCGTTGTTCAGATCAAGTGACAGTTATAGTTTTTTTGTTAATTGCTTGAGCTTGAAAGTTGTGTTTAAGTATATGTTTCAGATATTTTAACAATCTTTTAATGGATCTCATCTATGTGTAGTTTCCTTACCTATACATTCATATCATTTCCTTCTTTTCATTGTGTTCATATCTGGTTTGTTTTTCTAAGTAGAATGCCTTATGATCTATGAGATTTCACTTTTCTAAATAGAATGCCTTATGATTTATGAGATTTCACTCTTTGTATTGGACACCCTTTAAAATCATAAACCTTAAATCTTTTCCATCCTTGTGACCTTTCTCCTCGGACCTTCTTTACGAACTTTATCAACCTTATTCTAACTATCCCAAGTTTAAAATGTGTTATTTACAATCATAAGACATCCTCTAACACTAATATCTTTTGACGTCGTTGTCGGGGAACGGAATTGAATATTTTTCCCTGGCAGAACGACAATGATCAAGTTCTATCTCTTGATGATGAACAAGATTTAAACACATAGTTGTGACTGCAATCTTTCACCTGGCGGCACCATGGTCAAAGAATCCACCAGCGACTCCACTGATCCAGAATGACGAGGGCTATGGATGGTATTTTAGCTCACATATTTGGTCCATTCAATTTCTCAACAGTTACTAGTTATCCAAATCTGGTGCCTCCTGTAGATGAATGGCATGGTCATCTTCCCAAATTCAAAGAAGGTAAAGAAGATAATCCTATAGAGAAATTGTTTGAATTTCATGAACATTCAGCATGAGGATGTGTTGATGAAGCTATTTATATATTCACTGGAGGGAGATGCTAGTGAGTGGTATAGATCTCTACCTCCTTCTAGCCTTTCTGTATTACAGGAGTTTCATATTGTTTTTCATCACCATTGCAAAAAGTTTTATCAAGTTGATCTGTTTTTTTTAAATTGTTGTGAGGAAATTGAATTGTATGTTCGACATGTAGTAGGTTTTTCTTCTGATTGTAAGGTTGTAAGAGATGTTTCTATTGAAGAAATAGAGCAAGAATCATATGAATCCTTCTCCTGTCTTGAAAGAAGATTTCATTGATTTCCTTAATGATAAAAATGTTGGTTCAATACTGTAGATGTATTTGATATTGCATCAGATGCTTCTTGTAGTCATTATAAGATTGCTGCTCAAAATGTGGTTGAAGATCAACATATGATTATGATGAAAATCCAGACAGTAAGGAGCATGTTTATTTTTAGCATGTATCGAACCTTACAGCGGTCCTCTATTGTTTGATGACTATGATGAAAGTGATTTTGAAATTCATGAGCAGCAAATTATATCATTTTCTTGAGAAGGATTTGTTCAGCAAGAAACTTATCAGCAGCAGTATGAAAACAGTGAGCCTATATATGATTATTATGAATCGGAAGGCAGTGAAGATGAGGAGGAGTTTAATGAGCTATTGATCTTTTCTTCATCACCAACTGATGAGTAGCCATGTTCAGAAATTAGCAAGCTTACATCTGTCATTCTTGAACCTGGATCTGCATAAAACATCAAACAAAATATGATCAACAGTGGAAGTAGCTCGCAGCCTTTTCCTCTTCCATTCTTAGGCTTCAAAAATGAAGATATCAACATCATCAAAGGAGCAAGTTATGCACAAGGGCAGTCTATTCATCTAGAGCAGAAAGACCATAAGTTTGCTGTCAATCCAGAGGTAACTTGTCATATTTTTATGATCCTATGGTTGCATACTTAGAGGAGTTTATTAGTTTCAATCCTCTGTCACGGTTTCAATTTCAATGCGGGGTTTATTTTCAGAATGAGTTGTTGTTTCATTTTCAAATTTTTATTATGTCAAAACCTATTCAAGAAGTTTGGTTAGTTAGCCAGTTGCTTGTATGGTTACATTGGAAGTTTGTTGTAACATGAATGCGGAGCTGATTGGTTACTTAGTGCATGTACATGAATAAGCTCGCTTCTTCGAGCATTTGTTTTTCAGTTTGATGAAGTGTGTGGTAGATCAGCAGTAATAAGACTCCATAGCCCAATGGAGAAAGACACTAGTGCAGGTAGTTTTCAGCAGTTTGCAAGAATCCAGATGATGTAAGGCACTGTGGTCTACGGTTCTTAGCACCTCACAGGTAAGTGCTATTCCCAATTGGAGCAAATGTTAGCACTAATATCCAAAACCTCCAAATTTTTTGTCAAATTTGCCAAGTTCCTGTCATCAAGTAAATCTTTGTTTGCTAAGAAAGTCATCTTTTGATCATATTCTTATCCTATGTGCATTATAATTTTCAATAATTATTATTATTTTAAAAAAATATCCTTTATCTTTTATAAAATAATAGTTTTTTATTAAAAATTAAAGTCATGACCCAACTTATGCATAAATCCATTACTTTATATCCGTGAGCTTTTAATTCTAAACCCAAATTCATGTGGCAATGAAAAGAGGGATAAAGTTTTTCGGTTAAAATAATGAGCCGTTTTTCCAATTTCCAAGTCGACTTAGCTTTTAAAACCTTATGCCATGTACATCAATTAAATGTCCCCTAGATGTCATAAAGCCATGAGTCAATGAATGTTTGGAAATTTTTAAAAAATAAAATATTGGGCTCTTTGGTCAAAGAAACGCCCAATCTTCAAGCTTGAGCCTCACATTACACCGAAGTCCATCAAAGTGGCCTCACAAATAGAGCGCCCAAGTGTCGACAAAGTCAAGGAAGAGCCCACAGGTCGCATTACTTTGCCCAACACATCATATAAAGCATGTCAGAGTTGAGTATGAAATATGTGTATGGAGCCTGCTCATTATAATCAACTATAGGCAACATGTTTGCAGCTGGTGGGAAGATATGTGGGTTCGTCTCTTTGGTTTGTATATTGAAGAAGAGATTGCTTGTAACAAGGGACATTATGGCCCAATTCATTGTGTGTGATTTTCCCTTGTGGTGAATCATATTCCTCTGAACTTGATGGAACAATATGAATATAGCAGTCTTTGAATATGAATCCTTAAGAGAATGAAGATTAAAGTGTGAATGCATAAGTGGCAAGGTCAAAGTGGTTGTTGATGATGTGGTATGCTACAGAGATACTTGTTGCAAGATGGTTGGATAAAACAGAGTTTGTTTAAAGGTTATTGATGTTGAAGCTAGAGATTCATGTTAGGACTGGTTCTTCATTTTTAGCTTTTGATTGTTTCACCAATAGTGGCATATGGTTTAGCAGAAGTAACTTTGTCACCAATACAACAACCAGAGGACACTAAGAAGTAAGCACAGTTATCAAGAAACTTATAGATTTGAAATCCTAAGCAGAGGTAGCCCTAATAAAATAGCAATTCTTCTTTGGTTCAAAAATTCTGCAGCACCATTCTACATCGAAATTTGCCTAGGCACTACAGAATTCCTGTAGCTTCATTTTTGCTTGTTTCCAGCATTTTCAGCATCTTCAGGAATTGTAAAACTATAACTGTTATGTAACTTTTAAAGTTACATTTGCTAGTAAAAGGGACAGCGATTAGATGTGCAAACCACAATTAATGAGTGGAGGTTTATTTTGGTCAAATTGGTTCCTTAAAAGGAGGACCTCAAATCTCAAAAAAGATGTTGAGTCAATAATTTCTAATTTTTTTTTGTAAATATTTGTATATCCATGTTGAGTCATTAATTTCTAATTTTTTTTTGTAAATATTTGTATATCTTCAGAGTGGATTCGATCTACTACTTTTGGATCTGAAATCCACGTGTGATGTATGGATTAATTATGAAATATAGGAGGAAGTTTGAGAGTGGGGAATCTTCCTCTTAGATGGAAGAGAGGGGTTTGCAGAAGGGTCTGTAGGGAGCAACTTTTTACTATGTATACTTTTCAGCATCTAATACAACAGTGGCTTTTACATGCTCAGCAATCATCAGTTTATCGGTCAGACTGTGTCTATCTTTTCCATGCTTCTCTTCTTATTTGAATCGAGGAATGGTTATTGCAGTGGGTTAATTACTTTCAAGCTTCAAATCTAATAACAGTTAAAGTTGTTCTGTTCATTGCCTGTAAACTTGAAAGTTGTTTACAAATACATGATTTTAGACTTTTAACACTGTTTGAGTTTAGAATATCTTCTTATATGAATGTGTGGCTGCCTTACCCACATGTTTATTTTTTTCTGCTTTCCCTTCTGTTTAGGTTTGGTTTGGCCTTTGCATTGAATACCAATGACCTATGAAATGTGACTCTCTATATTAGACATCTTTTAGATTTTAATCTCAAATTATTTCAACCATTGTGACCCACTTCTCATACCTATCCTATCAATCTACTTGATCAACCTTCACACAAATCTATCCCAAGCTCAAGATGTGCTAGGCATGTCTTATTTGTAGTCATAGGACATCTTCTAGCTCTAACAGGAGGTAAGGATTATAGAGTGGATTTTGGTTATGAGGCTCAATAGGCCCCTAGGGTTGGGGCTACAGAGTGGTGGATGAAGAAATTATGGGAAGTCCCTGCCCCTAAAAAAAGTATTCTCTTAATTTGGCTCATTCTTAAAAATAGAGTCCCAACTTAGGACATAATACAAAAAAAAGAGGATGGAAGGCCCTTGATGGTGTTTCCTGTGAAACAATTCATCATCTCTTATGTGCTTATCCTTTCACTGTATAGGTATGGAGGCATGTAGAGTCTACTTTGGTGATTCCAAGGTTGTGGACAGGTGATGCCTTCATAAACAACTTAAATCATTGGTTCGGTAATGGTGATATATAGTAATAGAGTCTAGTTTTTTTAATTATCTAGAGACTCTGGATTGCCAAGAATGAATGTATATTTGAGGACAAATAGGTCCCTATTTTCCAAGTCTAAATACAAGCTCTTTCATTATTCTGTACTTCAAGTTCACAAACCTGGTACTTAAGGTCATATCTATGAACCCCCATAGATTGACAAAACCACTCCTTGGGGCTATTTTGATGGTTGTAGTCAAAATGATAGCTTTTTTATGGTTGTAGTCAAAATGATAGCTTGTTGTGTGGAGCTGGATATGTTTTTTTTAGATGATAACTTTTTTACAGGAAATATTTTTTGGGTCAAGGCACAAATAACTATGGGGTGACTACGGGGAATTTGAGGCCATTCTTCTTTTGATGAAGCCTACTCATCGTAAAGGACTTTTAAATTTTCAAGTATATAGGGATTCTAGGATAACTATTAGATGGATGAAAAGAGAAATTGATATGCTCAGTCTTGTTCTGTTGTTCATTGCGGGTCTCTTAAAAGAATGTTGTCACTCTCTTCCAGTATATCTCCTTTGCACATATCTATATGGAGTATAATGTTCAATTTATATGGAGTTTAATGTTCAAGTTGATACATTAGCAAGACAGCCTTACAAGGGTCCTACTACAAATTCATGAGGATGAAAACAAAATTGGACAGTGGTCTCATCTCAGATATGGTCATTATAAGGTTCCTAAAGATGATTATTTTCCATCTTTTTTTGGTCTATGATGAATAAATTTTCCATCTTTTTCTGGTCTATGATGAATAACTATTCTAGTGTTAAAAAATATGTCAGATAATATCCTGATGTAAATTATAATTTCTTGTTTTGACTTGGATACTACTATGGTTTAGAGGTTTCAGAACACATAGGTTTTTAGTTAACTTTTGAGACGCATGCTCTATGAGCTCTGGGTTAGAGGTTTCGGGAACTTGGAATTTTGGTTTTCTATCGAGACACATGCTATGTGAAGAGCTTAGAGCTATCTTGTAGCTGTCTTTGTTTAAAGAACATGTGAGGATAGTATTTAATTTATGTACTAGAAATACAAATATGTTTTTTTTTTTAGCAAAAAAGTTAGGATCTCACATGAACTTGGCATATTATAATACATAGGTAAAATGGATTTAGATCATAAATTGGCTATTCAAATGGAAAAGGCTAAAAAAAATTAGGCAATTTAAAAAATGACACCAAAAATGAACTTTCTATATTATGTTATCATTTGAATGGATGAGCAAACATGTACCCCCTTTTTGTAAACATGTACCCCCTTTTTGTAGCTCACTTTTATAAATAAATCATTTGTATTTATTTACTGACCCAATTTTATAAAATAAGTAAAAACATTTTTAAAATAAATTTATTTTATCATTTAAAGTTCTATGAAAAAAATGTTTTTTCCTTAAATAATAATAAATTGATTTTAATAATTTTACTCATTTTTATAATGTAATCAAGATGTACTTTTATAATACAATTAATATATGATTTAAGTTATCTGTAATTTTCAAACAATAACTCAATTACAAAAAGAAATACTTAACTCAAGACCTATATTTCAACAAAGTAGCTTTTAATCAAGTGAGTTATTACAAAAGATATAACAAGTATTAAAAGATGAATGTTTTTGTTGTTGTTTTTATTCCAATCACCTTCAAAGTGTATGCTCAAGATGTACTTTTATAATACAATTATTTGTTTCACTCATAAAAAAATTATATTTGGTATTCATATGAATCAACGTATACAATATTTATTAGTTCAGCAACTAACACAAAGTTATCAGTTCAGCAAAATAAAACTATTGTAGGCACCATATATCTTCTCTTCTCTACAGTAATCAAGGAATCCTCAACATATTAAGGACCTATGCATTTTATCCCAACAATAACCATACAATCATGAGAGACCCCTCAAAGAATCAACTACTAATTATACAGACTTTCAAAATAAAGTAACCTTCCATGAAATAGGAACACTTAAACCAACAAGTAAAATTCAGAACATGGACAGAGCTTTTGGAGCGGACACTCTGCCTTGCAACACCTCTTCAATGTAAATTATGCCTTCTGGACAGTCCAAGGCCTTTTTTAAGAACATATCATATTCAACGATGTACTCTCTATAAATATGTTGAAAGTGAATAACAAAAAAAGACACATGTAGCCTTTTGATTTGCTCTTCCAATACTCGAGCATGGAAACCTGCAGTTTACCCTTATTAAGTGACCAATCAATGACCACTTTTGGGTCACCTGCCACCTGTAAATGAGAGACCCGTTGAATATGGGAAACAAATAATAGGCCCCACAATGCTAACAGGTCCTCCCTAGTATTTGTTGAAGGGCCACAACCCATCCACATTCTCAAAAAGTGGCCTTCTTTCAAAAATAGCACCATCCTTGCACATCCTCACTCCTAGAAATCCTGAGAAGCACGATTAAAACAACCTTTAGGAACATTATTAAGAACATGGAAGAAGTTATCGACCTAGGTTTTGGAGGCTTGTCTCCCACATACCACTCCTTGAAAGCCCTAAAAATATTCCAGATTACGGAATGAGCATTCAATGCATGCACACTGTAAAAAAAAACTAGGATTCTATGCTTCTAGATGGCCTAGCAGACGAAGAGCTCTTTACACCACATCACAATAGACAATCAAGAACTCAAACTAGATACAAGGGATAAAGAGTCTCAGTTCCCAATAATCCTCATATTTTCCCTCACTTCCCTCCAATCAAACTTGGTAAAGGAACAATGCACAAACAAATGGTCTACAAAATTGCATTCTTAAGGCATAAAATACACACACTAGGGCCAGTCCCCCCTCTCTTAAGGAAATTATCCCAGGTTAGGACCTTATTCTCCAAAGAAAACCAACAAAATATCTTGATCTTTACATGGAAATTCCACTTCCATAAGGACTTGCACCCACAGACATCAGAAGAAAGAATTGAGAGAAAAAAAGGGGCTCATAAGCTAAATTTGTTGTGCCATTACCACAGGAGACATTCCAAAACCAAACCAATGAGCCCTCTACATCATTTAGAAGGATGTCATTCTACGAAATACCTTTAATGAAACAATACCATTCCTCATGGGATACTTCCTGCAAACCCAAGTCACCATCGTGATTCTGAACCTGGAGAGAGAAGTCATCAATTTCCCTCTTCTTCACCTAACATGGGAAGAAAATACCTCGGTCCCTAAAATATTTAAGAATCCCTTTGAAAGCTTATAAAATGGAGCTCCCCCTAAGAAGGGGTCTTGGCCAACCAAAATATTGTTCCCTTGCCCCACCTGCCATGCTAGTCAATCCCCAATTACAAGAAATGTAGTTACCAACCTTCTTTAAATATTGGAAGCTTCCCTTACAAAAGGACCTCTAGCTCTACACCAATACTCCACTAATAGTTGCTTGAAGTACTTATCCTTCATCATTACACCCCATAGACCACCTGGAAATAAGCATCTCAACAAGATTATAGCTACCAAGGCAAGACCAAATTTGAAAATGTTCTTTAGACTCCAACCCCCAACCTCCTTAGGGGAATCAATTCTATCCCATTTCACCAGGTGAAATCCTTCCTTCTTTTTGTTACCGGACCAAAGAAAAGAAAAGCACCTCTATCTAAATTTGTCCAAAATGGACCTGGGGATATTGGCTAAGGAGAGCCAATAAACTGGGATATTCTTCATGACAAACTTAATTAGGATCAATCTTCCACCTAGTGACAACCACCTATAGGTCCATTTCTCCAACTTCTTTTCCACTTTTATGAGCAACCAACTTCAATATTATTTGAGCTAATGATTGGACTTAAGAAAATATCCTATGTACTTGAAACCAAAGTCCAGTGGAAGAAAATTGAAGGGGAATACACCCTGTAACATTTAGCATCCTCCTCCAGCCTAAATTCTAGGAAGACTAACTTTTGGGAACTAATGACCATACCAGAAGCATCACAAAAAAGAGAAAGTAGCTCATTCAAAACAAAACATTCCTTGAGAGAACCCTTCCCAAACAACATATCATCGAAGAAAAGTAGATGGGTTATCCTTACACTATTGGATATTTTTACACCGATGATTATGCCTTCCATCCTGGCTGATTCAATAAGTCTAGTGAGTCCTTCGACTATCAACAAGAAAAGAAAAGGAGACAGAGGATAGCCCTATCTTAGTCCTCTTGAGATTTGAAAAATCTAGAAGGTGTTCCATCAACCAGGACTACAAATTTTTTCAAAGAAACACAAGCCATGATCCATTTCGTAACCTCCACCGGAATCCCAATTTGTAAAAGAACTAGCTTGAGAAATAGCTAAATTGCCAATTAAATCTGTCATATGCCTTCATGATCTCCATTTTAAGAATTAGGGATTTTTTTTTGCCTAATGTAACCCTTCTTGAGCTACCTCGATGGCATCCAGAATTTGCCTCTGAGAGAGGAAACCAAACTGCTCCTTAGAAACACATTGAGAAAGCTTCTCTTTAATTCTAATGACAATAATTTTTGAGATAATATTATATACCAAATTACAATAGGATATGGACCTAAAATTGTTGGCAAACTCAGGCTTTGAGCTCTTAGGGATTAAGGTGATGAAAGTGCCATTCAACAATACAAACACATTTCCATTACACCTCGATTCTTCCACAACCTCCAACAATTCAGGTCCCAAAAGGCCAAAAAAGCCAAAAAAAAACTCGATCGTCCACCCATCTAGGCACGGACTCTTTGGTTTTGCAAACCTGGCCAACACTCTTTTAATCTCTTCCAAAGTAACAGGGGCACCAATACTGCGACCTTCCTCCGAAGAAAAGAACTAAGGGTAATACTTAATGACCTTCATCTAACATAAGCTTGAAGTGTTCCCAGAATCCCTGAATAGGGAGTCAAAATGAGAAACTGCATACTCTTCTAGATCTTTATGCTAGGTGATTCTAACCCCATTCCCATTACCAAGATCCCAAATACTATTGGATTTTTTCTGCTCTTTGCAAATTTGTGAAAAAAGTTGTGTTCTTATCTCCTTGAGACAATCAGATGGCTCTTCTTTTGAGCCTCCATGTCTCCTCCTCTAACCCCAACATATTTTCCTTACGCGCTAATAAAATGCCCACCATAAATTTGTCCTGACTAGCAAGAACCCCACACTAAGCATTAAAAAAAATAGAGTGGATTCTATGTTCCAAAGATACCAGCTCTTCCTTGAGGGATAACTTATCTATTTTCTCCCATGTGATTACCGTTGCCATTAAATATTTTAATTTATATATAAGGGACAACCTTGGAGAGGACTCTCCCCCATTGTCCATCAAATTCCAAATGCCCCTTACCAGATCAATAAAGTCCTGCTCCTCAAGCCACGCATAATTGAATTTATAGGGATACTTAATCTTGTCAGAATCAACCTCCAATTGCAGAACCATCGGCATATGATCTAAGATCAAAACATTCATGATTTGGTGTAATGTCCCCATCCAAATAAATCACTAGAAGGGAAAATTCCACCAATCTACTAGTTCCCTAGGTTGGGGTGGAAACATTTGGATTTGGAAAAAGGGAGCTAATAAAACCCAAATGGACATTAGCTTGACATAAATTTATTAAAATGGGTTAAATAAATATTTACAATAGGAAAATAAGGTGGCACTTGGTCATGAAGGTACATTGGTGGTGTGGGACCCACACAAAGCAAGATTCCTCATGCCACATGGCATCCTACTCTCACCCATTTGAATCCAAGGTGGATTCTAATGTTCTTGGGGGAGGTGGAAGGTCATTATACTTGGCATGACTCAATGAGGGTCGAATTTGAGTGGAAGAGTAACTCCCATGGAAGAGGAAGAGGCATCTTAGAGATATTGAGACACTTGGGATAGATTCCCTAGCTTCTATGACAACAATGATGAAGATGCTATGAAACTTATGAAAAGGATCAAACTTGATTGCTGACATCTGACCTATATGACATGTCAGGGCTAAAAATAGCCTCCAAGAGGGTGCACAAGGGAGTTATGGCATCCAAGATGCTTCCCCATTCGTATTGATGGAAGATGGAGACTAGGAATTGATGGACAAGTGGTACACATTGGAATATCTTCCCAACTTGAGTTGGCATGAAGCTTTTGGAAGGAATTCAAACCATGGAGGACTTGGAAATTTTATAAAATACAATAACAAAGAAGGAGATGGGATTTTTTATCATTTCTCATTTGGTAATTTGGAGAGCATAGCTTGTCCATGCAAGTTGAGTGTTTATTCTACTTGCCTTAGCACCAATTTCGAGGGTGAAAGATTCCCATCCTAATTGGAAATTGGAGAGGCCATTCAGACCTTTAATTTGGAGCTACAATGGAATCATTTGTTTCAGGTTGAATCTATAGGGTTGCTCGTGATCTTTTCTTCTTCAACTTGCTCCCACCTCTCTCTCACATTTTTGTTCATATTCTTGCTCTTGGAGGAAGGGCACACATGGTGAGATGATGATATCTTTGGGGGAGTCCAAGGGGACCCATTTATTTGTAATATGATATATTCACTCTGTATTTAATGCTCAGAAGAACCTCAGGTCAAAAATCCAAGTGAAACTATGTAAAAATGCCAAACTATGTATGAATGGTGCCATGTTCCCCTATATCTTGTTGTGAGAGCTTGAAATTGTTTGGTTTCAATTTGTATTAGTAATTATATATGATTTTATTTCTTTATGGAGTTCCATTAATGTACTGGAGAATTTTCATACACATTATACAATTCCATGGAACATTTATGTCAGAATTCATAGCTAGTTGTGGAGTTTTTCTATCATTTCCCCCTATGTGAAGACATGTCTACAAATATCTGATTTATGGGACTTGCAGCAGCCTTTAGGAACTGATTAATGATTAAATTGGGTTCCCATTGAAGTCAGATAACTAATCCATGTCTCTTTTCTGAAATTTGGGAGGGTCTTACTACATTTGGAGAGTCATTAGTGACCTCTACCCTAGGGGGTTTGAACCTCGAAATTACTAGTAAATTCCCTATTTTCTCTTGATTGAAAATGAATGTTGCAGAAGGATTTTGAGAGTGTCTAAGCACCTATCAGCCTATTTTTTATGTCCTAATACCTCTCAAGTACCTTAAGACCCAATTCGAAATCCTTAGGAACCATTTGGGAGCACTTGGGTCATCACTAGTCCAAGGTTCGAATTGACCAAAAAATTGCAATTTTTCCAATTTTTCCAAATTATTAAAAGGGACACTACATCTAGGGCCTGTAATTAACAAATTTATCCAGCATACCTTCCAAAATGTAAAAATGATTTGGTCTCTTTGCCACCCTCTCCTCACCCGCTCTCCCATTTCTCCACAAAGGGATGAAACTACTAGGAAAAACATCAAGCAAGCTAGCATCACTTAACAGAGAGTTGAAAAATCCAGCAAGGGGATCCCTTCTAGAAGGGGGAAAAAGGGGGAAAAAGGTGACCCTCAAATTAAATGCACTTAATGAGACTTTATAAAATGAAAGTCACTTTTTGATAAACTTAAGTGGGTGAGTGAATTTTATTTATGAGATTTAAATAAAAGGTATTTTCACTCTCATTCAATCTCAACCATCAGATTAGATCTAATCTTGACCATTGGATTAGAACTCACCTAGGGTTTGATCAAAAAGGCTTGAGGGAGGCAAAGAGACTCACTTTTGCTGATTGAAGTGAGAAATAGAGACAAGAGAGAATAGTTGGGTGTGGCACTAATTTCAAGGCAACAACTTGAGGGTTTCAGTTGGCACAAAAATCGAGGCACTATTTTTCAGCTTGGAGAGAGGGCACACATTTTGAGATAGCATTAATATTGCAACAGGCACAAATCCTGAGGCCAGTCCAGTTAGCACAGAAATCGAGAATCCGTATTGCAACATTTAATGTTGTCCGTACAACACAGTTTTCGAGGAGTTAGCTGGGCTCATTTCCCGAGTAGATAGGCACGCATTTCTAGATAGAAATCTAGGCACGATTTCCAAGAAAGTTCAGGCTTAGTTTTCTAGAGTCCGTACAATCTGTATGGCCTGCATTTCTGCACAGTTTTCAAGGCAGTCTGTTGCACAGTTTTCGAGAAGTTCTGCATAGTTTTCGAGGTGTTGTTCATGCACAACAATCGAGACAGAGTTCTGCACATAATTCGAGACATATTTGTGGCATGATTTCCAAGACAGTGAGGCACAAAAATCGAGTTACGGTCTGGCACAAAAATCGAGGCAAAAATCTGGGTGACCCTGGGTGGTTAGATAAGTACATTTTGACTGTAATATTTTGCTGATGAAATAAAACTCTCTCTCTCTCTCTTACTGGTTTTCCCTGTGGGGATTTTTCTAGGGCACAGTTGCCGAAAATTCTAAGTCTCTATCTTTTATGGTGTGCATGTTAAAATTGTTTTTCTGCCTGTTAGTATGATTTTACAGCGTGTTTAATTGTTATAGAAAATTTCATAAGTAACTTTCAGCCTATGCAAAACCAGTTGAAGGTGAAAACCACTAAAATGTTGACATAAACCAGCAAGCAGTAAAACTCAGAAAATTTACATGGTATCAGAGTGAGGGGGCAGAAAACACTGATATTTTGCAGACACACAGAAATTTCCAGAACTCAGAAAATTTTAATATTCTCTTCTGTTAGTGAACAACACTTTGTTGGGTTGGCTGAAAGATGGCTACAAGACTTAGGTTGGAGGATAGGCTGAATGGGACAGTGAACTTTGTGCCATGGAAGGCCAGAATATTACTTATATTAGAGGAGAATGAACTTTGGGAGGAGGTGGTTAGGAATACTACAGCAAACCTGGTTCAGATTCCCACTGCTACAGATGCAGCAGCACTATCAGCCTTCAACAAGAAGGACTGTAAGGCTAGGAGGATAATCCTTGATGCAGTTAAAGACCACATCATCCCTCACATTTCAGGAAAGACTAGGGCACACTTGATGTCTTCAACTTTGACCAGTTTGTATGAGAGTACCAATGAGAACCGGAAGATGGTTCTGAAGGAGAAACTCAAGAGTATAAAGATGAATGGAGGAGAGGGAGTCACATCACACCTCACTAGGATATCTGCAGTTCAGGATGAACTAGCAGCAGTTGGGGAAGTGGTATCTGCTACTGAGCATGTACGTACAACACTGAATGGGGCTTCAAATCCCTGGGGTGCATTTTTGCAGGCCATAGTGGGTAGAGAGAACCTGCCGTCTTGGGAGAGACTGTGGGATACTTTGTGCAGGAAGAGACCAGGAGAGGTCTCGTATAGGGCAGTTCATCACAGAGTGGGGTAGATGAGGAGAACGTGGTTTTGACAACCAGGGGGAAGAAGAAGAAGGGTCCCAAGAAGGGTGGGGCCAAGCAGCAGCAGGGTGGACAGAAGAAGTACTTTAGTAAAATCAAGTGCTATGGTTGTCAGACATTTGGGCACTATGCTTCACAATGTCCAAACAAGAAGAAGAAGAAGGGACAACAGACAGCAGCCTCGGCTGAGGTTGATGAATTTGGAGACAGGTTTCAGAGGGAGTTTTCCCTATATGCTGGATAGATTGAGAGAGAGAGAGAGTCTCTTTAGCCACCAACACAGACATGGATATGGAGATTGAGCATTCATTATTGGCAAGCCATCAGATAGGTCCATCCACCACTAGTACTTGGTCCATTGACAGCGGAGCCTCGAGCCACATGACAGGTGCTCGAGATTTGTTCTCTAAGCTATCATAGACAGGTAGATATGTGGAGGTGGTACTTGGTGACAACAACATTGTTAGAGCAGTTGGTCAGGGGACCATTACATTTCAGAGGGAGTCTATGAGTCCCATGATTCTGAGGGATGTGTTGTATGTCCCTGTGATGAAGAAGAACCTTGTTTTAGTTTCCACTATTGAGGACATGGGTCTTGGGGTGTGTTTCTCAGATGGGAGAGTGCAGGTTTTCCCCAGGACTATAGGTGTATCTACCCCCATGGACATTGGGATTAGATGTGGAAAACTGTACAAGTTATTGTTTTAGCCACAGCATGCTCTAGCACACAACAGCAGCAGCGAGCTATGTGAGTTATGGCATCGGAGGATGTACCACCTACATCACCCAGCTCTGAGATTGTTGAGAGGCATGGTTATAGGTTTACCCGAGTTCAGCACTAAGTAGAGTGATGTGTGCAGGGGGTGTGCTTTGGGAAAGTACACCAAGACTGCTTTTCCAATCAGTGACACAAGAGCAGCAGGAGTGCTTGACTTGATCCATTCTGATATTTGCGGTCCTATGTCATCAGTCTCTTTGACTTGTTCTAAGTACTACATCATCTTCATTGATGACTAATCTAGGAAAACATGGATCTACTTCTTGAGGAGCAAGAAGTCACACCTAGTTTTGAGTGTCTTCCAAGGGTTCAAAGCCCTTGTGGAGAAGCAGGCAGGGAGGAAGATCCAGATGTTGAGATTGGACAATGGGGGTGAGTATACCTCCAAGGAGCTCGATGCTTTTTGCAGACAGGAGGGTATACAGAGACAACTGACAGTTCCCTACACTCCTGAGCAAAATGGAGTAGCAGAGAGAAAGAACAGGTCGATTATGGGAGCAACGAGAGCAATGCTTCATGATCAGGGGTTACCGTTTTTTCTATGGGAAGAGGCATGTAGCACTACAGTTTATCTGCAGAATAGGAGCCCTCACCGTGCTTTGGGGAGGAAGACTCCAGAGGAGATGTACACAGGCAAGAAGCCTGAGGTGAGCCACTTTCGTATATTTGGTTCTTTGACTTACTCTCACGTCCCTTCTGAGAAGAGGACGAAGTTTGAGCCCACTGCTGGGAGAGGCATATTTGTGGGATATGATGAGACTTCAAAGGCATATTGGCTTTACCTACCTAGCCAAAAGAGAGTTGTTGTTAGGTAGGAGGTGAATTTTGATGAGGAGAGAGCCTTCAGGAAGTTGACAGAGATGGAGCAGAGGGAGCCACCAGCTCCCACACCTCAGTTGACACAGGCTTCTTCGATACAGGTTTCAGGTCCACAGGTTTCTGGAGTGGCTGGATCACAGAGTATAGGCACAGCTTCTACAGGTTTAGTGGTTCAGGTGACAGGTACTTCAGGGATAGGTAAAGGCTCAGGTTCACAGGTTACAGGTTCTTCAGGCACTGGTTCATTGGTTACTAGTCCTCGGGGTGTTGGACCTTCTACTTCTGGGAGTTCCTCAGATGAGGATAGACCAATGTGGGAGGATCCTTCAAGGAAGAGGAAGCCTAAGTGGCTTCAGGATACCTTAAAGGAAGCAGATGCATTTGGTAGGCCCCAGGAGGAGGTCAGGACAGTTGTGATGCCAGATAGGTTGGGGATGGCTCTTGTTGTGAGTCTTCGTGACTCTGAGCCTTCCACATTTGAGGAGGCTTCTCAGCATCAGGTATGGAGAGATGCCATGATGGAAGAGTACCATTCCATCATGAAGAATGATGCTTGGGAGATAGTGCCGAGACCTGAGGGGAAGTCAATTGTGACTTCCAAGTGGATTTACAAGATAAAGCATGCTGCATATGGCAGTGTGGAGAAGTATAAGGCTCGGTTTGTGGCTCAGGGGTTTTCACCGGTTGAGGGAGTTGACTATGATGAGACTTTTGCGCCAATTGCTCAGTATTCGTCCATCAGAGTAGTGATATCTATAGCAACATAGATGGGTTGGAAGATCCACCAGATGGATGTGAAGACCGCATTTCTCAATGGTCTTTTGCAGGAGGAGGTGTACTTAGAGCATCCACGGGGATTCAAGATTCATGGGAGAGATTCTCATGTGTGCAGGTTGAGGAAAGCCTTATACGGACTGAAGCAAGCTCCTAGAGCTTGGTACTCCAGGATCGATGCATACTTGACTTCGATGGGCTTTCAGAAGAGTGAAGTTGATCCCAACCTTTACTACATTGTGGTTGGTGGAGATCCTCTCATTCTTCTGTTATATGTTGATGACTTGTTTATCATTGGAGATGAGCATCTCATTGCGCATTGCAAGAGAGACCTTGCAGCTGAGTATGAGATAACTGATATTGGGACGATGCATTACTATTTGGAAATGGAGGTTTGGCAGGAGTCTGGACATATTTTCCTTAGACAGGGGAAGTATGCAGTTAATACTCTAAAGAGATTTCAGATGGAGGACTGCAGGCCTATGTCTACACCTATGATCACCAACTGGAAGCAACTTCATGCTTCAGAGGGTAAGTTTTTGGATCCTACACTTTACTGTCAACTCATTGGATCATTGATGTATCTGGTCAACACCAGGCCAAACTTGTGTTTTTCATTCAACACTCTTAGCTAGTTCATGGTGGATCCTAAGAGTGTACACATGACTGCCGCAAAACATCTACTGAGATGCCTAGCAAGGATAGTGGATTATGGTTTGGACTACAGGGTTTCAGGTGGAGTCAGCTTGGTTGGTTTCATAGATTCGAACTGGGCAGGTTGTGTGAGGGATCGGAAGAGCACTTCCGGTTGTTGTTTCAGTTTGGGCTCGGCAGCAGTGTCGTGGTTCAGTCGGAAACAAAATTCCGTTGCATTGAGTTTTTCCGAGGCTGTGTACATGGAAGCCAGTCAGGCTACTTGTAATATGATATATTCACTCTGTATTTAATGCTCAGAAGAACCTTAGGTCGAAAATCCAAGTGAAACTATGTAAAAATGCCAAACTATGTATGAATGGTGCCATGTTCCCCTATATCTTGTTGTGAGAGCTTGAAGTTGTTTGGTTTCGATTTGTATCAGTAATTATATATGATTTTATTGCTTTATGGAGAGCCATTAATGTACTGGAGAATTTTCATACACATTATACAAGTCCATGGAACATTTATCTCAGAATTCATAGCTAGTTGTGGAATTTTTCTATCATTTCCCCCTATGTGAAGACATATCTACAAATATCTTATTTATGGGAGTTGCAACAGCCTTTAGGAACTGATTAATGATTAAATTGGGTTTCCATTGAAGTCAGATAACTAATCCATGTTTCTTTTCTGAAATTTGGGAGGGTCTTACTACATTTGGAGATTCATTAGTGACCTCTACCCTAGGGGGTTTGAACCTCGAAATTACTAGTAAATTCCCTATTTTCTCCTGATTACAAATGAATGTTGCAGAAGGATTTTAAGAGTGTCTAAGCACCTATCATCCTATTTTTTATGTCCTAATACCTTTCAATTACCTTAAGACCCAAATTCGAAATCCTTAGGAACCATTTGGGAGCACTTGGGTCATCACTAGTCCAAGGTTCGAATTGACCAAAAAATTGCAATTTTTCCAATTTTTCCAAATTATTAAAAAGGGACACTACATTTGGGGCCTGTTATTACCAAATTTATCCAACATACCTTCCAAAATGTAAAAATGATTTGGTCTCTTTGCCACCCTCTCCTCACCCGCTCTCCCATTTCTCCACAAAGGGATGAAACTACTAGGAAAAACATCAACCAAGATAGCATCACTTAACAGAGAGTTGAAAAATCTAGCAAGGGGATCCCTTCTAGATCTATCACCCCACACCTCCCTAGACAAGGCTATAAAATTCAAATCTCCCCTAATAATCTAAAATTCAAAGGTCGGGATGCCATCTTTCTTCACAACATCCCAGAATTCTCACCTGGTGTTGTATGGTCCATAGCAATTTAACACTCTTATGTCTTTATCCAACTCTTTCACCCTGCCCTCCAAAAGGATTCCCACAACACACATACAAGCAATGAAATTAACAATCAAAGGGTTCTAGGCCGTAAAAAAACCCCCCAACTACCCTACAGAATTGATAATATACATCTCCCACCCTGAGAGGATTTTTGCAAATACCACTCAGGTCTTTGTTAGTTTTTGTACCTAGGGAAGTGTTCCCCAAGTGACATTTTCCTAATGTCACTTAGAAGGGGGAAAAAGGTGACCCTCACATTAAATGCACTTAATGAGAATTTATAAAATGAAAGTCACTTTTTGATAAACTTAAGTGGGTGAGTGAATTTTATTTATGAGATTTAAATAAAAGGTATTTTCACTCTCATTCAATCTCAACCATCAGATTAGATCTAATCTTGACCGTTGGATTAGAACTCACCTAGGGTTTGATAAAAAAAATCTTGAGGGAGGCAAAGAGACTCACTTTTGCTGATTGAAGTGAGAAATAGAGACAAGAGAGAATAGCTGGGTGTGGCACGAATTTTGAGGTAGCCACTTGAGGGTTTTAGTTGGCACAAAAATCGAGGCACTATTTTTCAGCTTGGAGAGGGCACACATTTCGAGATAGCATTAATATTACAGCAGGCACAAATCTTGAGGCATCTCCAGTTAGCACAGAAATCGAGAATCCATACTGCAACATTTAATGTTGTCTGTACAACACAGTTTTCGAGGAGTTAGCTGGGCTCATTTCTCGAGGAGATAGGCACGCATTTCTAGACAGTAATATGGGCACGGTTTCCAAGAAAGTTTAGTCTCAGTTTTATAGAATCCACACAATCTGTATGGTCTACATTTTCTGCATAGTTTTCGAGGCAGTCTGTTACACAGTTTTCGAGAAGTTCTGCACAGTTTTCGAGGTGTTGTTCATGTACAGAAATCAAGACAGAGTTGTGCACAGAATTCGAGACACAATTGTGGCACGGTTTCGAAGACAGTGAGGCATATAAATCGAGTTACAGTCTGGCACATAAATCGAGGCAGAAATCTGGGTGACCTTGGGTGGTCAGATAAGTACATTTTGACTGTAATATTTTGCTGATGAAATAAAACTCTCTCTCTCTCTTACTAGTTTTCCCCATGGGGGTTTTTCTAGGGCACAGTTGCCGAAAATTCTAAGTCTCTATCTTTTATGGTGTGCATGTTAAAATTTTTTTTCTGCCTGTTAGTATGATTTTACAGCATGTTTAATTGTTAAAGAAAATTTCATAAGTAACTTTCATCCTATGCAAAAACCGGCTGAAGGTGAAAACCACTGAAATGTTGACATGAACCAGCAAGCAGTAAAACTCATAAAATTTACAGTTTTCTCCCCAAGTACCATCGTTTCTTGAATCATTACCACATCAAGTTTGACAACTTCGAAAAAATGTTGGAGGGCCAAAAAAATTTTATTGTTAATGTAATTGTAACTTCGGAAGATATTCACTTGTATATTTATATTGTATTTGTAATTTATTATTGTACCTCCGACAAAGATGTTTATTCCTCCGGTCGGGGAATTCATTATTGTATTGGGTCATGTAAAGTCATTGAGGTTAACCCTCCATTATAAGTCGGGGCATTAGATCCCATAGTTAAGTTCTTAATGGGTTATTAGAATCTCCTAGATAAGTTGGCCCAGTCAGGTACCACTAGGGGTCGACCTAGTTAGGTAAAGTTCAAGTGAAAGTTAAAGTATAAATAGAGAGGGTGCCTCTCTCATTTGGATCAATCAATCACTCACTCAATTTGCATTAGTGAGAAAGATGAGGAGTTCGCACAATTGGAGAAGAGAGAAGTTGTTGAAGACCATCTCTATATTTGGGTTTTACTTTTCTGCTATTGTATTAGTGCTCATTCGATCTCTAAGGAAGTTATGGGGTTTTCTCCTTTATGGTTTCCCCAAGGAAAATATTTGTGTCTTGTGTCTCTTGTGTTTATTGTTGTGCATTTTATTCTCTCAAATAAGATCCTATATAATATTGAATAAAATTGTGAAAATCTAATATGGTATCAGAGCTAACCTGAGAAGAAGACACTGTGCAACTGCGGAAGCTAGGGCTTCTTAATTTTTGGACTTCTTTCCACAGATCATCAACAAAAAGAGGCTTGGTTAACTCGCCTTAGGAAGGTGCATCTTTATGTCGAAGCAAAAGTTGATTCTAAGCATTTTCACTTTTTGGCCTGCCACTACTATGGGAAATTAGAGCTTTTCACAGAAGTGGAATTTTGGAGTGAAATCAGCATAGGGAGATGCTCCTCATCAAAATCGAAATTTAGAGACCAAGATTGAATTTTTTGGTTGGGTAAAACTCCCGGAAAGTCAAACCTTAATTTGACTTTGGACCAGAAAACCAGAAAGGACCAGAAATTGCATATCAGAATTTCGCAAGTCAATTTTTAGGGGTCAATTTTTGGAATCTTCATAAACCAAGTGTACCATCTTGCTCGCCTTAGTAAAGTGCATCTTTCCATCCAGACAAGTTTCAAATTTTAGGGTTTCTCTAATAAACCCTAGCCAGCTCCAGAACCAGTTCAGCAAATCAAAGTGGTAAGACCTAAAATCTTTTCTATTTCCATTTGAAGTACTCATTAAATATGTCTCACCACACCAAGCTTGAGGATAAGCTTGAAGGGGCTGATAAATTCCTAGCATGGAAGTATAGGATTTCACTAGTCCTTGAAGAAAATGAATTGGACATATATGTGAATGAAGAGGTTCCAGTTCCAAAGTGAGATGAGGCTAAAGCCTTACACAAGAAGAACTTGGTTAATGCCAAGAGGATCATTGTTGATTCTAGTAAGGATCATCTCATCCCACATGCGTCTTCCTTAAAGTCACCGAAAGAGATGTTTGATTCCTTGACCAAGCTATTAGAAGGAAAGAATATAAATCGAAAGATGACCTTGTGAAACCAGTTGAAGAATGTTAAGATACAAAATGCAGAGATCATGCAGTCCTATTTTACAAGGGTCTCTCAACTCAAGGAGCAACTTGAATCTGTTGGAGAAGATGTGGAAAATGGAGAAATTGTGATGACCACCTTGAATGGTATCCCTAGGTCATGGGATTCCTTCATTCAAGGAATTTGTGCTATAAAGAAATTGATCACATCCAGTAGGTTGTGGGAGGAATGCATAAGAAGAAGCTCGACTTGTATCTCGAGAAGAGAAGATGGGTAATGAATACCAGGCTCTCATAGCACACACTAGGAATAATAACACCAAGAGGGAGCATCCTCATCACAAGAAGGAAAGACACCACCACCATAATCAAAGAGGGAACTTCAAGAGAGATCTACCTAACATTCGATGCTACACTTGTGATGCGAAGGGACACTACTCCAAAGATTGTCCCAATAACAAAAGTAGCTCCCACAAGAAGAAGAAAAACAAGAAAAGACATCATGCTCATACTGCAGAGGATGATGAACCTCCAAGAAAGAGAACCATAGAATACAGTGAAGATTCTTCAAGTGATGAAGAGTATGTTCTGATTTCAGCTCTCATAGGCACTATTACACATGGAAGCAATGATTGGCTTGTAGATAGCAATGATTCCAATCATATGACAAGATTTAAAGAATCCTTTGTGAACCTATCTGAACATGAGTCACCCCACGAGGTGAAACTCGGGGATGATTACTAGTACCCCATAAAAGGAAGTGGTGAAGCCTCTTACAAGCTAGACTCTAGGAAGTCTTTGAAGATGAAGGATGTCATATAAGTTCCAGGACTCAAGAAGAACCTTCTCTCCATATCGACATTGAATGAAAAAGGTATGATGGTTGCATTTGTTGATGGCCAAGTCCTAATGTGGCCAAAGGGAAAGACTATAACAATGCAGTTATGATTGGAGAGCAATAGGGAGGTTTGTACAAATTGAAGGGTCAACCTGAACAAGCCTTGGTTCATGACTCCATGGAACTAAGTGAACTATGGCATAGGAGGCTTGCACATGTGCACTATAGAGCACTACCACTTGCAAGCAAAGTAGTTGAAGGCATTCCAGAAATCCAGGCAAAGCATGAAGACGTCTACAAAGGATGTGCGAAGGGAAAGAACATAAAGAAGACATTTCCAAGTAGCGAGAGCAAGGAAAAGGGAATCTTGGAAATCATCCACTCCGATGTGTGCGGTCCAATGTCATCCAGTTCATTGAGTGGGTTTGTATATTATGTTTCTTTCATTGATGATTTTTCTAAGAAGACATGGATATATTTCTTGAAGAACAAAGATGAAGTATTCAACAAGTTCAAGGAATTCAAAGCCTTGATCGAGAACCACACAGAGAATAAAATCAAAACCTTTCGATCAGACAATGGTGGAGAGTTCACATCAGAAGACTTCAAGAAATTATGCAGAGATTCAGGGATTAAGAGGGAGTTGACTACTCCATACAATCCACAGCAGAATGGCGTTGCAGAAAGGAGGAATAGAACAATCATGGAAGCAGCAAGAGCAATGCTTCATGACCAGGATCTTCCTATGCATCTATGGGAAAAAGCTGCAAGGACAGCCATGTATGTACAGAATCGTACTCCACATACAGTACTTAACAACAAGATACCAGAAGAAGATTTCACCGACGAGAAACCAGAAGTCATCCATCTCAGGATATTTGGCTGCCCGGTGTACATACATATTCTGAAAGAGAAGAGGACGAAGCTAGATCCTTCAGGAAAGAAGGGCATATTCGTGGGATATAGTGAAAGCTCGAAGGCTTGCAAAATATATTTTCCAGGGTTCAAGAATATCGACATCAATAGGGACATAACATTTGATGAAAACTCGGCCTACAACAAATCCAGAAAGCTACCTATTGAAGACCTTGAAGAACCGAAAGCACCCAGGATCTGAGATACAACAATGAATGAAGCAACCTCTGATCCGGATTTATGTCAGAACAAAATGAAAGAGTATGCATATATTCACATACACAAATATATGGAAAGAAACACAACGATACAATAAACTTAGATTCTATTAAATTAATGAAATAGAACAAACTGTAAAATAAAAGCAGCTAGAATGGTGGTAGCTATATCCCTGAGAAGAGATGTGGCGGCTACGCTAATTATTGACAAGATGAATACAAAAGGAGGCCAAAAAGGCCTATTTATCATAAGAATGAGAGAAAGAATCCCAAACATCCAAAACCCTAACCCTAGGAGATGAACCATCGTAAAGTTTGTGGCCCCAAGGTGGTTAGTTAAACAGTCAACTTCTTGGGGTCATAAGTTTTGCATACGATCTCCGTTTGGGCCGCTTGGTAGCCCATTGGAAAGTTCTATCCGAGATTTACAACTTTCAATTGAGGCTAGTTGGTTCCAAAATTTTCAAAAAACGTCGTTTAGGGCCTCAAAACAACCCCGGAAGTTCAGGACTCGAAAAACTGTAGAAAAATTACAAGAAAACTGCCATAATGAAAAATTGTTTCGAGCCAGTGGAATCGGTGGGTGGCCACCTATATCCATCTGGATCAACCCCAGAAGAATATGAATACCACAATATAGAAGACCCACATGAACCTATAGATCCACCCCGTGAGAAGAACTCTCACAAGAGGAAACTAGCATGCATACGAGAGGCAATTCAGGATGCATAGAGATATGGTGCTCCATAAGAAATGCACATAGAAAGCAAGAGACTGAGGCCATACCCCAGTTATGTAGCCCTGCTGTGTGACATCATTGACAAAGAACCTTCCAACTATGAGGAAGCAACAAAGAAGAAAGAACGGAAGGATGCCATGATCAAGGAATATCAGTCGATCATGAAGAATGATGTCTGGGATGTGGTACCAAGACCAGAAGGGAAGTCTGTTGTGACTTCCAAGTGGATCTAAAAGATCAAGCATGATGCAGATGGCGGCGTAGAGAAACACAAGGCAAGAGTTGTGGCACATGGCTTCTCCCAGAAGGAACGGATATATTATTAGGAGACATTTGCACCTGTAGCTGGATACACTTCCATCAGAACGATACTTGCATTGGTTGCAATGATGAAATGGAAGGTACACCAGATGGATGTCAAGACAAATTTCTTGCATGGTGTAGTGGAAGAGGAAGTGTATGTGGAGAAGCCACTTGTATTGGAGACACATGACAGGGAGACTCATGTGTGCAAAATTTCAAATTGAAGAAGGCCTTGTACGAATTAAAATAGGCACCTAGGATGTGGTACAACAGGATAGATAGCTTCCTGACTAGTTTGGGATTTACCAAGAGTAAAGCGGGTTCCAACCTTTACTACAAGGTTGAGGAAGGGAACGCAATGGTACTCCTACTCTATGTGGATGACATGTTTGTGACAGGTGAGGATGGGTTGATTGCAGACACAAAGAGGAAGCTTACTGTCGAGTTCGAGATGAAGGACTTGGGTATGATGCACTACTTTCTAGGCATGGAGGTGTGGCAAAGTGAGGATGGAATCTTCCTTGGACAAAGGAAGTATGAAGTGGATATCCTGAAGAGGTTCAGGATGATGGATTGCAAGGCCATGGCCACACCTATGGCATCGATTCTAAATTTATTGAGTGATGCTTCATCAGAGTCGGTTGATGCCACAATGTGTCGTTAGATGATTGGATATTTGATGTACCTGACGAATACAAGACTATATATTTGCTTTGTTGTGAACACATTGAGCGAGTTCCTGACAGATCTGAGACATATTCACTTGATTTCTGCAAAGCATATTCTGAGGTACCTAAAGGGTACGGTTGATTATGGGCTCAAGTATGATGCAAATCAGAAGATTAACCTGGAGGGTTATGTTGATTCGAATTGGGTAGGCAGTGCCATTGATAGGAAGAGCACTTTGGGATGCTACTTCAATATGGGATCAGGTGTGATCTCTTGGTTTAGCAGGAATCAGTCCTACGTGGCACTCAGTACAGCCGAAGCAGAGTATGTCGCAGCTTGTTCGGCTAGTTGTGAGGTAGTATGGCTTAGGAAGCTACTGTCTGATTTGTTTGATCTCTAGCTAGATGCAACTTGTATATTTTGTGACAACTAGAGTTGTGTGAAGTTGTCCCAAAACCTGGTGTTCCATGACAAGTCGAAGCACATTGAGATCGAGTATCACGATATCAGGGATATGGTGGAGAGAGGAGCAGTGAATCTCTAGTATGTTGCAACGGACGAGCAGATAGCCGATGTGTTGACCAAGTCGCTAGATAGAGTGAAGTTTGAGTACTTCAGAGAGAAGCTTGGTGTACTCCAGATCGAGGTTCCTTCCAAGGGGAAGTGATGAGTCCGGAAGACACAGATGCACATGAGCCATTCTCACATGGTGGTAGGTGTGTCCTCCCATGGTGCAAATGCAATGGTTGGGGCCATTCCGACATGGTTTAGGTGTTTCTTCCCATGGTCATTGATATAAGTGCTGAGCCATTCCGACATCGTTGAGGTGTGTCTTCCTATGGTCGTTGATATAAGTGTCGAGCCATTCCAGCATGGTTGAGGTGTGTCTTCCCATGGCTGTTGATGTAAGTGTTGTGCCATTCTCGCATGGTAGAGGTTTGTCTTCCCATGGCTTATATGTAAGTGTTGAGCCTTTCCCGAATGGTGGTAGGTTTTTCCTCTCATGTCGGTTGATGTAAGTGATGTGCATCTGGGATATGCTCCATTGACGTTGAGATGATCTAGACGTGATGAGGCGGTAGTAGGAGACGCAGGTTTTTGCAGAAGTAATGTAATAAGTCCTGGGATGTTCCTTCAGGTTTTTGTAGAGGAAATGTAATAAGTCCTGGGATGTTCCTTCAGGTTTTTGCAGAGGCAATGTAATAATTCATGGGATGTTGCATCAGGTTTTTGCATAGGCAATGTAATAAGTCCTAGGTTTTGCGTCAGGTTTTTGCAAGACAATGTAATAAGTCCTAGACTGTACCTACTTGATGGATTTCTCGCATAAATGATGAAGACCTACATGGAGGCTAGGCCTGCATCCAACATGAAAAAGGGCTAGCTCTGTAGAAATTCCTATGACGAGTAGATTCAAGAGATGTCACCATTTGATGATCGAGATGATGACGACAGCAGCAGCAGTGACGATGATGATCAAGCATTGATGATGATCCAACATTGATGATGATCCAATGTTGAATATTTGTGTCTATATGTGTTGATGTCTGTGTCAAGATAATACCTTCCTAGTTAAGAGGGAGTGTTAATGTAATTGTAACTTCGGAAGATATTCACTTGTATATTTTATATTGTATTTGTATTTTATTATTGTACCTCCGACAGAGATATTTATTCCTCCGGTCGGGGAATTCATTATTGTATTTGGGTCATGTAAAGTCATTGAGGTTAACCCTCCATTGTAAGTTGGGGCATCAGACCCCAGAGTTAAGTTGTTAATGGGTTATTAGACTCTCCTAGAGAATTCGGCCCAGTTAGGTACAACTAGGGGCCGACCTAGTTATGTAAAGGTCAAGTGAAAGTTAGAGTATAAATGGAGAGGGTGTGTCTCTCATTTGGATCGATCAATCACTCACTCAATTCGCATTAGTGATAGATAGGAGGAGTTCGCACAAGTGGAGAAGAGAGAAGTTGTTGAAGACCATCTCTATATTTGGGTTTTACTTTTCTAATATTGTATTGGTGCTCATTCTATCTCTGAGGAAGTTGCAGGGTTTTCTCCTTTATGGTTTCCCCGAGGAAAATTTTTGTGCCTCTTGTCTCTTGTGTTTATTGTTGTGCATGTTATTCTCTCAGATATGATCCTAGATAATATTGAATAAAATTGTGAAATTCTAACACATATGCCCCCCCACTCCCCTCACATTTTGTGAGACAATGATCATTTCTTAGCCCTAGCTAGGACCTTTTGAGCTCTGAGTAACCTCAGGATAAAAGAGGAGTTTTCCATCATAGACTCCTCATTGCCTTCCTTTACCACTACTTCAGACAAAAGTGATCGGGATCCACAAATCCCACCATAGGCCAATCCACCCTACACTACTCCCCTCTTACCTCCTTTTCCTCTGATCCTCTTAGACTTCCATAGAGGAGTCATCAATCCTTTGACCTCAACTTCCAATTCCATTTCCCCATTGCACCAAGTAATTGGCTACATAGGGATAGTTCCTTAAAAACTTGGAGAGGTTGATTTTCCATCATAACCTTACACGGCAGGATCAGAGAGTGTAACATTTATGAAAGCTCAGACGGGCTCATTGGCTCACCCTGAGCTTCACCACTCACGGCTGAAGCACTTAGCAAAGAGGGGAATTCACACAAGAAGTTGTGTAAAGAGGGAGACTCTGCTAAATCCTCGGGACCACTGATAACCTTCCTAGAGCCTTCCACTTTATAGTTTAAGTTATGTGTATTTTTTCAAAAAGTAGCTTACTTACAAAAGGAAAGACTTAACTCAAGACCTTTATTATAACAAAGTAGCTTTTAATAAAGTGAGTTATTACAAAAGATATAGCAAGTGTTAAAAAGATGAATGTTGTTGTTGTTGTTTTTACTTATAGCATCCTCAAAGTGCATGCCTACCCCAAAACCCTTTGTTTTTTCCTGTAGCAACTTCAAACATCATCATGCACACAACAACAACAAAATCAAAACTTTATATGTCTAGGGTTAGATGTCAATTAGACTACCCAGAAAATGCAACTTTCCTTCTAAATTTTCGATTGTTGAGATCACTCAAGATGCGGGTCAACGAGCATACATAAATTAGAAAACACTTTCCCCTCTATTTTTTATTTTTCAAGATCGCAAAAAAGATGTGGGATGGAAAAGGGCATACACAAATTGAAAAGGAAGCAAATTGAAAATATAAATAGAAAAATGAAATGATAAATTCAAAACATTAAAAAAACTTAAAATTGAAACTATATACCTTTGAATCTGATATAAATAATTGTGTTTAGAGCAAACATAAACCTTTTGGCTAAATCCTTAAGTGTTTCCAACTGGAAACAACACTTTGGACATACTGGAGTGATTCACTCAACCCATAAATGCTTAGAAACAATAGAATCCAAAAAAATCAATGCATGCAATGACACAATTTGGATCTCGGTCAACATCAATAACGAGTCTTCACAAGACTCTAATACCATTTTCAATAAACAATGTATATATGCATAGGTCTAACACCTTAAGGCAACTGCTCACACTAAGAGATCAAATATCAGTACACTAGTATATATGTGATTAAGACCCTCAAAGGGGAAAATAGTACACAACCCCAACCAATGCAGCCACATGAGGCAATATATTAATGCAAAAAAATAAAATTACATGAGAATCCCTCACAATTGACCATTAACAAATACCCTCCATGCTCTTTAAATAGATATCATGGACCAATCAAGTGTTAAGACACAGGTCATATGATGTTAATATCAAGGAAAAAATTAGCATTTAAATTAGTTTATATCTATAACATTTTTTTCCTTGAATGTTTATATCTATAACATAATCATGACTATTAAATTCATTAATTACAAAAACACAATGAAAAAACACACTTTAACTAATAACACATTTATTTGACAAAATTAAACTTAATTAATACTTAGTATCTAATATATTAACATACAACTACATAAATAATTGATATAAATGAATAATTCCTAACCATCATTATTTCTAAAATAACAAAGGTTGTATCAAAACAAATTATGTGGCCAATCACACCATCATGTTACACCAAGACCAAGAACACACCCCAAAAAACATAATGCACCCAAAATGAAATTAAAAATTATTTATTAAAAAAAAGCATATTTCGGCAAAGCATACCAACAAAACCACACCATTCCACGCGCTCAATGGAGAACTTGTTCTATAGCATTGAATTCATTACTTGTACGAACAAAGGAGTCAGTGTTACAACGTATAGTTATAAACAACATCTAGAAACTAATTAAAACCTAATGTAGAAAATGAATTTCTTAATACATCTTAAATCATTTTCTAGTCAAATGGTTTTCCATGAGAGTACGTTTGACATCCTCCTCACTTTCGAAACATTGGTGCACGTAGGTAGTGCTTGCATGGCCTCTAAATTTAAAACCATTCAATACCTTGTGACTTTAAGTACTTTCATTGTAATGATAAAGTGTAACTCGTCCTTATAAATGATTGGTTAATTATATTATCCTCATAAACATGGACACAACTAAGCGCATGCATGATTGACATTAGTTTTTTGTCAAAAACTAAAATGGATGAGTTAGCCCGTTGAGTATTAGATTTTATATTATAATTGAGATTTACTTTTTTTTTAAGGGTATAAAATTTATTGCAATTGAAATGGTTTTTCGTTGATGTGTGGGTAAACTTTCGCAAAATGTTTATGGGTTTTGAGTTGTTAACTTGTTTATTTATGTTTGAGGAAGACGAGTTCTTAGTCAATCAAAAGTAATTTTAAGTCTTATTCCAAGACCAAAAATCAGTTTTACCCTAGATAGTATATGTGAGAAAGATAATATCCCTTGTGGTCATCATCAAGGGAATCATGAACTAGTCAAGATTACTTGGGTGAGACTAAAGTTCAAATCTGGCTAGATACCACTTCAAACCTAGGCTAGTGCCAACAACACACAATCCAATGCCTAGTAGGAAACTTATGACTTAGTATGGGCTAAGGCATTAGAATATAGCGCCCCACTCAAGGGGGGTGTCCACCCTTCTAACCTAATTACAACAAGCAAAATGTCTCAATGGAAATTTGAACTTGGGTGAGTGAGTCTAAAACGTACCTCTTCACTATTCAAGCTATTGCCCCTCAACCTAAGCTTCATAGTTAAGGGCTTTAAGAAAATGAGTTCAAAGGTTAAAAAGTGTATTCATAGTAAAGATAAAGTCATTGGTTTATATAGTTTAATTTTATTGGTTGTGGTTTAGTAGAAAAACAATATTTTAAAATTAAAAAAAAATAGGTTTTTCTCTTTATTTTCTCTTTCAAAAAATTGATAGTGTCTAAGTTCCAAGCACTTTACTTCAAGTAAATTCAAAAGTATCGAAATCATAACATCCTTTACATAAATAAAAAAATCTCACATTTAACTTGAGGCCACTTAAACTAACCCTTAAAACAAAATATTATATATTTATATACATTTCAAATTTAAATTAGAATGATTACTTTATTTTACAGTTAGTGGGAAAAATTTAACTTTGGATATTAAAAATAAATAAACATATTTTTAAATTAGATTTAAAATTATATCAGATTGAAGATATTAAAAATATTATTGATTAATAAATAATATAATTCATCAACAATAAGTTCACTAAAAATAAAACATCATGGGTAAGGAGAATAACAACTTTCATAACTATTAAAACTATAACCAATCAACTTTAAATACTTTATTCTATATATTCATTTTAGAATTTATAATAAGACATGGTTAATTTTAAATTTAAACAATAATGAAAAGTCAATTCCTTACTTTATGGTCAAGTTTCAATTCAATAGTAAGAATTATATCTTTTATAAATAGCTTATGGTTAATTTTAAATATAACGAATATTGAAAAGTTAATTTTTAATTTTTGATGAGTTTCAATCAAATAATAAAAGGAGATTCGCTTTGGAGTATCTGAGCGAATGTTGTCATTTGTCCTAGAGGATTAAATGTCAGTTTCATAAAAGGTTGGTTGGAAGTCATTCTCATGTTTACATATGATGTCTTGAAGTTATTAAGCAGAAACTGGTTTTGGCAATCTTCTCCCTTAAAACTAAAAAAGTGAATGCATTTCTTTGATGCAGGGAAAGAAAAGCAATATGTGAAGCCTATTTGGGTCAAATTATTTAGTCTTCCTGCGACTTTCTAGACCCCATAAATTTTTAGTAGCGTCGATGATGCCCTGGGGTCTTTATCTCTACGGATTTCAGCTATATGGAGATGTGGATAATGTTAGTCAAGAATCTAGGTGGACATGGACCTTAGAGAAGGGATTTTGGAGGAGATGTCTATAACAACTGGGTTGGTTTTGCACCTCCAAACACTTAATTACACATGCATCCCTTTTTCATGTAATAGGTGCCATCAATATGGGCATCTAGTGAAGGATTTTACAATGCATTTCAAGAACAAATCCAGGTTGTGGTCCCATGAAGAGGAGGTGATGTTTAAAAGGGGGATTCTGAAACATAACAAGCTCGGATCTCGTCAACCTGTGATAGTCCAACTGAATTCCCTTTGGTCTTTTTGAGTTTGAACTTGCAGAATTCCTTGGATGAGTATTTGGAAGGCATACATAAGTCGGACAAAGTTTATGGACAGTGGGCATAGAATTTAGATCTTTCACATGGAAAGGAGAGGTTAGACAACATTCTCACAAGCGAAGAGGTTTTTCCTACCCTTGGAAAAGGTAAGTTAATCCACCTGCTTTTAAATCCTTTGGAAGCTCAGTTAGATAAATTTAGTAAAGACATGCCCAGTTTTTTACAGTCCATGGATGAATGTTTAGGGGTTGCTTGTAATAGGATGAATTTTGTGAATCTTTTGGGTAATTTTGGTTCTTCATCGACTGGGTGTAACATCACAGCGTCTTTCAGGAAGGAGAATAATTTATTGAATTCCTTTATTCTTTCAATGGAGAGGATTGGAGGGGCTCTAGAGGATCATAGTGGAAGGGGCTCAATCTGGCCCTAGATCTATCAGAGAAGGTCCCATTATCATCGGCTATAGCCTTAAGTCTTATTCCTATGAGAAGTGTTTTAACCTACCATAAAGAGGAAGGGTTTATTTGCCCCATTTTAGTCTTTTCTCGAGTTTGGGTACCCACATGGAGGATGCAATGTCATTTTCGAAGGATTATGAATCCTCGACGGTGACTTATGGAAATGATGTCTCGAGTTCTGACCATCTAACTTATCCTTCTCCCCCCGTTAATCTTTGTATAACTCATGTGGGGGCCAAAATTTCTATGGATGTTGGTTGTAGACAAAGAAAGAGCACACCTCCCTTTGTGAATGAAGTGGGAGAGGGTACAGGATTCTTGAAGAATGAATCCTTGGATGTTCCCTATATCAATATCGTAACAAGCCATGATCTATTATATTATCCTAATTTGTGCATAAAAGGTTGGTTGGGAGTCATTCTCATGTCTACATATGATGTCTTGAAGTTATTAAGCAGAAAATGGCTTTGGCAATCTTCTCCCTTAAAACTAAAAAAGTGGATGCCTTTCTTTGATGCAGGGAAAGAAAAGCAATATGTGAAACCCATTTGGGTCAAATTACTTGGCCTTCCTGTGACTTTCTAGACCCCATAAATTTTTAGACGTGTCGATGATGCCCTGGGGTCTTTATCTCTAGGGATTTCAGCTATATGGAGATGTGGATAATGTTAGTCGAGAATCTAGGTGGACATGGACCTTAGAGAAGGGATTTTGGAGGAGATGTCTATAACAACTGGGTTGGGTTTGCACCTCCAAACACTTAATTACACAGGCATCCCTTTTTCATGTAATAGGTGCCATCAATATGGGCATCTAGTTTACAATGCATTTCAAGAACAAATCCAGGTTGTGGTCCCATGAAGAGGAGGTGATGTTTAAAAGGGGGATTCTGAAACATAACAAGCTCAGATCTCGTCAACCTATGATAGTCCAAGGTGGGACTTCCATTGGCTTGATGTTATCGAAATTTCAAGAGGTATTATCACCGACTGGAAAATGCGGACATATCATTGTACAAACAACTAGGCAATTGCTTTGGGGCTTACAACTTCTCTTTTGTCGAGGGACCTTAGCCAATTGTATACCTTTTTTAATATCTACGGGCCTTACAAGCATACGGTCCCCTTCTAGGACAATCTTTTTCAGTCGGGTTTGTTGAGTTTGGATAGGGTCATACTTGGTGGTGATCTTAAGTTCACCTTGGGGGAACTAGAGATATGGGGTTGTCATGCACATACTAGAGATACTCTATCGGATTATTTTGTCCAAAGACTTTATGAGTACAATTTTTATGACATTGTGCCAACTTGGCTTAGGACCACTTGGAGGAATATGAGGGTTGGTTAGGTTCAGATCACGATGAGCCTTGATAGAATTATGGTCAATGAAGGGCTCCTTCATTCAACTACCAACATCAAGCAATGGGTCAGAATAGGGGGGAATCTGATCATTTTCTAGTTCTAATGGAGATTCACTTTGGATAAGAGAATCCCCTCGATCCTTTCAAGTTCAATTCCTCCTGGTTGGAGGATGAGGGTTACATACAATTGGTTAAAGACTTATCAGAGACCTTTTGATAGCACTAGCAAATAATCTGCAAACATACAATTTTTACATAATCAAAATTTTATCAAGGTTGAAACGATTATTTGTGTTTCTAGGAGGAAAGATGATCAACAGGATGAACTCAAAATTATTGAGGGCACCTTGGAAAATTTCCATGCTAATAATTTGGAAGGCTATGTGACTAAGGAGCAGAAAAAAGGAATAGTGGACCTTGAAATAAAAGGAAGGAAAATACTAGATGAAGAGGAAGCCACCTAGAGGTTACAAAGTAGGGCAACATGGTTGAAGAAGGGTGATGAAAATTTAAAAAAAAAACACAAATTTGTAAAGTACATAAATAATATATACTCTCTTTGGCATTTAGAAGATGATGCAAATGCTGAGATTTGACTTAGAAATATTTCTAAAGTAGGAGTGAATCATTTTAGCAAGATATTTTAGGAAGATAACAGGGCCTCTATGGCTCAGATGATGAGACTCATTGCTCTATACCCCTCATATGTCAATGAGGATCAAAATGTTGAGCAAATGGAGGAGATCACCCCTAGGGAGATTAGTGAATCTATACACTCTATGCAGAGGGTAAGAGCCCTAGTCCTTATGGATGGGTTGTAGAGTTTATTTTGAGCTTTCTAGAAGTGTTTGAACATGATTTTCTAAAAGTAATTGACGAATCCGGGTTCAATGGTAGAATTCTGGTTGCTTTCAACTCAACCTTCATAAATCTGATCCCTAAACCAGATAATGCTACAAATCTAGAAGATTATAGACCTATATCTATATGTAATTACACCAAGAGTAGCGAGGTGCTTACAACCTAATATGGGGGAGATGTTGTAACGTGTAATGTTGTGTAACGTTATGTAACATGGCATTCCTATAAAACAGGAAATAAAAATGAAAACGATGATGGATTAACCAAAAAATAAATAAATTATATTGATTTGATCTTAAACCTACATATATCAAGAATCAAGTAACATGGCGTTCCTTAAAAAAATGCAAATGATTTCGGCTTAAACAAAAAAAATTATATTGATTTGATCTTAAACCTAGATATATCAAAAATCGAGAGGGATCAAATATCTTGAGGTGTAATTTTTTCTTGATGTGTAAAATCTTGAGATAAAAAAATTACACCTCAGGAAAAATTGGATCTCTCTCGGTGCTTGATAGATCTGGTTTAAGATGGATCTACGTTGGTTGTATTTACAAGTTGATTGCTAAGGTCATTGCTAGAAGGATCAAGGACATCATATATGCATTGGTATCTCATGAGCAATTTTCTTTTTTAGGAAGACAGATACATGATGCAGTAGGTACTTCCCAGGAATATGTGCATACATAAAAGATGAAACATCTACCAGCTATGATTGTAAAGGTCAACAAGATCTTTTTGAGACTAGTGTTGTTGTAAGTTGGGTTTGATCTTTAGGTTGTGAATTGGATCATCTCTTGTGTTACAAGTATTTCTTTTGTAGTATTGGTTAATGGCTCTGCATCTGGGTTTTTTAGGCCTGCAAGGGGTCTAAGGCAAGGTTTCCCTCTTGCTCCCTTACTTTTTTATCTTAGTGGTGGAGGGTCTAAGTTATCTTTTTCATCAAGCCAAGATCAACGGTTTCTTCAGAGGTATTCAAATATGATGTCAGATCTATGTGACCCATTTACTTTTTGCTTATGATAAAATGATATTCTCCAGTGGGTCCAGGAGAGTAGTTAAGCTTAAAGGGATATTAGACCTCTTTGTTGTTGCTTCTGGCATGATTTATTATGAGAGGAAGTGAACTATATCCATTATTAACTTTGAATAAGAAATGATTGATTGGATAGGTACTTAGTTTGATTTTTCTCTAGTGGATGCAAACAAAGGTTCAAAATATTTAGGTTTCATGCCGAATCCAAATGATTATCTCAAAAGGGACAAGGCCTGGCTAGTAGGTTAAATTGAGAAAACATTACAGCTATGGTGCAATAAATGCTTGTCCAGGGGAGCAGTTTAACACTAGTAAAATTTGTAATGGAATCCATTCCTATATATTGGGTATCCTTAGCATATGTGCCTACTGGTATCTTGGACCAGATCAGGAAGATATGTTACAATTTTCTTTGGAAGGGAAGACAGGGAGAGAAGGATTTTCATTGGGTGGCTTGGAACAAGCTAGCATGGAAAAAGGAACTAAGTGGATGGGGATGAAAGGATCCCATATATTTTGCTAAGGCCTGGATGCTAAAGGTGCTTGGAGAATTCTAAAGGGGAGGGGGGGGTGCTGTGGGTGAAGGTTGTATACTACAAATATATTCATCCTTTAACTATTAAGGGATGGTTTAGGGAAGCAAATAAGACCATCAAGAATGCCTCCATTATGTGGAAAGCTCTGATTCTATATTTTGACCTCATCAGGGACCGGTTAGTGTGGAGGGTTAGCATTGGTAGAAAAGTGGTAGTGGACTAGGACCCCTGGGTAGGATGTGGAGGGAACCACATTTTACCACAAGTGATGGTTGAGTCTTTCAGAGAATAGGGCTTCATTTTCTTGGAGCAGATTAGATATCAGTTTAATACTACAATCCTAAGACAATAATGGATTAAGTCACATGAACTGGGCTTTGTGGAAGCTGGGGATATATTGTAGTGGGACATTTACATAATGGCTCTTCACAACAATATCATCAGATAAATGGACAATGATGATTCCTTGATATGGGTCAGGAATATCTTAGATGGCCTTTACACTCCTAAGATTGGTTATCTAGTAATTAGGGAGGAAGAAGAGTTACCCGAACCCCACTAGTGGTATAAGGATGTCTAGAATTTCAGTTTTCCTCATAAGTCTAAAATATTCACTTGGATGACTCTTTCCAATAAAGTACGTATTTGGGACTCTCTGGTCAAGAAGTTTGGATGTGGGCATAGGATATTTCCTTTATGTAAGGACAATGATGAGACCATCTTTCATTTATTTATACAATGTTCTTATTCCATGGCTATTTGGGGTTATATCTCACAGCTTAAAGAAATGCAATTTGCATGTGATGGACAGAGTCTAGATGAAGCTCTGGATTGTTAGACAAACAACCTCGCATATAGGGACTATAAATATCTCCCTATAATTCTCATTTGGGGAATCTTGTTGTCTAGGAATAAAGCTATTTTTGAAGAGATTCTTATTCCCCCATATGTTACAGATATCAAGGATCTTGCTATTTTGAGTTTTTTTCCCACAAAAGGATGAAAATCAAAAGATTAGGAGAGTGGTAGAGGAGTGTTGGTCACTATTTTGATGTTTATTTTTGTCATAAAAATCCATGTTTTTCCTTAATCCATTCATATCTTTCACATTTTATCCATATTACCTTCAAAACTGAACATAGGAGGTATAATTGTCACTTCTTTTCATGAATTGAATTTTTGCAATTTAAAGCATTAAAATTATTTTTTTAACAGAAATTACAGGATTTTACAACTTCCTGTAATTGCTCCTAGCTTTGCATACTTGTAGGATAGCTGGGTGCGATATCAGACATGTGGCAGAATCCCTCATGTCCAAGGATGGATAAATATCTACCAGCTTCGCAAGTGTCCGGTCAACGCTGGTCAAACCACGCCACTTGTACAGGAATAACTTTGTTTTTATCATGAAATCAGGGTAGTTTTGAGATTTCGTGGGATTTTGCCCTTTTTGTGGATTTGCAAGATGAATTCAACCCTTTGAGAGAGAATATAGGATCTCATTCTCAGATCAAGAGTAGTTTCAGCATTTGTTGTTACAAACCTTTTGTATAAATACCGCAAGACATAGATGGATTAATAACTTCAAAATTTGGAAATTGTACTTGGATATTTAATATAATTTGCAGACCTTTGAGTTCTTCTCATACTGGTGCTAATTCATGTTGCTGGAGTATTTTTTCAATAGTTAGCAGAGTTTTTGTGATCTGATTGTGTTCAAGTGTGCAAGCAACGCATTGGAGGGCCCCCTTGGCGAATCCTGCGCATTCGTTTTCTTTTCATTGCTATATAGGTCGTGGTATGAATTGCACTTCTTTTGTTTTCTATAGCTTGTTATCAAATTCACATTTATCAGAGTAGTGTTTAGTTCAAATATTGATTCTGGCATTTATCCATTTAGTGATTTTTAGGATACATGTTAGTTGTTAGTTGTTGTGACATTAGCATATATTGTGAATAAATTTCTTGTAAAAGAATTCAATATAATTTTGTCTTCAACAGTAGGATTTTGCTAAATATTACAGTTCTTTACATTACTTAATATCTTAGAGTTAGAATAGTTAATGATAAGAATGTTGATGGATGTTAAGAAATCTAATGATGATATCTTCTGTAAGGAAGTTTAGTGCTTCTTAAACCTACAATGTTCAAGTCATTTTAGATTTATTTCTTCTAGACTAAGTTTAGATCTAAATCCAAATACTTTGGATGTGCTTCTAAGTTTTACAAACACCGGATTGATAATTAAATTATATGCCCTAGTTTACATTTGTAGATTAGGCCAACAAGGAGAATATAAATAGAAATGGCAGTTGGGATTACTTTGATGGTGCTTCATAGGGTAGGCCCCCTTCTGGTGGGGCAGGTGGTATTTTATATATAAATGAAAATCATTGGATAAAATTTGTTGCAGGAATTGGAGAAAGCACCAATAATAGAGCTGAGATTCTAGCCTTAAAGATCATAATAATGTTGGCTATTATGAAGGGAGTACAAAAAATGTAGATATTTGGGGACTTAAAAATTGTCATAGAATGGATGAATTAGAGAAGATCCCCCAGAAACATACTTCGCAGACCCATATATGATGAGATCACTAGAATGGATGCACATATAAAGGGAGTTACATATGAGCATATATACCGAGAGAGAAACTAGCTGGTAGATCATCTTTCAAAGGAAGGTCTCCAGATAGCTCCAGGCACTTGGCATCATTAGGAGATAGAAAATGAAACTCTAACAGAGCACAATCCTGGACCTCATCTGGGGTAAGATCAAAGCCTACAACAATCACGATACCCAGGAAATTGTTTTTATCTGTTAAATGGCATATGCATGTTGTATTGTTTGTTTTGGACTATTGATACAATATATCTTTTACATTTTAGGAGTTGGATAACTGACACAATTTATCTTTTATAACATTATATAGACAATATTGTTGTAGTTTTTTACTTATTAGCTGAGTATGTAGAGATGTATGAATTCATAATGAAGTTACGAATGATGTAATATTTGGTGGTCTATAAACAATGTGGTTTTTTATTCAATATAAGGAATTGTACATTTTTTCCTGAGGAAAAAAAAAGCTTATTCCATGTTCCGATGACGATGGGTGGATTGTTTAATCAAAATGTTGGGATTCGAAACTCTAATACAATAATACAATTCACTTTAAGAAAATTTGAATATAAAAATAGTTAAATTTTATTGTGTTGTTTATATATACATGTATATATTTTTTATATTTTAAATATTAAATATATTTTTTATAATATTAAGTTTGTGGGAAAAATCTTTTTTTTTTTTTTTTTTTTTAAGATTTGTTATTATTCCTTTTTTAATATGTTTTGTATTTTTCTTTTGCCGTCTTTACATAATGTAAAACTTACCATTTAAACCATATTTAATTTTTAATAAATATTAATATTTAAATCAAATCAAATAATTAAAAATATATTATACTAATTTCATTTACACTATAATATAAATCGCTCCAACATACCAAAACATTATAACTATTCTATTAAACATA
This sequence comes from Larix kaempferi, assembly GCA_027924585.1. NCBI lineage: Eukaryota > Viridiplantae > Streptophyta > Pinopsida > Pinales > Pinaceae > Larix > Larix kaempferi. The sequence continues at coordinate 2,915,483 of BSBM01000184.1, read as the reverse complement.
ATCTACTATATCAAATTTCTATTAAACATAATCTACTATATCAAATTTCTTCTTCCAGTATGTTTGAAATTGTGTTGTGTAACCTCAACTTTGTGAACATATGGAAGATTCTAAACACCCTCACATTATTGAATCACAATATATATTATTGCTAGATTCTACAATGAAAAAATGACAACACATATTATTACTAGATTTTACAATGAAAAAATCACAACATATTATTACTAGATTTTACAATGAAAAAATCACAACATATTATTATTAGATTTTACAATGCAATTTTTTTAAGGGGTATATTTTCTTTGAATGTCTTTGAACAATGTAGAAACGTTAAAAAAATTGAATTACATTTCAAAATTCAAAATCCAAAAAGTTATTTATGTTGAAGCTTAACTTTTATTTCTTTAATGTAATATACATATGGGAGGATAATATTGAGTATCTAGGGAGGTACCTAAGGGAGATATATCAGGTAATGTGTACCTAAGGGGGAATAATTAATGTAGTGTGGTCATAAATAATGGAATATGTCCATTAGGCAGTTTTAAGGAAATAATATAATAATGAGAGGTTAGTTGGCATGGACCCTTAGGAATACTCTTGAGAATGTATAAATACACATGAGTATCATTGTATTAGTGTATGTTGGATATATTTTTTGTAGCAAGCATGGCTTGTGGAGTGATTCTGTCACAAGCCTAGAATTCCATCCTGAGACGAGGCCTTGCCCATTCTTCTAGGTCGTGTGGCACTACCTAGATTTCACCTCTAGGGACAAGGTCAACCTAGTGTAAAACCTACCAAACTATACCTATTCACTTTTTACTATTGTGTGTGTGTCTTATTTAACTTAGCCATGTTAAATAGAGTTGCACCATGACCACATACAACAATACACAAGACATAAGAATGGAAACGCCTCAATAGGGTGTGCCAAAATTTTATTTACAGGAAGAACTTATTTACAACATGAGGATGCCATAACCCAACAACTCTCCCAAAGGGTGCCAAAAATGGTTGCCTCAAAGGTATGCCCAAAACATCCTTACAGTTCACTTCAAAGTTGACCCCAAATCGATGCATCAAACCACACTCAGAATTGTTGCCCAAAAATGCACCTAGAAATGTGCCCTAGCTAGTGCTCAAAAGTGCACCCAGAAATGCACCCGAACTGACACCCAAAAATGCAACCAAAACTATGCTCAACTAGTACCTAATCGATACCCAAGTGCACCCAAACAATCACACAAATATTCCCAAATGTGCACCCAAACTATAATCACGTCGTTGTCATCCTTCCCTTGTCACAACCCACAAATCCGCCTCATGTAGCACCTATCCAAGTTCTACCTCGTGCTGCCAACTCTAGTGTGCTCCATCACACTTAGATGCACCCAAATCCCATCACACACTTCCTCCTTGACCTACGCCCAGGTCGAGTTATGCTCTACCTTTATTCCTCCTGGTTGGTGTGTTTTTCCATTGGTGTGCCCAACTTATATATATTAGTCTTCCGCACAAGTGGGTGTCCAAGTATTCTTCTAAAACTAACATCCTCAAGCGGGCACATTGTTAGGGAAGCCCCAAGAAAATCATGCACTCTCCCAATGGTCTACCCGATGACCCATTTGTAACTCTACCGACCCGTCTTAGGGGCTCCACCTAACACCCCTCTTACCAATGCATCCAAGCCCCTTTGTCTACGAGCCCAAATATCATGTCAATGGTGTCCATGAGTGCCTGAAATGGTGTACAACCATTTCCCCCCTCATCAGGGTGTCTTACAATCACACCTAAGAAAGTAGACCCATTGGCCTTCATTACCCATGGTTGTTTCCCACCAACTGAAGTCTTCATAGTGGGTGTGAGAGGCACTCAAGGCCTTCTCTTTCCAATGGTGTGACATCCTCCCCCACTCCAATTTGTTGTCGCACTCAGCAATGTCTTCAAGAAACTATGATTCCCTCGAAGCACTCTGCCACTATTGTTGCAACTAGGTCTTCCTAATAAGTCTGTCCAATAGTCGCACCCATCCAACCTACTATTGCTTCAGTAATTTTCCAACTTTTTCATGCACATATTCATTGCACATTCTTTGTGTTGGACTAGTTGGGTAGCTAGTCCAACCATCAAGCTCAACTCCATGAGAATGAAATTCCTCACATCCAAAATTTTTGTTTCCTTCCGCACTTCGGTCATCTTGTGCTACTTTATCAAACCAAGGCAAGTTCATCACCTTCTCCTTAAAACTGTCCAAGATACCAATACTCAGCACCCAACTTCCTGCAAAGAATTTTCCATCATTTCCCATATGTTGCGCCTTATAGACTTACTCTTTCTCCGAAACTTGACCTTGTGGCATGTTTCCAACTCTAGTACTCGTTGCAACCTATGCCATTTTTTCAAGAGTGTACTTCCTCAAGCAATCAATCTCTTATTTTCATATTTCAGCCTATTTGCACAACTCTTCTTGGACAAGAAGGTAAGGTCATCTTTCTCACCTCAAACCATTACAAGGGCTAATGTCACCCTTGTCATTTGTTGCTTCCCTTCGATTTGCTTCTATGTTATTCCACTCACCTAATTAGCCCATGGGTGAGCCTCAACTATCTCTTCTAAGCTCCATAAATCCTCAAGGTCAACAACATGTCACTCTCAACCTACCAAGCTTCATGAGGTAGAAGTGTGCACAATTTGTGTGACGTTCTGCGAAATTACTCTTCCACTGCACTACCACAATGCATCTAAGATTTCGGTTGGGTTGATCACCTTCTACACTCCTAGGTCCCAACACTAACTTATGTAAAGTGGATAGCATGATGGTGTGTATTCTTGTTGTCTATCTTCGCAATCTAGTTGTAACAAGTCTACCTTGTTCCCAATCCCCTTTTCCTCCAACATAACAAACTCCATTATCCTCATTAGTAAGGAGTCATTTCCCTCCTTCAACTATCAAGACACCATTGCATCCCATCACCTCCACTAGCTTCAACGTGGAGAAGTGGCAGTAAGTTCTCATAACTTGCTGCCCTCAATAACCTGCCCAAAGTCTGCCCAATGTGATGAGTGAGCCAAAGAGTTCCACGTCTCTTGTGAGATATCTTTGCACCACTACTCGGCTACATCCTCAACCAATTGGTTCATCCTACCAATCATTGCCGAATAAATTCTCCACCATATCCTAAGTCCCATACCAAAGGCTGGTGAGCATCTCCCCATTTAACATATCCTTCCACTCTCTAAGTTGCCACACACTTATATGGGATTCTTCACATTAATTGGTCCTTTCTAGTCTGATCCTCTCTTGGTGCAACACATCCTTCTTCATGGTCGAATATCTTGCTATTTCCATCACTTCACTTGGAACCAAATGGTCTTTCTCCCCCTAAGCAAATCGTCTATGCTTCGAAACTCATGTTATTATTTTTTGCCCAAAGAAAGGTTCAGACCTCTTCCTTAAGCCTATCAAGCCACCACCTACGACTCAACACTTTTCCCATTGTCTTTCCTAATGGATAATGATTGTATAAAACAACCTCCATGCAAGAAGAGGATGGATAGCAAGCTCGGCTACCATATCAAATTTCTCCCTTTTGGTAAACAAGTACTTGTCTCCCCTTCCATGCAATGTTTCTCTAGGTTGGGCACTTTCATTAGCACCCAAGGCTCCACTGCTTGCTCCTAGGCATTAGGACATTCTTGGAACTTAACAACAAGAAGGGGATGGTAGGTGGTTTCCAAGGACAACTCCAACAAATGCCACAAAATTTCCACTTGAATCTTCCACAAGAGTCATCAACGCATGCGATAATTCCTTCATGAACTTGTCTAACCAATGTTGCATCCATGTTACGACTTCAACTTCTTTACTTTTGAGAGATTCCATCCACATCATCCAATTCTTCACTTGGTGGGTTATCCATTCTTGATCCCAAAATATAACCTACATGCTAGCCTACTCTAGTTGCATCTCATGGTCTAGGAACTTCTCACATATCTCCTCAACTTGTCATGCCAGTCCCATGGTTACATCCTTTGTATTGGATTGCAATGACTCTTCCTAAGCACCTTTCATGGTCGGTTTTGAATGCAATGTCATTTCTTTTTTGGTTTCACCTACTCTTCCAAGTGACTCTAAATTCGATATTTTCCAGGATTTCAACAAGTTTTGATTCCAAGTCCTTCTCCGCAAGTGGTTTCGTTTGGCCTTGCATTCATGCTCTTGGAGTAGTTGGTGGATCTCATGTCCCCATCATTCCAGGTATGTCGTAGCAGCTTCCAATCCCACCTTCCACAACTTGTCTTCTTCTCAATCCATCATTATATATTCAACTCTTCGATTGGTTTGCATGGTCACACCAAGCATGTGGCAATGCACTTCCAATGCTTCTCCTGACAGTGTACCAAAGACTCTTCCCGATGTGTTACCAATGGCACTCCCGACAGTCCACCCGATACTTCTCCCAATGCGATACCGATTTCACTCTCGGTAGTCTACTTGAGACTTCTCCCAACACACAGCTGATTGCACTCCTGACAGTCTACCAAAGTCTCTGCTTTGATACCAATTGTCACAAGCCTAAAATTCCAGCCCGAGACAAGGTTTTGTATCCTCTTCTAGGTCGTGCAACACTACCCAAATTTCACCTCTAGGGATGAGTTCATCCTAGTGTAAAACCTTCCAAACTACACCTACTCACTTTTTACTCTTTTGTGTGTGTCTTATTTAAATTATCCATGTTAAACAAAGTTGCAGCATGAATACATACAACAGTACACAAGACATAAGAATGGCAACACCTCAATGGGGTGTGCCCAGATTATATTCACAGCAAGAACTTGTTTACAACTTGAGGAAGATGCCACATCCTGAAAACTCTCCTAGAGGGCACCCAAAATGGATTCCTCAAAGGTATGCCCAAAATGGCCTTATAATTCACTTCAAAGATGCACCCAGAAGTGCACCCAAAATTGTGCCCTAATTGGTGTTTGAGAGTGCACTGAGAAATGCTCTCGAATTGGCACCTAGAAATGTAGTTGTACTAACACCCACCCAATACCTAAGTGAAAAAGAATACCATGCAACTCCGTTCAAATGTGCACCCAATATATAATCACATCGCTACCTTCCTTCTCTGTCGCAACCTATCGATCCACCTCCTGCTACACACGTCCAACTTCTACCCCAAGATTTTAGCTCTAGTGTGCTCCATCACACTTAGTTTCACCCAAATCCCATATTGCACTTCCTCCTTGACCTACACCTAGGTTGAGTTGTGCTATGGCTTTTTTCCACTTGGTTGGTGTGTTTTTCCTTTGGTGCACCCAACTTATATATATGAGTCTTCCTCATAAGTGGGAACCCAAGTCTTCATCTAGTCGACCTCCTCAAATGGGAACGTCATTTGGGAATCCCTAAGAAAATTGGGCACTCTCTCGATGGTCTACCTGATGATCTTTCGATAACTCTACCCATCGATAACTCTACCGATCCGACTTGGGTGCTTCACTCGACACCCCTTTTACCAATGCACCTGAGCCCCTTTGTCTACGAACACAAATATCATGCCAATGGCATTCACAAGTGCCCCATGTGATGTACAACCATTTTCCCCCTCTTCGGGGTGTCTTACCACCATGCCCCAACAAGTAGACCCATTGGTGTTCATTCTTGATGGTCGCTACCCACAAACCGAAGTCTCCATCGTGGGTGAGAGTGGCACCCAAGGCCTTCTCTAGCCATAAGTGTGATAGTTTCCTTCCTTGCAGAGTATTTGATGGTGTTACCCTACCTTAAGGGTTTCTCTATATTTTGGCGTTGTTCTTATGGAATGTTTCTTGCTTATTTATGAAGTATAATGATTTCATATATTTGTCATGGTCCAATTTTTGGGTTAAGGATCACTATAAGTGGTATCAAAGCACTTTCTTGGGCTAAAATATTGGAAGAATGATTTTTTTTTTGGGGGGGGGGGGTTGAAAGAAAAAGGAGGACAACAATATCCAAATCACTTTCTGAAACTTTATGTGTAGAATATGAAGAAACTAATTGCATATTTGAGTTCCTCTCACTAAGACACCCAATTTCAAAAAACAAATCAGCCAAAACAGAGTCCAAGAAGTGAAGTTTCATTGATTTAAAATCGCTTATTTTTAAGTGTTTTTCCAGTGATGACTACGCAGATTGTAGAGATGATACCTTTTGATAGAATGGTCATATTTTAGTCAAAGCAATTCCAATTAATGTAAAATGCCCATGGAATTTCATAATTGTTGTCATAATAGAGACTTTGATAAATATTGAGGGAGTTATGCTCATTTGAAATTTGCCACATCAAAAGTAAGTAATTGTTTTCAAAACCCTAGCTCTGTTTTTGAAGTTATGGCAAGCATGATATTTTTCATGGGAAAAGATGAGGGTCTTAGTATTAAAGAATACATAAATGAGATGATCAACATGTCATAAATTTTTTAGAGTCGTTATAATCATTGTTCTAAAGAACGATGATAATTAATGGTGGCAGTCACTTAACAAGAAGGAGATACTCAAATTTCTAGATGAAACATTTGAAAATATATTTTTAGATAGGTGGCCTCATGCTGTGAAGATGATAAATAAATCACTAAGGGATTGTTTTCATGTGAGAAATATATGTTCATGGATGTATTCAACAAGAGAATGTCATTGTCTCTATAAACCCTAGTCACAAACATAATGTTCTCAATGTTGTTTTGCTAAAAGATTGTGAATTCCCACAAAGTATATTCAAGTCACAAAGGTTAATGGTGAGAATGTTAAAATTTTAAAATATTTGAAGGTTACAATGGATAAATATATGTTATGCTATAGATATGGATGATGTGGATGTTATTTTGGAATATCCTTAGATGGACTCAGTTGATACAATTAATATTAGTGTACAAAAAAAATTGAAGCTTTGGTATAAGAAAAAAAATTCACATTGTAGGATATTTCTCTTACTAAACAAGAAGGGCCCAAGGAGGCACGTGAAGAAGTACTTGTAAGTAAAATAGTTGAATTCTATGTAGACATGGTAGATGAAGAGTATGAGGTTGAATTAGAAGAATAAAAGGCTACAAAAGCACATAAAGAAAATCCCCAGAAAGGAGATAAAAAGGATGAAGAATGTAAGGAGCTACATGGCCCCCAGGAACCACAAGTTGCAAAGTCAAAGAACAAAGCACCAATAGTTAAATTACAGTATATTGGCACCCACACCATCATGAGAAACAACAATCATTAAGGTAAGGTCATGAGCATTGCAAAACTTATTATGGACCAGCATGGAATTAGAAGGGAACCCAATATAGAGGCACCAGGGTAGTAGTGCGACATCATGGAACCAGAAGGGAACCCAGTATAGAGGCACCAAAGTAGTAGCGTGACATCATGGATCCATTGGAATCAAATTCAAGATCAAGGTGGCAAGGCAACAATTAAACCATGTGTTCATATTTCACTTAGATGGATGGATGTTCGTGCTTGGCACCGGTTGATGTTTCAAGGATGAAACATGTTTAAAGAGGGGTGGAATGTAATATACCTAGGGGAGGATAATATGGCATACCTACGTGGGTACCCAAGGGGAATATATCATGTAATATGTATCTAAGGGGGAATAATTAATGTAATGTGACCATAAATAATGGAACATACCCATCAGGTAGTTTTAAGGAAATAATATAATAATGTAGGGTTAGTTGGCATATATCCATAGGAATACTCATAAGTATAAACACACATGAGTATCATTTTATTAAGGTATGTTGGATATATTATTTTGTAGCAAGTATGGCTTGTGGAGTGATTCATTCCTTAAGGAGTATTTGATGGTGTTAGCCCACCTTAAGGGTTTCTCTATATCTTGGTGATATTTTTATGGTGGACATATTTTGGTTATTTATGAAGTATAAGGGTTCTATATATTTGTTGTGATTCAATTTCTAGGTTAAGGATCACTACATTTGACCATTCACTTAAGTTGTAATTTAAAAAAACTTGGGTGACAATAATGCTTCAAATGTCTTTTCATTTTTTCATATATACAACCAATTTTTTGACACAAAATAATGGTCACTTCTCTAAGTAATCTATATTTTATTCAGTTTGAAATAGCTCAAAATGACTTATTAAACAAAATAGCTAATGTTATATATATATAGTATGCAATTTTAGTTGTCCAAAAATATGCGAGTGATAGCTAGGATTTTGAGACTTTTGAAGAAAGTTAAATTTTAGGATTATTTTATTAATTTTGATTAAATTTTATGAAAACAATATTTGTATATTCAATATTTCAAGTTTGACATCAGAATACACATCATGTTTACTCTTGCAAACAAAAAAAATATCAGTTTGAACACTTTCATACTTCAGAAAGTGTATCTACCATATTTCTACTTATTACAATCTTTTAATACTCCATAATGATGACCTTGAAAAGAAAGGACCTTTTCATCTTACTACCCACCCTAAGGCTTCATATTGGAAATGATATCATAACAACAAAAATGAAGTAGTAAACTCTAAACTCCTAAATTAGAACATATTTTTTTTAGAAGTTGATATTAGAGCCCCTCCTCTAAACTCAAACTTAGAAAGTTGCCCCACCTACATTCCAAGGAGCTTCTTTGGATCACTAATCAACAATAGCATTGAACTCTCTATAGACATGAACAAAGGAAAGACCTTCAAAAGTCCATTTTACTTCTAAAATTTGGTTCAGAGATGATTCTAGCATCAAATTTTCTAATATACACTGATTGTACACATAATCCACCATTAATTTGGAATCTCCAAAGAGATGCAATTGTTTTAAACATTTTTCTTCTACTATATTCAAAAGGAACCACAAAGCTAAAATATCAACATGATTATCTATGTTAACTTTAATTGAAAATGATGAAATTGATCCCAAAAAAAATTATAACATAGCTCCACATAATCCCATATCACCCTAGCATTGTTCCACAAAAGTAGCCCTATAATTTATCAAAATCAATTATAAATTTTTTTAGTATTATAGAAAATTTATTTTTAATAAATTCTCAATATAATTCTCATATATCTAATTATGATTTAATGGAAATTTCTCTTTATAGAATTTCAAGGTACTACATACATTTGGAATTACTTAAATTTAATTCAACTCCAAAGATTATTGAATTATATATATATAAATACTTAAAAATAAAAATACTCAATAAAACTAAAATCTTGAACTTGAATTATATTGAATTATATATATAATATTTAGTAAAACTAAAATGTTGAACTTGAGTAAATAGAAGACAGAACCATTTATATCATTGGAAGGTATAACTTGAATAGTAATAAAAAAAATAGCAGCATATAAAGAATACTACCATACAGCACCTACTATTATTTCCAATAACCTCAGCCAAAAATGACATAGCACAAATACCACTAAAAATATTATTACCAAAATGAGAAAACATACATGGTCAAATTTAATGCGATATGACCATACAATACCGTAACTAACAATTTTTTACGTTTAATATTTATAGTCGTTTTCTTCAAAATTAGACGTTGGAGATTGGGGCTCTCTAACGGTCATAAATTGTAAAATTTAAGACCGTTGGAGCGAGTGAAAAAACGTGCTAAGTTAAAGAGCAGAGTGAGAGTCAGACAGAGTAATCTCATGCACCCACCCGAGAAAAACCAGGGTCTGGACAAAGATAATGCATTAAGACTGAACATATGTTTCTGTTCTCGCAAACAAAAAATATCTCAAAGCTCCACCGACAAATATAGCTCCAAGATTGATAAATCTTTGGAGCCTTTACTTTGATCTGGACAGAGGGGATCCGCTTTCGCTGCAAAAATATCGGTGAGTTCGGTACTTCTCTTCTTTATTTTGGTGGGAAATGCTTAAATTGAGCGGTAGGTCAACTTTCTTTGTTTCCAGCCCGGGAGTTTTGTTTTGTCTGTGGAATTCCGGGGGTTGTAGAAAGATTGTGGGTTTATCCATCGTCAGACGCCTTCATTTTCATTTGCTGTGATCGTTTGCTTTTGGCTGCTAAAATTAGCGAATTCTGCGTCCGGTATGCGTCTTTTCGGTGAAATTTGCTCTGTTTGGGGTAAATTTTTGTTATTCTGTTCAAATTCAGTAAAAATCTCAGCGAGTTTGGGAATATCTTGGCTACGGGCTTCAGTTTGTAGGGATTCAGGAAATCACGTGCGGTAAGTGCCTAGCAGATTTCTTTTTGGTTTTGTTTGAGCTTCGGTGAGCTCTTTGGGGCTGAAATTTGGAGAAATGAGGGATATTTATAGATATTTAGCTGTAGGGGTTTGGGGAGTCTTCTTCGACTCCTGAAGGCTGCAGAGTAAATTAAACGTTGCGCTCTGCTTCGGTTTTTGGTGAAATTTTCCTGAATTGGTCTTTCAGTGTCTGAAGCATTTCGCCTTCAATGATAAGGAGTTGTTTCATTTGCTTGTTTTCTTCTTTGTTTTATTCAATGATAGGCTTTTTCTTCTTTGTTTTCCAGTGATTTCATGGTCTGATTCTTTAAATATACAAATCAACGGGAAAGTTCCGGTATTTCGAGGATTTTATATTAAAGTCCTTTTTTCTCGTCAGAATGCCTTCGTTTTTGTAATATTTGGCCTCATTTAGCTGTTAAATGTTTCCTTTCTGCTTCGTCTTTGGATGAATTTTTTTCGGATTGGTCTTTTAGTGTCTGAAGCATTTCGCCTTGAATGCGAAGGACTTGTTTCATTGTTTATGCTTTTTTATGGTCTGATTCTGTTTGCAAATCAAAGGGGAAGTTCCAGTGTTACGATAATTTCAGATTAAAGCTCCTTTTTAATTGACCTCATTTAGCTCTTCTGTCGGCCCATTACATATTACTCTGCTCATTGGTTTCTCAGATTTCTTTATTTTGTTATTTTTTATCATGTTGATGTTGCACAGCTTTGAATCATTTGCTCTCCGAGTATGTTCTGTATTAATATAACTTTATCTTCGTTTATTTTCCCCTTGAATAATAGTACTCTTCTGTCGGCCCATTACATATTACTCTGCTCATTGGTTTCTCAGATTTCTTTATTTTGTTATTTTTTATCATGTTGATGTTGCACAGCTTTGAATCATTTGCTCTCCGAGTATGTTCTGTATTAACAGAACTTTATCTTCGTTTATTTTCCCCTTGAATAATAGTATTTTGCAACCCTAATTTTCTTCTTGAATAATAGTTCTTCTAGTATAGTTTTCTTCTTGCTCCTGTTGTTCTGATTTTCTTTTGAATTTGACATCAATTTCTTGTCTGTGATTTGGCAGGAGTAGAGAGGGGAAACTGAAAAGCTGGTGCTGTCTCGGCAATTTATCATTCTTACTGCCTTTGACCATCTGGCAGCATCAGCGATCTTGAATTCTAGCAGCAATTTACATTTTGCCTGCAGGATTACCATTCTGAGCTCACTATCAGCCTCTTAGTATGTTACTGCAGCTATTTCCTTACAGATCTTGGTGGGGTTTGAGGCATACAAGCCCAAATTCTAGATAGTTTTCCAGAGGTTTAACAAGCTAAGGCGATATTTGCTGCTTCTGCTTGTGAATTGGGAGAGTTGTCTCAGTCTGTAGTCCTCTTGTATTTTCCAATCTCAAGTATTCACCATGTCTTCCTACCAGGACATTCTGCCTCCAACTCCTCCACAGCATAGGAAAGCAGGCTTCACATCTCCATCAGCGTTCCATTCTACTCCTCGATCAGACAGAGGAAGAAGTCAATCCAGATTAAGTGACAACATGTCCAATCACTATGACAACAGAGGAGTGAATGTGCAAGTGCTCTTAAGATGCAGGTGAGGGACTTCAATTATCTTTATTTTGGTCTTTTATATCTTCATTCTTAACAATGGGCAATATCACTCTGTGTTGGTTTGATGTTCACTCATGTAGATATGCCATTATAGTTAAGTTCATGTAAAAACCTATAGACATTGCATCATGTCTGGTTTTGGTTATTCCAGAGTTCAGGACTCTATTGGGCTATAGTTTACATTTACACATTTAGATTACATTTACACATTTGAAATTTAATTGTAACCATTTATGGTGGAGCTCCCTGTACAAGAGGCTATGTATAGGGAATCATGTGTACTCCTTGTGTTTAGGCTGTACTAGTTTTCTAAGTTATTTTCATTAATAGCAATGGCTCAATTCCCTCTCTTGTTTGTTTGGACTGTTCACTTGCTTTCTGGTCTGTATTGTTCATATTTAATAGGATGATGTGCCCAAAGTATTATTTTATTTGTTCTGTTCAGTGGGATGGATCATGACTACACTTTTTAATTGAGATTATGCATAAGAAAAATCTGGTTCAAGACTCCAAAGTAACTCTTATAAACCCAACAATTATGATACTTTACTTGCCAAAATTTCAGGCCGTTAAATGAAGATGAGTTGAGGGCTAATGTCCCCCAGGTGATATCCTGTAATGAGCAGAGACGAGAAGTTACTGTTTTGCAAAATGTAGCAAGCAAGCAAATAGATCGGACCTTCACATTTGACAAGGTTTGCAACACTTATTAATGGTTTAACACATTAGGCAGCATGCAGCTTGCCCCTTTTTATAAGCCCCTGTTTTTAAAATTTATCACAGGATCTAAAATCAAATGGAACAGTGATGTGGACTTTGTTTCTATGTCCCATAGGTTTTTGGTCCCAAGTCCCAGCAGAGAAGTTTATACGATCAGGCTATTACACCTATTGTTCATGAAGTGCTTGAAGGATTTAACTGCACTATTTTTGCCTATGGTCAAACGGGCACAGGAAAAACATACACTATGGAAGGTGGAGGAAGGATAAGTAAGGTATGTGCAGTCTATTGAGAAAATGCCAGTTAATCAATTTTGCTGTCTTTTAAATATTACAAATACAAACAGGTTGGATACCTCAATTGATATCAGTTTCTGGAAGTGTTGAAGTTCATTTGTTCTATCAGATGTATTTATTCTAGTTTCTTGCAAGAAAATTCACAATCATTGTCCGAAAGCTTCTCTAATTTGGCAATGGTATTTAGAATGGAGAACTTCCAACTGATGCTGGAGTCATTCCTAGAGCAGTCCGCCAAATAATTGACACGCTGGAAAACCAAAATGCTGATTACAGTATGAAAGTAACATTCTTGGAGCTTTACAATGAAGAGATCACAGATTTATTGGCAAATGAGGAATCTTCTAGAAGCTCTGAAGATAAATCAAAAAGACCAATTGCACTTATGGAAGATGGAAAAGGTGGTGTCCTAGTTAGAGGCCTCGAAGAAGAGATCGTATACAGTGCAAGCGAGATATACAATCTGATTGAAAGGGGATCTGCCAAGAGGCATACTGCAGAAACTTTGTTAAATAAGCAGAGCAGGTAAGCTCTGCATGCAAATTCTATATACTTATTTTTTTGCTGTTTGCTACATGTTTTTTATACAATTAATTTCTATGGTACCTAAAGATGTCTAATCTCTGCTACCCTGGTATTGCAGCCGCTCACACTCCATTTTCTCTATCACAATTCACAGTAAAGAAACCACTCCAGAGGGTGAGGAGCTCATTAAATGTGGAAAGCTTAATCTTGTAGATCTGGCTGGCTCAGAAAATATTTCACGTTCAGGTGCCAGAGAGGTAAGTAAGAGGGATATTATATTTTCTTTCTTTGATGCTGGTTCACTGGTATTGTTTTGATATATAAAATATATTCACTCTGGATTTAGCCTCAGATCAAGTATTAGATCAAATTCCCATGGATCAAATCCACTTGGAGAGAATATACCCATCCAGGAAACCAGGCCCTTTGTACAAACAAGAATCTATGTCTAAGCTTGATTTTCTAGGTTGCTGATGTTCTTATGGATTCATGCTGTCACTACAAGGTGTTGATCTCCCACTGACATTGAGATTACAGGGTCGAGCAAGGGAAGCAGGTGAGATCAATAAGAGCCTGCTTACACTTGGACGTGTGATTACTGCACTTGTAGAGCATTTAGGCCATGTACCTTATAGGTAAGAATAATCTTCAAAATATGTTTCTGTTAACAGAATAATACTTTTCATTTGATTGTCTCATCTGTAATTAACTTTTGAAATTACATATTTTTCATCTTTCGACAGAGATAGTAAATTGACGAGACTATTGAGAGATTCTCTTGGTGGAAAAACAAAGACTTGCATAATTGCTACAGTATCCCCATCAATCCATTCCCTGGATGAAACTCTGAGCACACTGGATTATGCTCATCGTGCAAAAAACATCAGGAACAAACCAGAGGTGTGTCTGAATGAACAATGTATGTCTGCCTTTGGATTAAACTAAAATACAATCATTTACTATTCGCGTGTTTCTTTGTTTCAGCTGAATCAGAAAATGATGAAGTCTGCCCTCATCAAGGATCTTTATGCTGACATTGAACGGCTGAAACAAGGTTTCGTCTGTTCCATCTTTTCTGCAAACATTTATTTTTCTGTTGATTTCTTTATTATAACTTTAATGTGTTGTCTTATATATTCTGTGGTTGAGCAGAGGTGCGTGCTGCAAGGGAGAAGAATGGTGTTTATCTTCCACATGATCGTTTCATACAGGAAGAAGCTGAAAAAAAGGTTGATTGATGTGTTAACCTATTATCAAAACAATTGTGTTTTTATTTCAGTAATTTAAGTAATTTCAGATGCTGTTTTTAATGGATCTATATTTTGTTTTGTTCAGGCTATGGCTGAGAAGATTAACCGTATGGAATTTGAACTCGATTCAAAGAACAAGGTTTTGTTTGAGATGCACTTGTATACCTTGTTTTATATCGTACTCTTGTGTTGCTTCTTTAGTGTCTTTCTGATATCCTGCATGGATGCAGCAAATTGATGAGTTGGGAGAGTTGAATACTTCTCAGCAGCAAACAAGTGCAGACTTGAAAGATAAACTCGAAATTACACAGGTATGAATGAAAATTCCTAATGCAAGCGTCTCAATAAGTTATTTGTGCACTTTTTCAGATGTTTTTGTGTTACCTAGAATACTTAGAACACTTGCTATTATGCTTTCACAGAAAAAGCTTGATGACACCGAGGAAGTCTTGAAAGATTTTGAAGAGAAACACAGACAAGCTAACTGCACAATTAAGGAAAAGGAGTTTATTATCTCGAATATGTTGCAATCAGGTTGGGTGCTAATATTAATATTGCAAATGGTTCCTTTGTTTGGATATGGCGTCTCTTCTTAAAGTTTCCAATTTACTCAGATTATGGGCTAATATCATTTTTTCTTGTGGTGAACAGAGAAATCCCTTGTTGAGCAGGCAGCAGATCTCCGATCAGAGCTAGAAAGTGTAGCACAGGATGTTGATGGTCTATTTGAAAAAATTGGTACTTATTCTTTGAAGACTGTTTACCCTGGATTTTGTGTTTTACTTTCATTCTGCTACAAAATGCTCACCACTGGCCAACTGTGCAGAACGGAAGAATAAGATGGAAAGTGGAAACCAGAATTTGGTTCAATCCTTTCAGTCTCAGCTGTCACAACATCTGGGTGCCTTACATAAATCGGTTTCAGATTCAGTCTCACAACAGCAACAGCAGCTAAGAAATATGGAAGAACAATTGCAGTCCTTTATTTCTACTAAAAAGCAGGTAGAAACAAGAATGTACAGTCATTTTGTTAAATTCAACTTTTTGTTTTGGCTTCATTTCCAATGTTAATTGATAACATACTACCACAGGTTACAGAAGGACTAACAGATAGGGTGGAGAAATTGAAGACAACATACAGATCTGGCATCAAAGATTTGCATAATTTAACCAATGCACTTGACGAAAAGTCTATGTTGACTTTTGAGAAGCTCAACTTAACAGTATCTAAACAGTCTTCAGCTCTAGATGATGTAAGAATCTGCCTTGTTGCAATTCAGAAAGTAGTGAAGTGAAGAGTGGATTTATATATATTTTACTTGTGTGCTCCTTATTTTTTGTGCAGGTTTTGGCCATTGCTGTTTCAGAAGCTGATGCAATGCTCTGTGAAATGCAAAGTGCACTTGCAAAACAGGAAGAAAAAATGAATTTTTATGTCCATCAACAACAAGAGGTCCAAATTATGCCTTGAGCTTTTTTTATGTCTGTCAGGTCTAGCACTTCTGATTCATCAAACATTTACCGTTTTGATTTCGTATCAATGCAGGGACTTCGAAGAACTATGGAGTCTACAAGAGATATTTCAAAGATGATTGTTGATTTCTTTGAGAGCCTTGACAAGCATGCATCTTCTCTTAGTCAGTTTGTCGAAGAAACTCAAACAGTCCATGTCAAGGATTTGACGGAGCTTGAGAAATCCTATGAGGTTGATCTGTTGGGAAAAATCTAAGTACTTATCTTGCATTAGACAGATTCTTCTGCTTATTTTGCTATTGTATTAATTTATTCTGGTTTTGGTCTCTGCAATTGTATTCTCTCAGGACTGTGCAGCATATGAGGAGAAGCAAACCTTGGAGAAAATATCTGAAATGTTGGCAACTTCCACAGCTAGAAAAACTGAACTAGTAGGTACCTTCACTCTAGTTACATTTCATGGCCTTCTAGTTAGGGGCTGTAGAAGGGCTGTAGTCAGCTTTTGATCTGAAGAACATTGTTAATGCGAAGATTATCTTAAAAAGTTGTTCATTCCCCTCTTTTTTTCAGATGCGCACAGCTGTTCGTAACATGAGTGAAACAGCAGTTAATAAAGCACATGAGTTGCAACAAGGAATGGTAAATATGCAGCATCTCACATCCACTGCCCAAAATCAGTGGAAGATGTATTTGCAGCAAGCTGAAGATAACTATGCTGAGGATACAGCCTCAGCAAAAGCAGGCCACCATAATATAGGACAAATTCACAATTATTGGTTAGTACTCATTATTATGAATAGAAAGTATTCAATGTTTGTTACAGTAGATTCTAATTTAAAATTCATTTCAAAAACATTCCTTCAAAATTCATTGTACTCAGTGATCAGTAGAAGGTGCTCGCCAGTAGTTTTGATCAATTTGAATGTTTGTGCATATTACACCTTTCATTTCTCAGTTAAACCAATTGTGTGTGTAGCACCATTAAAACAAGCACTTTGGGGACGCACTGGAAAAATACACAAGTTGGTCTACAGCAGCTTGAGAAGAGCAATGTTGAAGAAGTGGATAATGTTGTCAAGTATGTTGCATATTGAATGTTAAAAAGTATATACGATTATTTATCTAATTTTATCTATGTGCATTAAATTGAGGATACCGATTTCAATTTACAGGAGCGCCATGGAGGCAAATCAAGTTCTTATTTCTGACTTAGCACAGGCCACGTCTTCAGCTGATACAGAAATTGAGAATGGGATGGGAAGTTTGTTGTCCACAATCAATGGTAAGTTCTGTCACTTATCTATTTGGCTTTTGTGAGATGTTTTATTTGCTCAATTATCTAAGACTGGATGTTCTGCAGATTCATTGAAAATGGACCATGAGGCTCACCAAAGTATACAACCCACTATTGCCCTCAGCACTGATGCTATAGCAGAACTACAAACTAGCCACCATAGCAAGGTGGTAGACATAACCAAGCAAGCGAATAAATATCTTCATGAAGAATATATGGTGAGCATGATTTTATTTGACAACACTACAGTAGGTCAATGTATTCTGGATTGTTATCTGACTGACACCCAAAACATCTAATATATGATAACCAGGAAGATCAGCCAAACTGTACAACGCCAAAGAGGCGACCTATCAATGTCCCAAGTCTTGAATGCATTCAAAATTTACAAACTCCTTGCTTTGAAGAGCTATTGCACACATTTTGGGATGCAAAATCTGAAAAGCGATCAAAACATGGAAATGGAGAGGTAAAGCAGCTGCTCTATTCATCACCTGACGTAACATCTGTGCGGGATACCAGAAGCCCTCTTACAACCATCAATTGACTGAATTCATTCCCATCGATTAATATAAATTATTAGTTTTCATTAGCATATTCAATCAAATTGCAATTAGAACTTGGGGGCTATGTAAATTATGTACACTACTTCACTGAAGCAATTTCTAAATTCTGCCAGTTGGATTTTTCTTTCAATCCTTATGGTTGTTTAATATAACACTCATTCTTTATGGAGCAATCGCTTGCTGGTCATATCAATGCTTCATACTTGAGACAGTTGATAGTTCATACTTGAGACAGTTGGTACTTGTTTATTATTCAAGGGTACCATGATTGAAGAAGATTGTGTGCTATCCAGGTACCCTTCTTCTGGTATTATGTAATTTTGAAGTTTCAATTCTTTGAAAGATGCTGCCCCCCCAGCACAGCTTTTGAATGTATTGTTTCAAAGGTCCAAAACATTTGGACTTCTGTCAAATTCATTGTGTACTCACAAGCATTTTCCCTGTTCCCAAGACAAATTGTGGGAATGATTTTCTATGCATTAATGGAACAATTGCAGCCGTTTTTTTCGCCATTTCATATGTTGCATAGTTATACTTGAAACTTCTGTTTAAAATTAAATTCATCTTTGTCAGTTGGGGTTCTAATGAAGTTGGATAAGATTAATCGTTTGGCTTCAAAGAGGTTGGATAAGATTCTGATCAAGAACAAATAGAAAGCCTGCAGTGCTTTGGTATTTCTGGAACATGTCTAAAAAGGCATTATTCTATTAGGGGGGTGAATTAAAAAATTGCAATTTGGAAAAACAACAATCTATTTAATTGGAAAGGGATAAACCATATTCTTTATTGTTGCAAAGAACTTGGAACTCTGAAGGGAGTCAATCAATATTATCTTAATCGGCAGCAGAGGTGTGTCTCCCATCATGAAACTGTAGTTTTACTTCCAAGAAACAGAGAGATTATGATGCAATACTACTGGCATTTTAGATCAAATGTGTGCAGTCACAAAAAAAAATGTTTTAGATCACAAACTCTGGTAGAGCTTACTTCAAATAAGTGACCTCTGTGCATGCAAGCCATAACCCTTTCCCAAAAAGGATACTTCTTCCAAGATGTTTTCAAATTATTTGATCCCTTTTGTGTCTTTTGGTTTTGAAGCTGCTAGCAACATACACTCCACAGGACCACATTTACGATGCAGTATATTCTATTCTAGTATATAGACCAAACAAATAACATATAAAAACCGGCTATGTACTGATATATAGACAAGCATTTTTTACGACACTTATTTTATATTAATTTAGAAAATGCCGCAGTGTTACCTGTGCAGCCAAGAGTACATGTTAATGAATTTTGAGCTGCACAAGGGTACAGGGGAATAAGGTTCCTGCTCTAGAAGCCATGACCCAGGACAATAATGATTCGACAAACATTGAAGATTGATAGTTTGCAGCTGGTGCTCGAGTGTCCTGTAGCTATATCTACTTGGCTTTTTGCTTGGTTCTGGCAGAAGAAAACCATGGCTTCTTCTAATGGAGGGGTGAAGCAATATTATCCCTTGATGTTCTTGAATTGCTCTTGAAACCCCATATTTGCCTCCCACATTGTTGAGGAGGGGGTCATCTTCCACCGAAGAGCTCAGAATATCACTTCAAAGTCTCCTACAATTACAAGTTTCCCACTAGTTATTGTCCACCAGACTTCATTATTTCTTGCTTTATCGACTCCCCGTGCAAACATTAGCTTTGCTTCCAAGTCGAAGATGATCTGGATTTGCCCCGTCAAAAAGGAGACGCGCTAAAGTATGATCCAATTTCTTCAGTTTTGCTTGGAGCCAATTTGCAATTTTCAGTAGGATTTCATAAGATGGGCGACTGCTAGAGGGGCCAAGCCTCGGAGGCACTCTTGCTTCTCTGTAGAGTAGTACATCGTTGAAGATCCCCTGTACCTTTGGCCATAATGCTCCCTTGCATAACCTTTGCCAAAGATGCAATTCTCTGCAGATTCAGTTGCTTGTCTTGAAAGATCACTCTGCTTTTTGTTTTTTTGCCCTTCCTGGGTACCGTTTTTCCATTGCATGAAGAGTTGAGCGCAATTATCCAAATTCACCGTATCGTAGGGCATTCCAGAAAAAAGGTTGAGATATTTATTTTTCTGCTTAGCAAATTACACATTTGGAGGGTTCTATGCTGTAGGTCATGAGCTCAAGAGTTTTTTTCAGGTTTGCCTTTGTTGGGTGAGCTGATGAAGATGTTTTTTTGAGAGTGCAGTTCCCACCATCAAGGCCCTAAACATCATATTCCCAACACAATTTATCCTTTTCATACTCCATTGTGGGATCCTTTGTCCGGCTAGAGCTGATGAAGATATCCTTTCTGAGAGTGTAGTTCCTACCATAGAAGACCCTAAACATAATTTATCCTTTTCATACTCCATTGTGGGATCCTTTGTCCGGCTAGAGCTGATCAAGATATCCTTTCTGAGAGTGTAGTTCCTACCATAGAAGATTCGACATGCAATAAGCACGCGGCAGCGAGACATACCAATCATTGGAATTGATCCAACGCCTTGTATCTGCAACATTAATTGCTACGTTACTAAATACTTATTACAATTTACACGCTTTCATACTCCATTGTTGGACGAATATTATCTTATTACAATTTACACGCTTTCATACTCCATTGTTGGGCGAATATTATCCAGTCTGCTACAGGCCATTTAATACTGCATACCATTTAATGTTGCCGTGGCAGCAGCAGGTTGGTTGGCTCTTGGATCTCAAGATGCCCAGCCTGCTGCCGCAGCATGCATTAAATAACCTAAAGCAAGCTGGATAATATTTGCCATCTTCATCAGGTCACCTAACAAAGGAGCCGACAATGGAGTATGAAAGCGTGTAAATTGTAAATACTGCTGCATAATATTCGCCATCTTCATCAGGTCACCTAACAAAGAACCCAACAATGGGGATATCCTTTACTTATTGCAATTTGCACGCTTTCATACTCCATTGTGGGGTCCTTTGTTAGGTGACCTGATGAAGATATTATTTTTGAGAGTGCAGTTCCCAGTTCCCACCATCGAGGACCTAAACATAATTCATCACGCTGTCATACTCCATTGTGGGGTCCTTTGTTAGGTGACCTGATGAAGATATCATTTTTGAGAGTGCAGTTCCCAGTTCCCAACATCGAGGACCTAAACATAATTCATCATTTTCATACAATCATACTCCACCGTGGGAGCAACACCTTTTAAGTGTGTTTGTGCAATGTTTGCCGAGGAGCGATTTGTTGAGGAGTTAGCTTCTCATTTACCCAAACCGACCAGTTTTTGCCACTCTGTCCCATTTATGCCAACTCAATTAGGCAAGTTACTTCTTTTGTTGTCGGCAATAGTTTGAACTTGGACACTTCCCAGATTTGATTAAGGGGACTGGTAAGGAGAATGTCCCACTCCTTACCATTTATTAGTTTCCACAAGAGATTGGATAACGCATGGGACCGTAGAGGCTTTTAAGAGCCTCCAAATTGGTGAGTCATTCATGCCGGCGAAAGGCGCGTTTGAACATCTCTCTCTCTGCCTGCTAGGGAGATATTTTCTGTACTATTACTTCCTTCTACCATGATGTTGGCTCTGAGGCTAGATTCCACACGAACCTAACCCCAAGAGCTCAGCTCGTGAAAGCTGGTTTTCTACTGGCTAGGCCGCCTTTACCAAGATTGCTTCAGACTGGTCCAATTTTACAAGATTAAACTTTTTTTTGTTGCAATATCGTCCCCTTGCCATAAGGAGAGAAGCAAATGAACCCACTCATCTCTTGGAGGGTACCTTAGGGGCAAGGAGGGCAGTGCACAAGTAAATTGGTAAAGCTGAAATGACATTTGATAAGAATTTGCCGACCTTGAGGATTCAAACCACCGCTTCCCATGAGTCAATTTTTGCTTTGATCTTGTCTGTGATAGGGCTCCAATCATCCAGGTTGTGAACTTTTGAGAAGCTATAGGGATGCCCGGGTACTGTTAAGAGTGCTAGTGTGGCCCCATTCTGAAGTCTAGAATCCTAGCAATTTGAGCTACGATACGAGGGTGTGCATTCCATCCAAAGACTTTGAATTTTTCCCTATTGCTGCTACTCTCGGAAGCCCTTGAGAATGATTAAACCATCTGAAGCCCTTGAGAATGATTAAACCATCTGGCAATAATGGTGGAAGCTCTTTCATAAGCAATGTATCGTCAACAAATTGAGCATGATTCATTACCTTCATCCGTGCTGCTTGTAATGATATGCACAAAGATTTTGCCACAAGAATATACAAAGTCAGGGAGAGAGGGCATTCCTGCCGAACTTGTAGTACCCCTCCTGTAGGGGCCTTCATACTTAACCTGAAACTCAACCACTTGATACACAAGAGATTAGAAAGCACAATAACTAGATAAATAAACTAAATAAATGAATAACTTAACAAATTAAAACAAACCATAACCTGTCTCTGATACCATCTTGTCCACTGCCATCTGCGTCTTCCGTAGGATCCCTCTAGCAAAGCTCGTTTAACCATAGGCGAAGCAACCGTTAGCTTCGCCACCCAACCATAGGCTCATGCTTTCAGTCGCATGGCCTCCCCCGAGCTTTGGGTCGTAGAGCTCACACAAGTATTTCAGAAATTCAGCTTGGGCTTCCCTTCCCACCAGGATTTCTAAGCCAAACCCTTAGATAGCAGCAAGTCTTTGAGGCATTCGAAAATTACGACAATCATCCAAATTATGGGCCCTTTACCCATTACCCAAGTCTTCCTTATAAAGGGAAATCTCATGCGACACATGTCGCTTCATGCATAATTAAATATTTTTAATTAATTATTTAATTAAAACACTCACCCATCCAAGTGTCATTTTCTCTAGGAAGTGCACCAACACCCCTAAGTTTGCTCCAGTTTGTCCCCCAGATATTTTAATTAACTCCTAGCTTTTAGTTGACTAGGTGTCTAATCTTAGGATTCTATTTTGCTCCTAAATAATGATTTCTATTATTTTAAATGCTCAACAAAAATAACTATTCATGTGCAAATGCCTAAATTATTTTTATGCATTTGCTAAGTAATGATCTAGAGTTATTCTCATAAGTTTTTATGCAGTTAAATTTAACAATCAAACTCACAAGGATCACGGTGCCGCGCCGTTGGGCTCCTAGTTCCTTAATTTTAATTCCTTGACATGGCACCACTCCGTCGGGTCCAGTCATCCATGGCTTCCATTCCTTGGCATGGTACCGCATCGTTGGGTCCTTCCATCCATTCTTTCCGTTCTCGACAGGGTACCGCATCGTCGGGCCCTTCTGCCACCATCTTTCCGTTTTGACTTGCGGGAACTCTTGTAGGGATTTTAGGAATCGTTACCATCCATCCTCCGTCTACATGCTATCTAGGGACTAATGGCGCTGAGGAGTGAGTTCGTTCTCACTGCGCGCCCCTCAACTCGTACGTGACCAGCTCCGTCGTGGCCCACCTCGTACGTCCTCACGCATTCCTCTCGAGCAAGCGGATCAATGCTTATCTGCTCATGCGTGGTATTCTTGTCGGAAGTTGACATCGTCGTCGCTTCCCCTGTGTGTGATTTACCCGTACTCTACGACCCTCCATGTTCCTTTGTGTGTCCATTGGTGAACCGTCTCACTTGTTTCTACACACACTTCTCACAACAATTTATTAGTAGAACTGTCCTCAATAATCATCATCTGATTTCCAAATCTAGTATTGTTAAACATTTATGATTTATTCAAACTTCTAATCAAGTATACATTTCGTCGACAAATACATAATCACCGTACAGCTAGTCATTAAGCATTATCCATATGTACAATTTTCATATCAAAGTTAATCGTTAAACAACATGAAATCGTCCATTCACAATAACTACCCAAATGCACATATATCAATCAATCGTAATCATAAATAAAATCATAGGGTTATTTTATTAATGTTTCAAACAGTCGGGTGACTCAGCAGGTGCCCTCAATGTCTACAGTAGTCTAGGGGCACTACATACACCCCTACTTATTTAGAACTTCGTCCCGAAGTTCAGAAAAAAATGGAAAGTTATGACGCATCTCAGTTGCGTACTCCCAAGTCGCAGAGCTAGGACTGTAACTGTCCTACTGCACTTTGACTTGATCAATCAGGGCTAATCATTAAGCAAGATGTAATCAATCAATTATCCTACTCCACACATATAATTTAATTCCTTAATTCATTTATCAATTATTGTCGTCATTCACATCTTCAAGTTTTCCTCAATCATTTAAGACATAACAAGGCTCAAGAGACCACTAAATCGAAGTTGTTCAGCCGGGTCACTTGACAGGTGTCCTTAAGGTCCACAATCATTCTAGGGCATTACATACACCCTCTCATAAATAGAACTTCGTCCCGAAGTTAATTTTTGTTATTGTACTTTCGACGCTAGGCTTTATCCTAATTTCCTATTATCATCTTCTTTCCATTCCCTTCTATTTTCTCAAACAGTCGAGGCCATAATCACTAGTGATTTTAATCATTAGTTTTCTTTTTTCATCCAACATGCTTCCAATACATCCCCAGGAACTCAATCGTAATTTTGCGTAATGTAAATCCGATAATACATTCAATAATTGTCAGTACCAACTTAGATTTCCTATACCTCTTAGTGTCCTGCGAATATCTACGATATCCAATTTAGCTACAAGCTATTGCATCATTAGCCACCCCATAGTTATCAAATTATCTTTTGCATAACAAATCCGAATACAAATCCAAATCCATTGGTCATACCTTCCTTCAAGATGAGAAGGTAACGTCATACCATATTTAGTAAAATACTGATGGTAAGTTACAATCTTAGGTTAACAAATCAAGAGCGATTACCAAATATTCCAAAAGCCAATTCCCAAAGACTACATCCAAAGCCCTAATTGTTTTTAATAGTGTTGGTTCTCAATTTGACAAGATTCCAAGTGTCAAAAATTAGTGGCTTAGTTGAACATATTAATATTTAATTCCTAGTCCTTTCATCAGTAACATCATGTCCAGGTCAATGAGCTTATCATGAACTTACCTCATTTCGTCATTTCTATTGTCATAGAATCTTTTCAATAGGCTCATCAAGTAGTACCAGATGTGTTTTATTAACCTCATCAAGTTCCATCTCGGGCTAGTTATCTTTTCGTGAAGGTTTCACCATCTCCTCTAGTTAGCTTCATTGCGTTCAGTTCATTGTTTTGATCGTTTCCATGCTTCGTTTTACTAAAATTGTCTCCGTTTGGCTCTTTCGGTGGACTTTCCCAATTAAGAACTCTTCATTTCCCATTTCCATGGTCACGTTAGTTTTGTGTTTTTCATTCGTTTTAACAACATTTTTATGATGGGAAAAAAATATTGGGTTTAGCTCCTCCTACTAGTAACATTGATATCTTGTTTTTCAAATTTCCTGTATGATTCACTCTCTCGACCCAAATGTAGGATCTCATCCCAAGGTAAAACTTGTCAACCTCGTCAAGGGTTTAAACGAGAATATATATATATATATATATATATATATACCACTTATCCAAAAGTATTTTCCATTATTTAAAATCTACAAGTATAACTATATATCCAACGTCTTTTCATTAATCCTAACTGTACCTAAACATCATATCTTTAAAAAAAAATATCTTAAACAAAACAAATAATGAATGGAATATCCAACTTCCCATCCTTTATAAGACATAATTTACCTTCATCTTAAAATGATCTCGTACATTTCAGAATTTAGTATATCCATCACAATCTCTCCTCTTTACAATACATGAATATAACTTCCATAAATAAAAATAAATAAAAAATAAAAAAAAACTTAAAAGTTAATTATTCCAATACAATCTCTTCTATTCAACATATAACTGTATATATATATATTTTTATAAGTAATAAAAGAAAATAACTAAATATTTAATACCCAATTACAATAACTTTTTATTCAACCCATAACATGTATCTTTTATATTCAATATCTTAATTCCTTTTTATCCACATATAACAATAGAAAGGATTTACCACTAAGAGATAAATCTTTTAGAGTATAATTCACCTTTTCATCTTGCATTAGTATAATCCTCATATCCTCATTATCATATTTAAAAACGATTTAAGCATGAATTAACCTTTTGAATATAACCTTTTATATTTTAACCAACCAACCCTAACTAGATTTAAATCAGAAATCATATTCCAATTCTTCCATGATGATATGGCTTTTTGTATATTTAAGAAACAATTAAAATATATGAAAACATATTAAATAGAACCGTCACATTCACTCAACAATGTAAAATTTTATATTGAAAAGCAAAATTATCATCTTTAAGAGACATAGAATCCTAACTTACACGTTCATTCTTATAATGAAATATGTAGTTTATACAATGATTAATTGTGATAATTATAACTAACAGGCATCAGACTATTTAGTACTCATTCTACAAGTGTATGACTACCCCTAATATAAAACGACAAGTTACATAAAAATAATGGGAGTTAGAGTAGTCGTGTCCCTTCTATATGTAATACAATAAATAAATTGATAGTTTCGGGATTTAAATCAAAGGTTTAAATAGCAATGAGTCAACTAATTTAACTCTAAGATTCAACGTGACATAACATAATTTATAATTTATGAAATTCCGGTAATGACCGAAATAAGAGATACTCCTATACACAGAGAGAGTGTTGAGAATTCAGTTAGCTTTTACGCACGGTAGAAACATGAACTACATTAACTTCTTCTTCGCGGAAAAACAGAGGTAAACGATTTCTTTGGAACATAAGTTCCGATCTATTCTATTCAAGATAAACAAATAAACAGAATTTCAATGTTTTTCTATCGATCGCGCAGTCTGAGTTAAAATTCATTTTTGCAATTTAAACAAAATTTAAAGAGTAACTAGATTGTTCGCTCAAGACC
This sequence comes from Larix kaempferi, assembly GCA_027924585.1. Lineage (NCBI taxonomy): Eukaryota > Viridiplantae > Streptophyta > Pinopsida > Pinales > Pinaceae > Larix > Larix kaempferi. Next base: position 2,888,567 of record BSBM01000184.1, on the reverse strand, counting down.
ATTCGGTATGTGCATAAAACTTTAAGCAAATTAAACTAATAAATACAGAGTAAGTTAGATTGTTCGCTAAGGAACAAAGAAAATAAGTGCCAATACAAATCAGATTTTAAATAGATATGTTTTGATGTTTCAATATTTCGACTCATCATAACATAGAAATACTAAACCCTTGGCCGTAGCTAGTGTTCATTCCTTGAACAATCACAACTGGAAGTCGACTAGTAAAAAGGTAAGTTTAATCGGGTTTGGAATGGGGCATCACCGTCTCAGCAGAGATAGTTTACCGGTTCTGGACAGTCATACATGACACAACAAAACGCATGGCCACAGGGATTTACACAGATTTTAAGACAGAGGTTCAACAAATACGAACAGGGTAAGGCGTGAGGCATTCGAAGAGTCTGAAATATGGATCTGGTTAACCTCGTTCATCATTTAAGATTCAAGGCAGGGTAAATGACTTTGAATGACAGTGGAAATTGCTTAACAATGGTAAATCTTGCAAACAAAAGAGGACCATATTCTAACACCTAATTTTTGCATTCATCCAATAATACAAGATCCATAAATTAAAAGAAGTACAGCAGAGACCGATTTCATTATCTAACCTGGCAAGAACGCATCCATTACCCGATGGCATAACAGAGATCTAGAATTTAAGTGTAAAAAAAAATAGAGATCGGTTTCATGAGTTGGACGCAGACTCAGAGCGTTATCTCAATGAATTAAGCCAAAGATAAGACAGGGTTCGATCTGGAAACTCAGGGCATCATCACCATGAGTAAAAGTAATGGAACAAAGTTCGATCTGGATGTTCAAAGCGTCACCATAATTAACTAAAATATTGGGACATAGTCCGATCTGAATGTTGAGAGCGTCATCATAATTAAATAAAAATATTGGGATAGATTTCAATCTGGACGCTCAGAGCACAATCACAATAAATAAAAACAACGGGACAAAATTCGATCTGAGTGTTCATTAATGCGCTAACCGTTGTCCATTACTGTCCACCATCCTGTGATATCCTGCTCCTTCGCCATTAGTACAATCACGCAGGGAGTAAAGGATGAAGTATCGGAGTTCTTGGTAAGACCAAACCCCACCTATAACGCCAGCTCACGAAGGTATGGCACTTGGCTAGAACAGAATTTCAATTTAGACTTTCGACAGAGGTTGAGTGCTTCGAATAATTACGATGTAGAAGTTCTCCATTTATGACTTTAGTCTGGAAATGTTTAACCGTGATGATAAACCGGTGGTCGGATAAAATTAATCCTAAGGCTGAGATAAAATTCAGGATCCAAGGGTGTTTATCCAAATGGGAGACTCACGCTCACACCCATAGCTACAATTTATGATTTGAAAATTACAGATCTAGACGTTCTGCTACTAGAATGAGTAATTATGAAAACAAGATTTGCGGATAGAGATCTCATTGATCCAGGTCCCAAGTAATTAGTCAGGCGAGATATAATTCCTAAATATAGAAAGTGATCTTTACGCACTGTAATGATATTAATTCAACAGAAAATCAATTGATTGGGAATGTTTCGTCCAATTCCTTCGCTGGATAATCGCAACCTCCGGCATGTCACAGAGATAAAGCGGACCAGAAGTAAGGAATAGTGATACGCTGACCACCTCCTCAGCCTAATGACAAATGTCCCAACGGTTTCTGAGTTGGGTAGTCGTGGAATCCAAAGTTTACTTAGATTACTCCGATATTTTAGGTCAGGATTAAAATGAGGCAACGTGGGGCGTTCTAAAACAACGGGGTTTAACAGAGTGATAGAGATCTCAACAAACTAATATCAAGGTGTCTAATGAGGTACACTACGTGTCCGTCTATCTCAGATCTGGGCATTGGCAGGAATGTGACGTTAACAGAAATGAAATCTTCATATTGGCGCATAAACTGAGATTGATTACAATAACAGGGAGGCGATCCAATAAAAATGGATCACTCGACAAAATGCGGTAAGTATACGATTACTCTTGCTTACATTCCAAATTACGGTGGTTAAAATATTAAAATGCATAGATACCTTCTATCTGGCTGGACCTCCACGAATTGCGCGTGTACAGAGCACGTTGGTTACCGATTTTTTTTACCAACGTTCTTCTACCAAGGGATCAAACCTCAATAGCGGTGCGCCTCCGCGATCTATGCGCTCACAGAGATATGCATTAATACAGATGACGCCTGTCAGGAAGCAGGATGCCACGTTCCACAGTAATGAAGTGTCCGTTGAGTTGAACAGCTGGTAAAATCTTTTTTCTTTTTTTTTTTATAGGATTTTAATTAACATTGGGGATCGAGTACCTTACGATCGTGGCATTGGGGGAGAGTTTTGACAGAAGTTAGGTGTGAAGCCAATGATGGCGGGATTTAAGCAGTGACAGAGATCTTTAGCAGGACCCCGATCCGTTGATGGAGTGGTAAGATGTTTCACAGGTTGGTACGGTAAGCCCACCATGAATCCGATTAAGGTTCTAAGGTAGAGATCTAAGGTAAACAGACGAAGTTTATGCCGTAGGGATAGGGAGGAGTCAAAAACATCTACGGGATCTCTACGAGGAAACCCCAATGGGGTCTCAAGGCTCCAGCCTTACCGTCGGTATTACATTATCCAGATCTACAACAGTCGATCGCTGCAGCTTAGCAGTGCTACTCAAATTTAATTGAACGACAGGAACAGAGTTTTGATAAAGAGGGAAGGGGAACTCGCCAGTGAGTTGCCACTACTCAATTAAAGTTTCAGGATAACCAAAACGTAACAGAAGGATACAACACTGAAGAATTACGCAGAGGGGAAGAAATCTCAGTCAGGGTTCGATTACAACCCGAGGATAGTAGAGCGTATATACTCCGACTTTAATTTAGATCTGGAATAATTCTTTCCTGTTAGTGACATTATCTTGAATAGACACTAAGCATTCAAGGATTTCACTAGAAGCAATTATTTTCTTCAAAGGAAACACAAAAATAAAATATTCCTAAGTTTCAAATACACAACCTGCATAATCCAAGTTTACTTGAGTTAGATTTGAAGTTTAAATTCGGGTTTTTCTATTGAAGAGTACAGTAATAAAATTATCTATGAATGGTAATTATACGACAAGAATTTTCGAGATTTTATATGAAAACCAAGATCTACAACTTTTCTTAAAATTAGGACCTTTCTCTTGACTGAAACAGTAGAAAAAATATACATTTAAAAAAAAAATCGATTATTTAGCCAGCGTATCGGGATTTCTCATGGATTCCAGGAACTACAATATTCCTTTAAAATTTCTGACTTTTTGCTTTGAATAACACAGAGATAAAAATTGTAAAAAAAATTCCAATTGTACATCGAACATACTAAATTTTCACATAAAATCCAAGGTCTATTTAATCTTTACATAAAACAGAATTAATATGAAATACTTAACAGTTAAAAACCTGTAGGAATAGTTGCTCCGGTCGTGGTAGAAATCCCACGAAATTCGCAGCTCCAATTCCGCCGCTAACCTCTACGAATCACCGACGAACCCTTCAATAATATGAATCCGGTGCCCTCAAGGCTCGATCGGCTCTGATACCAAATGTAGTACCCCTCCTGTAGGGGCCTTCATACTTAACCTGAAACTCAACCACTTGATACACAAGAGATTAGAAAGCACAATAACTAGATAAATAAACTAAATAAATGAATAACTTAACAAATTAAAACAAACCATAACCTGTCTCTGATACCATCTTGTCCACTGCCATCTGCGTCTTCCGTAGGATCCCTCTAGCAAAGCTCGTTTAACCATAGGCGAAGCAACCGTTAGCTTCGCCACCCAACCATAGGCTCATGCTTTCAGTCGCATGGCCTCCCCCGAGCTTTGGGTCGTAGAGCTCACACAAGTATTTCAGAAATTCAGCTTGGGCTTCCCTTCCCACCAGGATTTCTAAGCCAAACCCTTAGATAGCAGCAAGTCTTTGAGGCATTCGAAAATTACGACAATCATCCAAATTATGGGCCCTTTACCCATTACCCAAGTCTTCCTTATAAAGGGAAATCTCATGCGACACATGTCGCTTCATGCATAATTAAATATTTTTAATTAATTATTTAATTAAAACACTCACCCATCCAAGTGTCATTTTCTCTAGGAAGTGCACCAACACCCCTAAGTTTGCTCCAGTTTGTCCCCCAGATATTTTAATTAACTCCTAGCTTTTAGTTGACTAGGTGTCTAATCTTAGGATTCTATTTTGCTCCTAAATAATGATTTCTATTATTTTAAATGCTCAACAAAAATAACTATTCATGTGCAAATGCCTAAATTATTTTTATGCATTTGCTAAGTAATGATCTAGAGTTATTCTCATAAGTTTTTATGCAGTTAAATTTAACAATCAAACTCACAAGGATCACGGTGCCGCGCCGTTGGGCTCCTAGTTCCTTAATTTTAATTCCTTGACATGGCACCACTCCGTCGGGTCCAGTCATCCATGGCTTCCATTCCTTGGCATGGTACCGCATCGTTGGGTCCTTCCATCCATTCTTTCCGTTCTCGACAGGGTACCGCATCGTCGGGCCCTTCTGCCACCATCTTTCCGTTTTGACTTGCGGGAACTCTTGTAGGGATTTTAGGAATCGTTACCATCCATCCTCCGTCTACATGCTATCTAGGGACTAATGGCGCTGAGGAGTGAGTTCGTTCTCACTGCGCGCCCCTCAACTCGTACGTGACCAGCTCCGTCGTGGCCCACCTCGTACATCCTCACGCATTCCTCTCGAGCAAGCGGATCAATGCTTATCTGCTCATGCGTGGTATTCTTGTCGGAAGTTGACATCGTCGTCGCTTCCCCTGTGTGTGATTTACCCGTACTCTACGACCCTCCATGTTCCTTTGTGTGTCCATTGGTGAACCGTCTCACTTGTTTCTACACACACTTCTCACAACAATTTATTAGTAGAACTGTCCTCAATAATCATCATCTGATTTCCAAATCTAGTATTGTTAAACATTTATGATTTATTCAAACTTCTAATCAAGTATACATTTCGTCGACAAATACATAATCACCGTACAGCTAGTCATTAAGCATTATCCATATGTACAATTTTCATATCAAAGTTAATCGTTAAACAACATGAAATCGTCCATTCACAATAACTACCCAAATGCACATATATCAATCAATCGTAATCATAAATAAAATCATAGGGTTATTTTATTAATGTTTCAAACAGTCGGGTGACTCAGCAGGTGCCCTCAATGTCTACAGTAGTCTAGGGGCACTACAGAACTCCACGTAAATCCTTGAAGAAATCTGTTTATCTACGATTTACCAGAGACATGAACCAGGGGCCTCTGATGCACTCAATCCATTCAGTAAATTCCTTTGACAAGCCAAAGCGTGCCATTACTTCCAAAACAACATTGCGTCTTGGGCGGTTAAAGGCGTTTGCGCTGTCTAACTCTACAATCATGCCTCTCTCACCAGGTATATTTCAAGTGATGTATCCTCCCTCGACAAATCTCACCTGTTCTTCTGATATCATCTTTGACAGCAATGGTCGAACTTTGTAAGGATTCTGTCAGGATTTTGTAAGAATCGTTGCACAAGGATATCGGCCCAAATATTTTGAAGGAGGTGGGATTTTGCTCTCGGTACGAGGGTGAGAAATGCGGAGTTCCTAGTTTGGGGTATTTAATGGCGCCTTCCACCATCCTCCTATGATCTTTTTTAATTATATTCCAAGCGACTTGATAGAATCTAGCAGGAATCCATCAGGCCCATGTCTGATGTCTGAGATTTCTTCACACAAGACGTCCTTTTTCATTTTTTTTTTCAAAATTTTAGGTCTTCTTGAGATTTAAAGAAGATAGTTTTTAAACTAGCATTTGCTCATGGAGGGGCAAAGTGAACACCGGTAGGAAAAGAGGAAAGGTAGAAGAAACAAAGATAGGGGTAAATCTATGCTCAAGTATCACGCCAATCAAAGATACGACATCTGACCTATGCGGCAATAGAATCAAGTTCATCAAAGAACAAGATACATGGTGCGGATTGTCGAGATTTGTCAAAAATCTCATGTACATTAACCTAAGTTTTTCCAAACCACATTGTTAAGAATTTTAGGCCTTTTACACTGATGAAATCAGCTTGACACTCATTAGCAATGGCTTTTGCAAGCAGAGTCTTCCTACAACGAGGTGATCCATAAAACAACAGCCTACAAAACAACATTGAATCATTGGTGATTTACCGTTTGAAGGTTCCTCTTGACATTTTCCAAACATTGGACACCTCAACAAACTATCAAACAATTCTTAACATGTTATGTATACACTATTTACTATAAATAAACAAATAAAGATAGACTCGATTTTTTAGCTCATCCAAAGTAATGATCTCATGTGCAACTTGTTGGTTCGCTAGATGAGCTATGAATTTTGTTGCTGCCAAAAACAGAGGCTCTGTAATAGTTAAACAGAAAATAAGCATATCATGCAAAAGATAGTTTCAAAATAAAACAAGAATTCACAAGGCCAAAATTTAGCTAATAAGATAAAAGCAAACCAACCTTGTCATTGCATTTGAATGCCCTTTTAAGCTCGAAAATAATTCTTCTCAAAAGCAGATTACCAACTTCTGGAAACTTTGTATTCACCACAACAACCAAGGTAGTGAAAAACATCAGTAAATCCAGGTGATGCCATTTGAGATTTCATACATGACCTGCAACTCTCTTTTTTCGAGTTGAAACAACGGGGAGATTCGCTTTTGGCAATTCTACAGAGTAACGCCCATAGAATAACCTCCCTGTGTAATCACCTCACTTCAAACCACCCTTCTGGGCATGGGGAATCGCAAACAGGTAACGCCCATAGAATAACCTCCTAGGCATGGTTTATCTAGAACTGGTCACACTTGGTGGGCTTTGTGCTATTGGGGGGTAAAGCTAATGGGATTGGGGTAAATGAGCCATTGGAGTAGAGCATCCGGGTATAAAAGTGGATTAGAGCCAGTGTATTATTGGATCCCTGTGTATTAGCTCGATCATTCAATTAGCCCATCCAGGTTGAATAGAGTATCCCCAGTTGAGTATCCCCGCCCGGATTAGATTCAGTAGTGCCCAGCCCGTAAGAGTAGTAGTCACCCTAGCCCTATTCCCCCAGAGCCATGAGTCATGAGGGTCCGTAAAAGCAAGTCCGTCCATGAGGTCTTACTCCTTAAGTAATTTCTTCATGAGGTACTACTCCTTGAGGAACTTCTTCTTCCTTAAATCCTTCTTGTTAAGGGGGTGTTGTTATCCTTCTTTCCTTCTTTACTTGGTATTGAATTGCTGTCTGGCTGGGATGAATGGATGGTGTCCGGGTAAGCATCATAACCTCATGGTCCTAAGGCCCCGCCCTACCCTAGTCAACCGGTAAAGTCCTAGTCAACTACTTGACCATCTGACAATTTCTCATGGGTAGCAAGGGAAGCTAGCTACTCTGTTCCTCGTTGAATCGATCATCCAGCCGTGTCTCATCAGTTCTGACTGAATCGTTCCCACGCACGCTACGCTTCAATTCCTACTGTTTGTTTCTTTTATGTGCCCTCCACCCACTTCAAACTTCAATTAATCCAACAATATAGCAGCTTAGCTTCTAAAGTAAATATAAAATGAAGTGCTAACCCCAAAAAGCCCTTTCCATCCATTCATTAATCCATTAAATCAGAGGGGGAGCAGCATAACGCGAGGCATATACGAGTGATGTAAAACCTATTTGTTAAAGTGAAGGTGGGGTGGCTCAAGAAGTTGTTCCGATCGATCCGAAAAACGCTTCGATTTCAATGTGCATTTGAGGTGATCCTAGCACCCTTTCCCCTATAGGTACACCACTTTATGAATAGAATAAAATTCCACCCCCCCTATTAGTTTGGTTTGTACATCTAAAACCTTCCTCATTTCACATTTCAAGGTCACTGTCAGCCAATGGGTAGATCCCCAGGAGGTGGGTGGTGCCAATTACCGGTTGTTAATAGTGGGAATAACCCAATGGGATTAATTCAATATCAATTATATATGATGATATCGCATGGAGACGTCCTTGCCATGAGAAAGAGAAGAATAAGTTGTTGCCACAAGGAGGGGTCCTACTCACAGGGTAGGTTACAGGGACTACCAATCAATCCAATGGGAGGGGGAAGTGAGTACCCAAGAGGTGGCTAGCCAGTCAGCCACAATAGTACTAGTATACCTCATCCACATTTGTACCTTTTCCACATTAAGATAAATTAATATAATATGATATGGCATATTTACGTTTTTTAATAAACTATCCATTTTAATTCGTAATCTGAATATGCAATGGGAATACGGAAAGATAATACTATAGCTATAGAAGCTCTTGTAAGCGCAGGAACTCTTGGCAAGGCTGATAGTCCCTTGGCATAGTACCTAGTCGGAGTACCCCACTATCATTTTAATGATTCAACAGAAGCTAATTGACAACATGGACTAAGGAACAACACTCTCTGGCTTTCACTCTGGGCTTAACTAAGGCAAGAAGGAGCCTTACTCTACCTTGTAGGTCCAAGAAAAAGAATATCCCATCATCGGGACATGAAAGTGATTTACTTTCTTACTAAACTATTCCTTTCATAAAAAGTATAATAGCCCGTCAGCGATAGAACTAGTAGCAGTGATAGAATAAATATGCTCCATGGGAGCCTACACTACACGCTACCTTTATTCATCTAAGCTATACTCATTGGCCAACCTATACTTCGTGCATGAAACTATAATCCGTGCACAGGAAGTTGTTAGTGCCCACCTGTTACAATACCACTACTAGTAAAAAACCCCATTTACTAGTTTACACCATACCTGAGATACAGAAAAATCCTTAACACATATAAAAAAAATCCCTTATCGGCAGACAACAAAGGAAAATAACCCTCTCAATACTTACCTTAATCAAAGGCCATACCCCTCATGACACAATATGGCACCAAATGAGGCACACTGTTATATTAGCACATGCTCTTTTATAATACTTCCCACTGCTTGCCAAAGGTAGATATTTTGCTTACTTCCTATACATTGAAACTAGGGATGTGAACACCGAATGGACACAGTCATGCCTACCTGCCTTCTCTATCTCTCTTTCTTTCCGCTTGCTAGCCTAATTCCCACTGAACAAGAGAAATATATAGCAAATTTATGTACTTACCCGACTGAGATGGACCCCACGGGGTTAGACGCACGGAACAACGATTCCTACTGAACCTCAAATATAGTTACATAGCCTGAAACAATAAGCACTTTATATAGCCACAAATAATAGCCAATAGTCTATTTGTTGAAACCCTTTTTACAAATGCTTCCACCTGTCTTTCCATTAATAGAGTAAAATCTTAGTGAGTGGGAATTTTTCGATCTATGAAACAAGGCTTCCCCCTGGGGCCAACATTATATGTATTGGTCATTGAAGCCCTTAGCTATCTACTGTGTTCTAAAGTAAACCTAGGCCTGATTTGATGAATTACTATCCCTAAACCTGAGACCGGACAACAAGTTAACGGGCATTTTGCTAATGGTTCCTTCCTTACGATTCTCGAGGATCAGACTTATTGGGTTCATACCATGGAGTGTATGGACACGTTTTGTGTGGCTTTGGGGTTTAATATCTAATGGGCTAAGGCGCAATGTTACAGGCAGAACCAACGACCCATACCTTACTAGTTGGCCTTTCAAAAACTAGTCCTGGATCCTACGGGGCTATATCTTCAAGTTTTTAGGAATCCTTTTTACCTCCCAGGCTTCTTCACTTCGAGATCTCTGGGAGGTTGTAGTACAAAGGGTGGGAAATGAAATGATAAGTGGATCGCTAAGCCTTTCTCTTTTATGGTTAAATTTTAGGTTTTTACTAAAGTACTGGCTGCAACTCCCGTTTATTAGTCCTCCTATTGGATTCCCTCTTACGTGACCTACTCCAAGTTGGAGAAGACTCACATAGTAAGAGGCAAAGATAACAACTACATAACACATTTAAGACAGATTGACAGGCATTTATGGAACCCTTTATGGTGGAAATCAAAATGCGGGCATTGCACGTGTAAGGAAGGGATTGTCTGGTACGCACCGATAGGCGCTTGCCTCCTCCTCTCGCTCACTTTTCTCTTCATGGTTAATCCACAATGAAATATCCATCATTGATTGACTTAAAGAATACATTATCCCAAGGTTTATAAGTGGGGCAGTGGTCGCAACCTAATGAGCTAATGGTCCTTAGGAGTTAATGTTCCTCCTCTCTAATGAGAATGTGTTTTAATTAACTGATGATTGTCTTTAAAAGGACTTACAGGCTTCTTGATTGATAGAAAAAAAGATTTATTTCATTGATTGACTTGCTGTCTTCACCTCCTTAATTTATAATTTGATTGATGTGTTCACTTAATGCTCGATGTGTCCTTGTCTAAAGATAATATAGTATAATCCGAGGTTTGCGGGTGGGGCGGAGGCTGCTGCAACAACAATGACTAGTCCCGTGTTTTATGCTGTGAAATATACGTTGAACTTGATTCTTTAGGTTCATGCACTGAGTATAGCTTCCATTACTAGAGCTTATTCCTGCACTGACCATATTTATAGCTGGACTGAGTAGAGCTATAACTAACCGTAGTTTATAGGCATTGACTGTCCGTATCCAGCCCAACGCGGTAGCTAAAAACTAATTAGCCAAGCTGATTAGCCCATTCAATTAGTCCAGTCGAATAGCGCAGCAGCCACAGTCGAGTATCCAAGCCCTTTCGCCTCCTATCCAAGCCGAGCAGCCAAACCCTGCAGTCCAACCCACCAGGAACCATTTATGTGTGTTCCATAGCGGTAAGTGAGTTCCAGGTATATAGATATACAATTTGTGTAGTTAGTTCGTAGAGTTAAAGTAAATATAGATATTTTATATATTTATTTGTAGAGAGCTATATAGAGGTAGATTGGACAAGAGTAAATGGCTAATTTTATATTTATTCATTATCCTTTTTGTAAGTAAATAACTAATTTTATATATCTTAATTGTAAGTTTATTAGTGAAATGGCTAATTCTACCTCTAGTAATTCTCCTTTTTATGAGTAAATGGCTAATTCTATCTATCTTCATTATCCTTTTTATAAGTAAATGGAGTGTTTATGTACATAAATTGGACGATTCTTATTCAAGTGGATAATAATTGATCGTTATATTATAAGTTTATGAATCAAATGGATAATTATATATGCATTCATTAGACATTTATGAGTAAATGGCTAATTCTATCTATCTTCATTATCCTTTTTATAAGTAAATGGAGTGTTTATGTACATAAATTGGACGTTTCTTATTCAAGTGGATAATAATTGATAGTTATATTATACGTTTATGAATCAAATGGATAATTATATATACATTCATTGGACGTTTATTAGTTCAATGGCTCATTCTCTCTATCTTTATTATCCTTTTTATAAGTAAAGGGCTAATTATATCCAGGTAGATTGTATGTTTATTAGATAAATGGTTCATTATCTCTATCTTTATTATCCTTTTTATAAGTAAAGGGCTAATTCTATCTATCTTAATTGTACGTTTATTTCTTAAAGGGCTACTTTTCTCTCGCAGTAAGTAAAGGGTGGTAAGGTGGTAGATTACCTCCGGCGATGAGGCCTCTTTTTCCCCTAGGCTTCTCTCCACGGCGATGCTTTGTTCATATCTTCCGGCGATGACACCATTTTATAAAAGGCTTCTCTCCACGACGATTAAATATTATGCCCAATTATAGGTAAAGGGCTACTTTTAAGGGAGTTAAGGTGAGGTTGCCAATAAATGAGCGCTATATATTTGATGATTAGAAGATGTCTCAAAAGCTCTTGGAAACAACCATTTCTTTTTGATAAAATATGTCTAATCCTGCAAATCTGCGGATAATAATCACTTCTATCGAGGGGAGTACCTCTGCGGAGAATAATTGGAGAAATGCCAAAGTGGAGATGTTGTTGGTTCAACAACTGGGAATGCTGCTTGTACTACTTCTACTGGAACTGCTCTTTAAACTGCTTATTGGAATAATCCTGGGAATGTTGGGACTGGAAATTATGTTGGTTCTACTGAGTCCACTACTGCAGCTACTTATGTTTGCTTTGATGCTTACTTTGATGCTTGCTTTGCATATCTTAATTGGACTATTATTTAGTAAATGGATAATTATGTATATATTAATTGGTCGTTTATTAGATAAATGGCTAATGTGACCTAGTTCTATTAGACGTTTATTAGTAAAATGGCTAATCCCTCCCCATGTCTTGTCCCTTTTGTACAGTCTATTAGGGGACTAAGGGGATGAGTGTAAAGGTGGCGTATGAAAGGCAAGACCTATGGTATCTCTCCAGGTGGCAAAGAGGCTACTTAAGGGGTGGCTCCTCATACTTTCTGTTTGTCCTCGTGCCCAGCTCTTATGGGTTAATCACTCAATTTCACTGCCGTATTTTCTGCGGATAATAATCACTTCTATCGAGGGGAGTACTTCTGCGGAGAATAATTGGAGAAATGCCAAAGTGGAGATGTTGTTGGTTCAACAACTGGGAATGTTGTTCCTTCAAATGCTCTTTCAACTTAAGATGGAAAAGATCCTGGGAATGCTTGGAATGATTCAAATGCTTCTGCTTTGAATGCTTTGTCGTAGTGCTTATGCCAGGAATATCCGTAGGGTATGGCATGCTATGAACCCTTTAATTACATGCATGCTACACCTGTTCTACAAGATCTTCATTTTAAACCAACAACCCTTTTTTTATGGATGGAGTGCTGCCTGCCAAACCCATTTAATAACCCTTCTCTTATCAGGAACAGATGGATCGATCCCTTACCCGTCTTCTATCTTTGTCACAACCTTACCCACCTTTGGATGCCCTATATCACTTTATTATTAATGAAGCGCTTGCTTAGTTAGTTGGTACTCCTACTTACTTCCCTTATAAACACCGGATTGGGTGTGGGTTTATCCCTTCCCTTAGATCTATACCCATCACTTATTTAATCTGCCATATGCCTTCTCTTATAAGGGCATTTACCTTACCCGCTACATTCCTTTACTTCTGTATTTACTAACTACTCCTATACCCCATTGTTGGATGAATGAAGCACCAAGTACGACGGTACAACTAAGCTATAGAACCGAACCAAATGAATAGCATAGAAAGCATGATACAACCCTTACCCCCCCTTATGGATGTGTTTACGAACTACTCGTACACCTGAATAAATATCTGCTCTGAAAACTTCCTTTTCCTTGCTTCAATTGCATAGTCACACTCTCTAGCATATGGGGGGTTAACTGACTTGGTGCCCTTCCTTGTTGGGTGCCTTACTTGGGCTGGGCATACTTGGCGAACTTCTTTTTTATCATCTGTAGGTAACATGGCTGAATATCGTCAATATGCTTGTAAGTAAACAACATACATGGACTCTATTCAGGCGGGAACATGGGTGAACTATCTCTGTCGGGTATGACTAAACGGGCGGGGTAATATTTAAGGGTATCCATGTGGTCCTTTCGATGGTCTATATCTCAGCGCTATAATCCTTTCCTAATATGCTAGGCAACTTTTTATCACGTATGGTGACAAACTAACTTGTTTGGTGGAAGGTTTACTCAGCCGACTTGGCAAACGAAAGAAAGGTTATTGGCATCTATCGAGAAGCTCCTTACTACTCTGGTGAAATAAAGAAAGTACAGTGCCTATGGGAACCTACTCAATGGACTAAGCAAGTAGTACTTACTCTACAGACTTACAGCAAGTGTCCTTAAGGCAGTCTTTATGGCCAGCAGAAGGCTGCTATAGTAGCTTTCACTCTAAGTTCGGATGTAGACAACCGTAATTCAGTGTCTCTTTAGTGTTGTTAGAGTTTTAGTTATAAGTAGTTAGAGTTGGAACTTTACTATCGGGACTCAAGAAGTTGAACAACTGGGATATTGAAACTCTATCAGTTAGAGAATAGAGAAAGGCAAGTTGAAAGAAAGCTATTAACCTTAAGGCTTGAACTCTCTACACAGTCCATAGGACAAGTCCATGCAGCTTATTAATGCTTGGACTAATAAGGCTAAGACTAGGGACTAAAGAAAGAAACCATAGGGCAAGAGGCAGCAGTTCATGAGGCTTTCACTCTATGGCTTAAGGCTTCGGCAAGTGAACAACAGGCATACTTACTCTCAAGACTTACTGTATAGTCGTTCAATCCAAATATTATTCTTAATCCCTTAAGCCTTACCCTCATACCTCGCCTAGCAATCCTCATCTCTCGATCCTAATCCCTCAGCCTCCTCATCCCCCAACCTTGGGACTACTATATTCATAGGTTGCATTCACCAACAAATAGGGTAGTTGCATTGTCCAATAAGAGTAATGCTATATAAAAGCCTACTATACAAACTTACAAGGGGTGTGATACATAGTGTGTGTCTATCAATAATATATGATATTTTGCATATCTATTATATATATATGTTATGATTCTGATCAAATAAATATACTAACTATGCTGATAGGATACCCAGGTAGCCAGGTAGGTTAGGTGGTTATCCACTTCCGGTACTACTATACAATATCGCATTGATACGTCCTTCCTAACAACAAAAGAGAATAATAAGAACTAGAGTTTCCATTTATTGGTTGGTTTGGTTGGACCAGAAGAAGATTAAAACTTCGTATCATTTGAGGTTGGTTGAGAAGGCGATACAATATAGAGGGGAAGGCCATAGGGTTACTGAAACTTTGCATTTTATCATTGTGCCTGTCTTTAAACTCCTTGATTCTGGTTTGAGGGGAATAAATATGAAAGCCGAACCCTTCCTTCTTCGACCCCAGCCATCCCAGTGCACGACCCAACTCACGGGCTCTCAATACCTTACGCCTTTCATACATCGGGCGTAAATGCGGAAATAAAATAGGTAGGTTCATCTCCTCACAATTAATATTCGCTACATGCCCTACCCTTTCATTCCAATACGCCGCCTAGCATCGTCAGTAACATAGTCTCCCATGGTTCAGTCACGGTCAATACCTTCCTTTGTTTGTTTCACCTAGCTAGCGTAGAGGAACAAGCACAATGAGCAGGTGGGTATCAATGAGCAGCTATGTGGGTATGCAGGCTTACCCGCCCAAGAACTAGCTAGCCCAGCGCTTAGTAGGTTTTTAACCCCAATAACAGTAGGAGTTATAGTTAAAAATTATATAAGCTTCAAAGATTATCTTAGCCAAGTAACTTGTTTAGGAGGTTGTTCACCTCGTTCGGCAACAATGATTCTTGATAATATGCAAGAGTCCATTCGCACTATTCCAAGGGTTCGAGTGTTAAATAAAGCAATAGGTAATAAGTAAGTAAATAGGGTTATATAGGTGGGTAAAGCAGGTGGTTTGATAGTGGTAACAGTGAAGGTGAGTAGGCAGAGTCTAAATAGCAGCCATACCCCCTAAGATTCATAAAGGGACTATGTTGGGGCATAAGTAAGTTGGGTAAGTGAGGTATGGAATAGAGGTTGGTAAAAAGAAAGGGTGGTTTGGTAGAGTAAGTAGGTAAACTAAAGTAAAACAAGTAAGCAGCATATAAAGGTCCTATCCTAGCAATGTTGTTTTAATTCATCAATGCATATCTGGGGTTTAAGCCCGGCCCGAAAAGAGAGGATAGTGCTGCTACGACAAAGTCTTCCTGCCTGAAGCAAGCAGTTGGGGAATAAAAAAGGTTAGGTGAGGGGCATTATCTATAGGTGGTTAGTAAAGCAGGTAGTTTGTCAGAGTGTTTTGTGGTTTGAGGTGGCTGTAGCTTTATTTGGTAAAGGGTAAATGTGGTTTGAAGCATTTTATGAAGATGTGGTTTTCCTTCTGTGTTTGATGAATGGCTAAGTGGTTTCCTTGAAGTGGGGGCCAAGTTCTCAGAGGAGAATATACCATCCTCATGCGGTGTGCAAGCAGGTGATACCAAAGGGAGAGGAAAGCATAAAATATCCTTTTACGAGGTCCATGCATAAGGTGCATACCCGGCACTATAAAATGTTCAAAATTGCATGATTGTTGCAAAGTGGTCAAAATAGAGCATGAAAAGTAACCAGTTTAATGTAAAAGAGAGGGCTTTTCGCTCCTTCCCCGAAGAAAGATTGATGGGCCCGAAACCTTGCTCTCCCTTTGGTCAAGCAAGCCTTTCCCTCCTTGAAGAGATATTTTGTTACCGGAAAGCTTCCAACGCTTCCAACGTGTGAAGTAGTAGTTCTCTATGTAAAGGTAGTTCCAATCAAACAAAGAAATCCATTCAATAAAGCTCTCCACCTTATAACTATTCTATTTCCAACAGAGTATTTGTTCATACCTCGCCCTTTTTAGGGGTTAGTTAGACACTTCACGTACCTCGCCCCTTATTAATTAATAAGACCAGCAAGTGAAGCCAGAAAGCTACTACTTTCTTTCCCAGTAATCCATCCTATTCAGCAAGAGATCCAGTCGCCAGTAAAAGATATATGTTCTTTTTTATTTTGGTGCCTACCTGAATCTACCTCATCTCACCTGAGCTTGCCTGACCCGAACTTGTCTCATCCGAGTCTGCCTCACCTGAAACTACCTACCACCTTATCTGAGTCTGCCTCTTAGGGTCTCCTTCCTGCCTGACTTGAGTCTATCTGAAAGGATCTTGCCTCACCCTTGTGCAAAATGGTAATTTCACTACTGAAAGATGGCCTATAATTAAAAGGTGGCTACCCTAGCCTCTTATGCTGCCCCAATCTAGTCTGTGCTTCAGACAGGAATCTTTCTGGTCACCACTATTTTGTATCTCGGGACAGGCTACAGATATGATGAATTCAGACTCCATAAATTCTAGGAACTTGAGATGCTTATGGAAGTGGCATAGGAACCAACCAGTAGCAGCAGTTGGATCGTGGCGTGGGAACTTTCCTTTTATTTAGTCAGAATACTGCCTGAACTTATTATATTAGGTGGGTGGGATCCTCCTAGGTAGATTGGATGTTTATTAGGTAAATGGCCAGTTCTATCTCTATTCATTGGACGTTTATGAGTTAAAAGGCTAATATCTCCCTATAAATTGGCACTTTAGGATTGAAATGGCTAATGTTATATCTATTTATTATCCTTTTTAGAAGTAAATGGCTAGGCAGATTCTACATTTATTATTGAAATGGGTATATTGGGTTCAATAAAATGGGTTGATTCATCATTCTTTATATATGTAATAAAAGCTTAATTGGATGTTTATACATAAAATGGCTTGGATGTTTATTAATAAAATGGGTTGATTCATCATTCTTTATATATGTAATAACAACTTAATTGGACTTTTTATAAGTAAATGGCTAATTATATCTATCTTAATTGGACTTTTTATAAGTAAATGGCTAATTATATCTATCTTAATTGGACTTTTTATAAGTAAATGGATAATTCTCACTCTATGAACCAGAAAAGAAGAGGCATCACACAGAGAATTCTTCTTCTCCAACTAACTATGCAATGACCACTTCTCTATGACAACATTGTATATCAACATATTTATTTGTTGATCGGCCCCAGACTTCTGGCTAGGATGCAAGGTGGTAGATATGCAAGTACAAGTGTAAACATAGCTATGTTACATTTTATATGCACACGTAAACACCATACCAAGTAGAGTAACCTCAAGTTGGAGTCTCTGAGGAGCCTAGCTCTCTTGTAGTATTAGTGGAATGAGATCTGGAGAGAAACGTAGAGATAATCCAAGTGTCAATGTAGACATGGAAACATAGTCTATAAACAACAAGTAGATATGTGGCATCTAGGTATATTAATCTGGCTTTCACAAGGTTCAGTGGCACATGCAGGTTAACCCATGGATAGAGACCCCGTTACAGCAGAGTAGTGTAGAGATAGACAGCAGCTCTAGTAATAGCTCCTATGTGAAATAGATATATTGCTCTTTGATGTTCATGGCCAGCCAGGTAAGGCGACATCATATATGAACCCACGTAGAGACCACCCAAAGTTGTAACCATGCGGATATGCGAAATCTAGGTAGTTATATTAGTTAGATCCAGCAGCAGATTATCCCACCCAGCTCTGGCATTGGCCGGAACCAGGAAACCAACGTGTGGATCAACAACATCAACTAGTGTTAGTTACCCAACTGGGGATTTACTCTATCTCTCGGATGCACTAGATATACCTAAGGCATTTAAAGAGCGGGAACTACTATTTCACTTCAACCTAAGAGTTGGAATAAGAAAAAAAGGTAAAAGGTAAAAGATAAAGGGTAAAGGCAAAAGGTTCAAGGTTAGGCCGCATAGATTAAAATTTCTTAGGCAAGGAAGGACTTCTCCTTTTGGTCGAGTCCCTCCGGGTCGTAGATATGCAATTGAAACCTGTTTATTCGGCTTTAACAAGGCTAGCACTTGGATTGAACGGCAGGGGAAGCCTTGGCACATTATTCAACCTACGGATAGCTTGTATAGATTTATTATAATGGAAATTGAAAATAACATCAGACTACTGGAAAGGACGTAAAGAAAAGGTAAAATGTAGATATGCAAGTACTATCATCATATGTTAAAACGTAGAGATGCTAGTAATTTACTATGATGGTCTCCCGGGCATCGGGCACTTACTTTGCTTATGGCTATGTCTGTTGAATCATCAATATGACTAGGGTACCTTTTACTAGGGGGGATTCCAAGGGACTATAAGCAATGTAAACTGGCTATGACGGAGACACGGTAGATAGTGAAAGCCTTACGCTCTCTCTATGTCACTATTCTAATTCTAGCTCTAGAAGTGCTATTTATAGAAGTGCCATTGTATATAACTATATGTACACGTCCTATGGGTTACATACTGGAGCTTCAAGCACGGAGTAGTATAGGTCATGCACGAAGTATAGGTTCATTGATTAGAACCCTAGAAACCTCCCATTGAGTAGTAGTTGTATAACCCATGTTTTGTATCGATGGGGCTGCCAATGCTCAATCATCAAGTTCTCATTTGTATAGTAGTAGCCATAATGGCACCTATCACCACTAAGTCTTGATTGCTACACATGCTCTATGGAATTAGAACCTATGCTTATTACATTCTCATTAATCCTGGTATAGAGACTTCTTACCTGTGTATATGTGACCGTGTGAATATGAAACATATGACCAACCAACTCAAGAAGCCCACTCAACCTAATAGCACAAAGCTAAAGGTTAAAGGCAAAAGGCTGAAGGATTCTGTTGGACTTGGTGAGGCTGATGATGAAGGCTAAAGGTTGAAGAGTTCTGGCAAAATGGATTGGGAGGGGGCCACTAGATGGCTTTGGGGATATAGAATGGATCAGAAGTCTCTCTAGATGGCTTTGAGGTGCTCGTGGCTAACTCTATAAGGGCTCTAGAGAGGGCTGTGTTGATCGAAAGGTGCTCTTAATGAGCCCATACGATCGGAAGAATGCTGTGATGAACGATAAGGATATTAATGAGCTAGAAGGATGTTTGGCACTAGAATAGCTCTGAAGGCTCTCTAGATATGTTTTTAAGGGCTCGTGGTGACATTGATCAAGGGTCTAGAGGAGGCTGTGATTAACAGTAGAGGCTCTGAATGAGCAAGAAGGTGGTAAACTAGTATCTTTTGGAAGTATGAAACTCCTGCTTATGGAACTGCTCGTACTAATCCAGGTAATGCTGGTCATGCTGCTGCTTCGACCAATGCTAGGAATGATGCTAGAGTTGTTGGTTCTAATAAAGCTGAGGATGTTGGACGTTTATTAGGCAAATGGATAATTATATATAGATAAATTGGCACTTTTAGAGTGAAATGTATAATGTTCTATCTATGAATTATACGCTTCTTAGTGAAATGACTAATTCTATATTTCTTCATTGTACTATTATTGAGTAAACAGATAATTATATCTATCTTAATTTCACTTTTATTAGTGAAATGGATAATTATATCTATCTTAATTGGACTATTATTTAGTAAATGGATAATTATGTATCTATTAATTGGTCGTTTATTAGTGAAATGGCTAATTCTACCTCTAGGAATTATCCTTTTTATGAGTAAATGGTTAATTCTATCTATCTTCATTATCCTTTTTATAAGTAAATGGCTAATTATATCCAAGTAGATTGTCCTTCCCCTCGTACCTCAGGAAAGTCCCTCTGGGTCTTTTATTAGAGAAATGGCTAATGTTACCTGGTTATATTAGACGTTTATTAGTCAAATGGCTAATTCTCACTCTATTAATTACCCTTTTTAGAATGAAATGGGTATCTTGGGCGTTTCTACATAAAATGGATAATACGATGATTTTGAGTCCCCATTAGAACAATTGGATGTTAACGAAGTTATCATTTGTTTTATTACAACAACTCCAAAAGGCTTGCTTGACATTAGGAGAGCAAGGAGTGATTTTCCCAGCCACTACTACTTCAAACTAATAGGAAAGGGAGCAGACAGGGGCTCAGAACACTTATGGAAGTCCAGGGAGGGAAAGTCGGTTAATTCTCTCTCATCTGGTGGGAACGATGGAAAACATAGAAGCCTTTCATTCACTGCCTGCACGAAGCCGTTCACAGAATCCATTCACAGCATGCCCTTAGCCCCAACACCACGATCTAGTCAACTCACTCTAGCAACACGTCTAGCCATCCTCTTGTAGGTGGCGCATGGGGGAAAATCTCCTATATCGTGTATTATAATTTCCTTCTCTTTCGCGTATGGGGCCAACTTGGTCACAATCGATATTATAATATCTACTAGCTATGATCGGCTATGCTCAGGGCTACGATCTATTGATGGCTATGTGAGATGATGCTCTATGTGCAGGTGTTGTAGGAACTATGGTTCCATATATGAAAGTGGGTTGTATAGCTATGACAGGATATGACTACAAGCTATGCCTACAAACAATGATCAGGAGCAATATGATTGGCTATGAGTGGCAATAACCTTTTGGCAATGACTCCTGGCACTGGCTATCGGCTGACCTTGTGGCACTGACCCTCTGGCTAGACCTTCTGGCTATGACTGGTGCTTATGGGCTATGTCTAGGCGGAACCTCAAATAGTGAATTAATGTATGTAATGCTTCGTCATTTCATCATCCATCTATTTGAGGTAGTAATGTGTGTTCCATAGCGGTAAGTACAAGAGGGAAGCTTATAGGAACTGAGTTCCATAGCGGTAAGGTAAAGAGAGAAAGGGAAAGCGTTAGCGATCAACCAAACCTGGGGATCTTGCGGTAGCCATTACTCATGGGGGCAAGCGTTAGTTATCAATAAACCACGAGCGTTAGCGATTAACTGGTGACCATTCCGGCAATCAATAGCGATAAACACAATCACCAGCAAGGAGGCAAGGTTTCTTCATCATTTCAAGTTAGTGAGAGCATTCAAAGACAAAAAGGACCCATCCCAAGGATAGTTTTGGAGCCCACTTGCATCCATCCACTATCATCAAGATGACAATACATTTTTTTCTTTTCATGGTAAAATATATGAGTATTGTTGCTTCCCTCCATTTATTTTATTTTGAATGGTATCCTCGTGGTTTAATTCTTAGTTTATTTGCATTTATTCTGTATTATTTCTTATTTGATGCTTTGATACTCTTGTAATTTTCCCACAACTAACAATTGTCTGATGTTTAGCTTAGCAACCCGCGAAATAGGGTATTTTTTCACCAATGCAGCAAAACCCACATCTCACTCGCTTTAGCTCTAGTCAGCTCTTGTATCTATTTTGACAGGGCTTACAACTGGTTTTGGACTTTATACATATAAGGTGTCATACTAGAGGATGGTATGATGGAAACATCACTAAGGGAAGTACCAGGGCACCCCTCCATGGACTCAATTTTAATTGCTTGGTATAGATCCTCTCTTTGCGAAGCCCATCTCCACTGCATCAAGGGGATCCTAGTCAATGGGAGGAGTCCTCTGATAAATCATTATTTGTGTTGAGTGTCATGGATTTTGTAGTTCAATCAGCACATTAGGTCCCTAAACCTCTCATTTTACTCTAATGCAGTCTTTCCCACAATTTGTTTTATATCTTTAAGCTCTATGTAGCTCTATTTTTCTATCTTCGACTTGTTTCACTTCATTCATCATTCTTATGATACCTTGCAGTTTTCCTTGCACATTTTTCATGTACCATTTAGAATGCATCCTCACAACGTGATTTGGAACTCCACCAACTTTGTTTTGATGGTCACGACATTTTTGGCACTCCATATCGCTTCAAACAATAACTGATGTTGCTCAACATCTCCATCTCCTTTGCCTGATAACTTTGGTAGTCACAACAATGAACCCAGTTGTGTGTAAACCATCTTTGTACTGGAATTTTGAGAAATACAAACCATCTTTGTCCCGACCGAACAATAAGATTTTATCTATTCTTTATAAATATACTACTACTTGCTATATCTTTTCTTCTATTTACATTACAGTTATCTATGTTAACCTTTGGATTGGTGGTATTTAGGACGACCTCAAATGCACAAGGAGTGGTGTAGGTAATATGTTGGGTCCGTTGTCTTCCAAGATCTCCATGTTTGTTGGTTTTCCTACTTCCTCACCAAATAGCCGGAATATTGAAATAATCACATCATTAGGGTGCACCTCTCTGCCCAAATTTCCATTATATCATTTGTTTTTGGTATATTTGCATATGACCTCATGCTATTGTGTCTCTAACCTATTTGTCCGTACTATAATGTCCACCTTTAGAGCTTCCTCCTCTATCATATAAATCCCTGAAGAAAGGGAAGGTCTCACCCAAGGTGCATTTTAAAGACTTCAAATGGTATGGAAAAAGTTGCAAAGGATGGTTGCAACCATTCTCATTTCTAATATCTATTAAACATTAGAAACATTCCCTCATATAGTGTATGCTCTAAACTCCTTGAGTTCAAAAAGACAACCAAGTAATTAAGGTTGCATTTTATGATGAGTATCATGACTTCTTGCCAATGAGTCATTAGAGCCTAGTATGAAACATAAAATTTACCAAGCAGATAAGAATAACTAAGGTATGCCCTTGTTCCCTATATATCTTTGCTAGGGTGTAGTAAGAGGGCTATAAATGGTGTGTCGCTCGGGTGTCCTGGGATGCTGCGGTTGTTAGATCAATTTAGTGGTGCAGGCAGTTCACGTGATCTAAGCAGCTCCTAGTCCTTCGTAAGAAGCAGTTATGTGTCTAGTGGTGGGGTTTATCCTTTGCTAATAGGTATATGTTATCGCGGGTTTTCATGTGAATCCTGGATCTTAAGCTTCTAATGGCGGGTGCAAGTGTCCTTTTCGGTCCCCTGTTTGAATCATTTTGTGTGCTTTATCCTGACCCACCTCTGAACACTGACAAGCAAGTATAGGCCGGATACTTATACAGCCCCACCAAGTGGAAGATTATTGTTCTTGTGAAGTCACTGTTATGTCTAGTTGCCTTGTTGGTTCGCTAGATGAGCTATGAATTTTGTTGTTGCCAATATCAGAGGCTCTATAATAGTTAAACAGAAAATAAGCATATCATGCAAAAGATAGTTTCAAAATAAAACAAGAATTCACAAGGCCAAAAATTAGCTAATAAGATAAAAGCAAACCAACCTTGTCATTGCATTTGAATTCCCTTTTAAGCTAGAAAATAATTCTTCTCAAAAGCAGATTACCAACTTCTGGAAACTTTGTATTCACCAAAACAACCAAGGTAGTGAAAAACATCAGTAAATCCAGGTGATGCCATTTGGGATTTCATACATGACCTGCAACTCTCTTTTTTTGAGTTGAAACAACGGGGAGATTCGCTTTTGGCAATTCTACAGTAGTGTTTCCTTCTCTTGACCCTACTGTTCCATTTCTAGGAGTTTCATGATCCCTCCTCTGTTCATGGTTATGTCTATCAACCCTTGCATCTGGCTCCTTGTGTGAAAGGCCCGACCTTGATCTCTTGTAATTGTCTACGATCGGCGTGATTTGCTCATTTGCAGCGAAACGGTTGGCGACCTTTGTTGTTTTATACCGACATTGGCGTCAATTTACTTTTGCCGAAAACTTTCATCTTCAGCCGGTCGGCATGTCTCGTTCAAATGATGCGAAACTGTCGGCGCAACTCGCACAACCAAAGCGAAACTCTCAGCGCAGATTCGTCAAAATGATGCGAAAATTCACAAAACAACTGTGACATGTTTCGTCTTAAAAGCATGAGTTGCACTTAGCAGAAAACTCACACTTTTCTCAAAACTCTTAGGCCAAAATCAAGATTACAAGACATTTGAAGGAACCACGGAAGTTCTTAATCGTGTTACCTCCACCTAAGGGAATTGTCAAATTAAGATTGTACCCATTTGTTTCCGCATAAGGTGTCTCACCAACAACCACAATAGCCATGATAGACAATATCAACAGCAAGGTCATTGATCACGGTACACCCTTGCTTAAATTCATTTCATCTTGAAAGTTCCTTGATGAGATCTTACTCTGACATTCCATTTACTAACAATCACTCTTAGATATGTGATCTTTTGAATATGAGAGTGCAGGAAAATATCCATATGGACATTAAAAGGCAAAGATATGTAATCAAATCTTCCTTGATGTTTTGAGCTACATACCTAACCCTTGAATTTATTGAACTACATTAAATCCTTGTGCTCATCTATGAGTGAAACCATGCATTCCAACAACAGAATAGTCATTGGGAACAAATGCAACTACAAATCCAGAATACTTTATATCCTTGTGCTCATCTATGAGTGAAACCATGCATGCCAACACCAGAATATTCATTGGGAACAAATGCAACCACAAATCCAGCCCCCTTGCATTATAATAAAAAGTCCAAATTAGTTGCAGTTCTTCTAGAAGATTGTTGCGATAAAGAACTTGAAGGGAAAAATCATTACAAAAGTGAGTATGCAAAATATTTTCAAGAAGATAAAAAGCAGCAAACAGTTGAGGAAGTTATTGTCCCATATTATCATGAAGAAACATTTATCTAAGAAGAATACCAAGAGACTCAAATGCCTTATAAGACAACACTAAATTTCTCGTCAAACTACACCACGAAATCTAATCCACGATCAAGCCAAGACTTCATATACGTTGTAGTATCGAAAACTAGTATGAACACCATAGCACACCATAATAAACACCATTCCACTCATAACAATATGAAATTGAAACAAATCACTAAGCATGCTATGCTTTTGAAGCTTTTTTATGAATAAATAAGTATAGGAAATTTTTTTATAATGAACACCATGTCACTCGTAACAATATGAAATTGAAACAAATCACTAAGCACGGTATTATTCTAAAAGGAATGGAAATGTTTCTCTAGGAATTTTTAAATTCAAATTCTTGGAAAAGATATATTTGTCTTTTTCAATAATTTGAATTTTAAAAAATTGTCAATTAAATATATTTATATCTTTATCGAAAAGGAAAAAATATATATTTCAAAGGTGTTCCAAAAAAATAACAAAAAACATCTTCACGGAAAAAGATAAAATAATAAAGAAAAAAATAACAAAAAACATCTTCACGGAAAAAGATAAAATAATAAAGAAAAAAATAAAATTTTAAAAAATTGTCAAATAAATATATTTATATCTTCATAGAAAAGAAAAAAATCATATTTCAAAGATGTTCCAAAAAAAATAAAATAAACATCTTTAGTAAAAAAAAAAAAATTAAGGAAAAAAAAAATTAAAAATTGGTAACTAAATATATTTTTATTTTTATAAAAAAGAATACAAATTTTAAAAAATTGTCAACTAAATATATTTATATCTTTATTGAAAATAAAAAACTAAAAATCATTTTAAAAAAAAATTAAAAAAATTAAGAAAAGAAATTAAAATTTTAAAATATTGTCAACTAAATATATTTCTATCTTCATAGAAAAGGAAAAAAAGAATATATTTCAAAGGTGTTCCAAGAAAAACATAAAAAATATTTCAGATTAAAAAAAAGTGTTGAAAAAATATTTTGAAGAAAATTAATAAAATAATTAAGAAAAAATAGAATGATTGTAAACATCAATGCAATTTTTTTTTTGTCCATTAAAATTGAAGGTAAGCTGTGTACAAGTTGAAAGTAGTGCAATAACCAGAAAGGCAATAAAGAGTTTTTTTCTCCATTCAACTGTATTTTTCACATAGAGTAAATGCATGCAAGTAGCTATTTAACCTTTTTGCCTAAAATAAAATTCACCTTATAAATTTCAATTATCAACCAATAAACTTGTTGTACGTTTTTTGTGAACCTCGTAATGTTATGAAGTATGATGCCTTTCGGTATCGGAAACCATCGCCATAAAGTCTAATGCAAAAGCCAGGAAATGAATACCACTAAGCTGTAAACAAGAAGACAAATTCAATTTTAAAAAGAGCAATCAGTTGCTTGATCATTAAATCCTACGATAGCCATAACAATCTAGGGTTCTTAGCATAGATAGAAGCCTCTATGTAAAGAAGAAAGGAAAAGGAAGCCTCTATGCAAAGCAGAAAGGTAAGTACGGTAAGTACAGTATTTTTATTATTGCTACACTGCCAAAGGAAATGTATACGACGGATACCATAGGGGTCGGGCATTTGCACTTCGCTCAAGGGTTTGCGCAGATACCATAGGGGCTGCAGTGGTTCAGAAGCCGACGGATATCATTAAAGAAATCAACGAAGAAATCCCACTCGACTTTCAACCTCGACAACGTTTACAAATACAACTGTAAGTTCCCGTCGACCTCCAGTTTGATATACTGGAATCCTTCGTTGGAATCATCGGAGACGCTGATGGAGAACCCATAAGTATTGCCTCCTGTTTCTCTCATGCACTCTTGTGTTGTATTTCCATCTTGCTGGTAATCGAGGGACATTCTGTCGTCGGAGAAGGCCATAATAGTGTGATTATAGCTCGAATTGTAAAAGTTGATAAACGCCTATCGAGCGGATTCTCTGAGTGTGTTGAACTCCAGAATACCGTAAGGGTAAAACAACAGTGCCATGGCGAACTCACAGACAGAAACAACCATCCACGTGGCAGCATTTCATTAGCTCTATGAGCGAGGAATCTAGCCGACGTCGAATGGAATGCTTCTCGATGGTGAAACACCTACGGTGTAAATATTCATTTTATTTCAAAATGTAGAATAAGTTTTTTTGGTAAATAATATTACTTGTTCATAAAGTGCTTTTGTGAACCACTTATAGTAGATAATTTTTTCAAAAGTGAAGTCAACCAACACCATTCCTATCTCCATTAATGATCACCTAGTTCCACTGATCTCCCTAAATGGTTCCACCTTCACATCACAAGTATCATAAAAAGGATTAAAAATACAAAACAAATTTAATTAACTACAAAAAAAAAAAAAAAAAAAAAGGTTGGTTGGTACAGATAACTATTTAAAACAAGAATACCCTGGGTCAGCCAATCTTCTACTTCTAGCAACAAACATACCTGCCTGAAAATAAAGAAGTGGAAGCCAAAGGAACTATGGAGGAACAAGGATTTCCTTGAGAGTGTAGTTGTTACCAGAGAAAGGAGAGTTTATATTGGTCTGGAATCTGTCAGCGTTCACCCTGAGGTGTCTGGGTTGCACCCACATGTGAGAGCAGAGCAACCTAGGACCGTGAATGGCAACCAATATTTATCCTCCTACTGGATCCTGCCATGCCAAGAACCACCAGTACGAGGAGAGAGCCCGCTCCAAACCCTGACTCTTTTCAGCTGACCGGACTTATAAATGTAAATTCAAAGAGTTCTCGTCATTAGATTTGAATGTTGAAACTTATCGCTGGAATAAAACATTCCACAGCTGACATTGTTTACAAGTTCGATATGGTAAATATCTTACATTCTATGAACTTCATCTTCGTAATATTCATTTGATGGATAAATACAAACAAAACTATGTGGGATTTTGGCAATTAATGTAATACAATGCTCAGTACATATACAAAAATTACTCTGGAGACTATCTCAATGCCAGCCTCCTCTCTGATATGCTTATAAATCTCCATTAAGCCTCCTATGTGAACCTAGCTATCATCGTCCACTCGTTTTTGGTCAAAATGAAATTCATATTGCCTCTTTCCAATACTATGTGTATAAAATAAATTACATCATATACGAGTGTATATATGATGTAATATGTATATAAAATATCACATGATGTATCCTTATTTCATTTTGCCTCTTTCCAATTATTTTATTTCATCATATATATCACATGTTGTCATAGTTTCCAATATTACGTATAAAAAATAAATTATTTTAAAATATTGAAAGAGAGAAAAAAAATGAAATGATTTCACTATTAAAACCATTTAGCTCCTCCTCCTCTTTCGCGTGGCTATCTCCCACCCCCATCCATCCCACACTGCTCTTCCACGTGCATGAAGCCACTCTTCAACGACCCCTACCTGCCATCACTTGCTCCACCTATCGACTCATGTTGGCTCTAAACTCAGACTCCATCAATCCATGCTATCTCTACCGCTTTCCAGTCCATCCGGATCAAGGAAGCCACGAGGAGGCATGGGTTGCATCCACGCCCCTCCCCATTAACCACCGCGGGGTTTCTCCCCCTTCTAAACGATGCTCCATCTCCCGCACACGAGCCTGGTCTCCCATTGTTTCTCATGAGAATTCTAAGTGCGGGCCATTTGACTTGTGGGGATCTAACTATCCTTCCAACTCTGGTCATCAATAATGTGCAGTATTGAGGGAAGCTGGAGAGAACTGTTGTATTGAAGGCTTTATGTCCAAGATTTAAAGAAACTACAGACCCGCCAATTGGTTTGAGTGGAGATTTTGAGACAAATGAATGTATGACAAATAATGGTGGTTGTTGGAAGGCTTGGAGGAATGGGTTGACCTGGTTGAACGGGAGGATATCCAAGTTTCTCAGAACTCGGGGTGGCCATGGATGCACCCGAAGTGGGTGATGTCGATGCCCTTCGCCTGGTCTTAGGTACAATTTAAAATTTTCCCCTCTTAGATTTCAATTCTTGGCCTCGGTTCAACTTCCTTAAACCAGTTTGATTTACGTTTCAGCCATTTGAAGGTTTATTATTGTGGTTATTATTGCTACCCTAGGATTTCAACGCTCAACCAACTGATTGCTCTTTTGAAATTGGATTTTCCTCCTTGTTTACAGCTTAGTGGTATTCATTTTTTGGCTTTCGAATTAGACTTTACAGCGATGGTTTCTGATATCGAACCACAGCATACTATGTTTCTGCAAAAAAAAATTATTTATTTATTTATTATTATTTTATTTATTTTAAATATATATTAAATATTTTGGCTCAAACCCAGAATCGAGTCCAGGTAATAGAATTCACGCGTTGTGCAGATCATGCTGGCTAGGTCACAGATACACACGTTCTAAGCTTGTGTAATTCATTGCTTGGCATTGAGCTTGGTACTTTGATTAGGGATAAACAAACCTTTTTCATTGTTAAGACTGGAGTGATTCTCCAGTCTTCCCCTTTTCCCTCTTAATGTCGATTTGAAGGTGAGGATCCATCACGTGAACCTGTTTCCATTCTATTAAGGATGAAAACTCTGTCAATTTGAAATTATAATTTTTTTTACATATTATATTCTATATGAGGAGAAGAAACGACCTACGCAAAACAGGAAAACTCCTCATTCTTGCTATTAATACGTTTTTTTTGTGTGGGTGAAAGCGATGGGAAGGGTAGAAGCGCCTATGCACACCCATGACTTTGTTCATGGGAAGCCACCAATATCGACTCACACGCAGGCATTATCTGCGCAGGCCGGCTTTGATATTGGATACCATTCCCAAATTATACAGTCGATTACACATTTTTACAAAGAATACGCATCTCTGTGTAAGTTTTGTGTAAGTAAGTAAGGGCGATTAATAGGAAGGAAAGGAGGGACTCTGCATCTCTGCATGGGCCATCAACAAAACCAACTACAACATCTGCAAAAATGTATTATCATAAATTCTAAACAGGTAAGAATTCTATAGTTTGCAACGCAGCTTCAGATTCTTCCCGTTGATAATTTGCCTTTACAATGCTTCAATTTCTGCCTTATTATGGAAACATTAGTTGCTTCAATGCTCATTTTAATCCATCTTGGGCGATTATCATGTGGTTCTGCTCTACATTTTTTTCATGGGATTTTTCTTGTTGTTTATAAAGTTCTTATTATTCCTGTATAGGGTCGGAGGCATGACGAGGCCACCTGTGCTCTCGACAGAGCCGTCATCAAAAGCTTCCTGGTGTTCAGCTAGGATCTCGTGAAGGGCCTCAAGGCACAGACGAAATAAACGCTCGAGTACTTCGGAGCTCAGAGGTCAGTCGGTATTTCGATATACCCACGGACAAAATCAAAAGGAGAAGCTACACGTAGCAGCATTCTATTCGCTCTATGAGCGAGGAATCTAGCCGACGTGGATGGTTATGTTTCTCATTGGTGAAACGCCTACAACGTAAAAATGTTTCCAGTATATTAAGGATGTAATAATCCCTTTTGTTGGGCATGAAAACTTGGATTTGATATGACTATTAATGTGTTTATGAAGTTAAATAATTTTAATTGAAATATGTCAATGGAACAATTTCTATTAATAATGAGTAATAATGAGGAGTATAGAATATTTATACACTCTTTTTAACTCAAAGAGTATAGAATATTTTCTATTAATTAGAAGTATATAATATTTATACACTTCTCTCTTAAAACTATAAGAGAAATATTTTCTATTAATGAGGACTATAAAATATTTATACAATCTTGTTGTAAGATCAAATAAGGCTCCCAATTTATTGATTGGGCAGAAGAGAATATAACCTTAAAAACTTTGGATAAAAAGTTTTGGAATATGTGCAGAGACTAATACAATCGCATAAAGCGATTTCTATAGTCCCTGCTACTTGGCAAGCCAGCAGAAACTAATAAGAGGAACTTGTGAGTGTTATCTAATATCTAGAACTCATTTAATTTTTTTTCTTTTTTCAAAAAAAAAATACCATCCATAAAGATAAAAAGGTAGAAAGATAATTTAAGATTTAAACATTACTGAAATATCTTTCTAATCTTTTCAAATATATTTTATTTTTATTTCTTTTAATATTTAATTTCTAAAAATAAAATAAACAAAATTAATTTAAAAAATTTAAAACTCAAAACTTAAAAAATAGAACTAAAACTTAATGATTATGTAATATAAGTATATTTTGTTTTTGTCCATTTCTATCTATAAAAAAAAGATATGACCAAATTACATACTTTTATTTTATAAATAAAATGTTTCAACATTCATTAAATGATAAGCCTATGAAGAGTTTTTTTTTAACTCACCTCATTGTTTGTTTTTAAGACCATATAAAAATAAATCAAGAAGGAAAAACAAAAATTTATTGCCATATTTATCCAAGTTATTAACCAATTAAAATAAGTAGAATTAATATAAAAAAAAGCACAAAAAAACAAGTAAATAGAAAAAGATTTCACCCCAACAATAACTTCAATCTATAGAGACTATTCATGGCATTATCATGTTATTAGATTATAAAAAATGCAATGGAAGGAAGCGAAATTTGGATATTCTCTTACTAACTTTGCAAAGCTTTTGCCTCTATATCTTCACTTTTTACAATGATTTGAAAGACATCCTTTCTATAATGGACAAGAAAATTAATGTTATTTATAATACATAAAATCCCCAAGGTAAGAAATAGTGTAAATTAATGTTATTTACAATACATAAATTCCCCAAGGTAAGAAATAGTGTAGTGTTAGAAATCAATTCCAATGCCAATAATAAAAGTTAGAAAAATATATACACAATCAAATATAAGACCTTCATGGAGTAAGTCAAGAGATTTCAAATCTCATTTTCATCGGGATGGTAATGTAGTAACTGAGCGATAGTGAGAATGGATTGAATCCTCCACATGGATTTTCATCGAAGTAGTGGGACAATCAACAATAACAATGGATTTTACAACAAGGGCCTATAAACATCCTTGAGGAGTTATGGGTGGATATTCTTCAATAATTTTTTTCATTTCTTTTATAGATTCAGTTTCATAAATGACAATTTTATGAGGAAGTAGTGGCATAAAACTAGATTTTAGCAGTGGAGGTGCAATGTTGGAAGCATAATGTGATGTCTCGGTGGATTCTCTCCAATTAAATATTTGATGTGTGGGATATTTTAGGGTTCACATCTATCGTGCCAATAGCTAGAGGAAGTGATCAAATTACCAAGCAAAGTTGGCACTATGCATAGGAGGTAAGGAAATGAAATGAATTTCACGTATGTTGGGATATGGCCTAAGGTTTGGAAGTAAGGAAAGAGAGGGGGGGAGGGTTAGACATTGGGTTTTTTTTCTCAAGTATAAGTGACTAGTTTCAACTAATTATGTAGACTCATTATAATGGGTGTCAAAATGGATGGAAAATCTAACCTTTTTTCTTTTGTACGCCTCACCAAATGTTATGGTATCCTTCATTGTGACCTTCCCTTGGGATATGAGATGTTCTTCCTTCCCAAAAACTCGCCTGCAAAACCTAGCATACAAGCACAAAGATACCTTGGGAAAGGCTATCATAGGTCACAAAGATTAGAAATATACTCAAGTTCATAGTTTAGGAAACAACCTATGCAAGGCTATCAAAAATCCATAAACGTGAGAATACCTCTCATGCACCTCAAATCCTCCAACAACTAAAACATCATGAACTAGGCCAACTCCCTCAGCCTGAGAGAATTTCAAAGCAAGAGTAACATCATGGTCAAATCCTTATATCTAAGATAATCCATCAACCTCATCCATGTACTATATAATAATCCCATCAGATGCAATCTTGGAATCAATATCAGCATCATCCTCCATCAAGGCATCAAACATCTCCTTTGGACAACTAGAAGGGCCATGGATAGAAGAAAACAATGCACTATGACTAACATATATCCTAGGAGGCATACTCACCCTCGCTAAATATATGGGCACTCCTATGTTCTCATGTGCATCCTATAATTTCTAGGTAATCCATCTCAACCTCCTGTGTGTTGGGGTAGAAGGTGAAAGCATGTCCAGTACACCCAATCTAACCACATCTCCCTCTGAATCTGACTATCTCGAGTCTTTAGAACAACAACTTCCACATTTTCTTCAATAACTAAAGTAAAATATTGTGAACTAGAAGACCTCACATCCTTGTCAAATATCACATCTCTACTCACCAATGTCTCCAACTATGTTGGAATATTTATCTTGTAAGTTGTAGAAGTATCATTGTATCCATCAACACAAGATGTAATCAGACCATCCAAAATAGGTTATGAACCTCTCTCCATGCATACCACCATGTTTGTGCCTCCTCAAAGCTAGAAGGCTCTTCCATTGTAAGTTTCAAACATGTGAAGTGAAACAATGCATACAGATTCTTACAAAAAATAGATATTAAACAATGGCACACACACAATACACAGAGATTTACCTTTAACTAGGAAAAAACAACAAAACTTAGAGTCGCACCTCTATCTTTTTCGTCATGTTTCTTAACCATTCACAACACAATATTTAGGTATTTTGATACATCCAAAAACCTAAATGAATTAGATTAAGACCCTAATCCCTTGACCATGATTAATTACATATTTTCCAAAAACAATAGCTCAAATAAATTTGTGAACCTCACCGAAGTCTGCTTCCTAGAGTAAGGGGGGCATCAACATGCCCCTCCTCCCGACCCTACAAGGCCCCCTAAGAGGGATCGTAAGGTGATTCATACCCACATGAAAAGTATATAACACATACCCAACATCCATCCTCCCATTGAAATGTACAAGTTCCATTGGATCAACAAGTAACCTAAAAATGCCACCCCTTCTCTCCCATCTACCCAAAGTCTTAGGACTAGCTAAACTACAATCATCGATGGTGCATTGGTGTTCCTCGGAAGAAAATTTCCATTGTACATTTTCCATACAATAAACGAAAGAATATTCTACTTCAAACCAGTAACAAACAAAACATTATCCAACTCCTGGGACCAACTCCTCTCACAGGATAAGTAGCATCATTACTTAGCTCCACATGTATGCCTCCCTCTTTCTCCTAAATACTATTGAATAAATACATGCCATACGCCATATGTCTCGAAACTCCACTTTATACATAACATCCAACACTATATGTGGTGTTAGAATACAAGAAACAGACAAAATCCATAATCTTGGAAAATTTGCAATATGGAGAAGATCCTCCACTTATCAAGGGTGAAAAATGCATTGGCCTATACCAATACAACTTAACCACTTATTGCAGCTCCTCCTGAGTATCCCACCCATTGAAAGTAAAACCATACAAGCCAATAATCACATAGATATATCACCTATCACTAAAACCCCTAGAACCACCTATCATAGGTCCTCATAGTCATCACACATGTTGAAAATAAATCCATAATAGCCATCAATGTAGTAGATCCATCACCTCTTATCACGATAAAACCACATCAAAACCTTTCGCAGGTTCTAGTGTTCATCTCAAGCAACCTAGGGTATCACACCCAACAACCTCAAACAAGGTATGATTCATCTCCCAAGTAATATTCAACTGACCACATAAACTTTGATACCATGCTAAAATTTCTAAGTTCAAGAATTTTAAAGAAAAACATAAATTTCACCTCTTAACTAAATGTTTCCAAAATCTTAACCCTATGAATTTTCAACATTAGAGTTGCTATGGAATATAATAAAAAATAGTGGTAGAAATGGACAACTTTTTATTCCTTAAAAACCCCAAACTTCTAACCAATCGAAGACAAAAGATACCAAGGTGCTATGATAAGTTTCAACTCTCTAGGGAAACCTTATCATGCATAAACTAGATCTGAAAACTAGTATTTACAACAGTAAATACATCAATAAAATAACCCTTGTCTTTTAATTACTATGTTAAATCATTTACATAATTTCCCCCAACTTATGTTAAATCATTTACATGATTTCCCCCAATTTATGTTAAATTATTTACATGATTTCCCCCCATTTATGTCAAATCAACAAGACATATATAACTAGAAATTAGAAAATCATGAAGAAATAGATGGCAGAAAATGAAGTTTGGAATTACAAGGTATTGGACAACTTGAAACTCCGTTAATATGAATAAGATGAATTTATTGTACATACCATAGCTTTATCACAAGGCTAGTACAATCCACTACTCTCCAAAACCCTAACTAAGAAAAGTAATGTAAAAGCGTAG
This sequence comes from Larix kaempferi, assembly GCA_027924585.1. Lineage (NCBI taxonomy): Eukaryota > Viridiplantae > Streptophyta > Pinopsida > Pinales > Pinaceae > Larix > Larix kaempferi. The sequence continues at coordinate 2,853,271 of BSBM01000184.1, read as the reverse complement.
CTCAACCAAGGAGGTCTGACAAGCAAGGTAAGACGTGTCCTCTTCTTCTTCTTCACCAAATACAACCTAAGGTTTCATCCCAAAACTATAATCTTTAAATATCCAAGGGATAAAATCCTAACCCTAGACTTCAAGATGCTCCAAGAAAAACAAGGAACTCGAGTGACTCGAAGAGAGAGAGAGAGAGAGAGAGAGAGAGAGACCAAGTAAAAATGAAGATATAAGAGAGAGCGGAAGAGTAGTGCTCTCATAAGCACATTTATACACAATAATGAATGAATATAAATGATCATCACCTCCAGCATCTTCTTCACAAGAGTAAACCCTAGTCACAAGAGCAAGATTCTAACAAATACATCATCTTTCCCTTTCATAACTTCTCCTAGGGTTTCCTCATGAACTTTAACGACTCACTCCATGAAGACAAATACAAAGAGAAGAGTACAATGATGTTATATGAATATGAGTGAAGAACCCTTTCATTACCTTTTGTATATGGGAGGAAAGGGAGGCCAACAATACAATGTGGTTCAATTTCCTTCACACAGCCTATAATAAACGGATGTAGTCTCACACAACTGAAATGCTCATTTCCAAGGGTACACATGTCAAGCTCCATGGTGATGTCGTACACAATAAGGGCTCCAAGATCATTGTAGCTACATAAGGAGCGTCCAAACTCTTCCACCACAAGCCCACATGGAATCCATCACTCCTACTAAGCCATGTGTCCACTAGGTCTGCAATGTTTTTTAACTCTTAAACTTATAACACAACCAAGGATACAAAGATTTATAATGCAAGAAACTAGAAATTATAATGCAGAATAATCAAACACAAAGACAATTGAAATGAAATGTTGTATAATAAACCCTTGTATTATGATAATCCAATATAAAGCAATGTTCACTTGCCTCTTAAGGTGGGGCGACATTTCACTTGAGTCAAGCTCCAAATACAACAATACTTAACAAAATAATACATAGCCTCCTAACTCTTTTAATAGGGTTTCAATAGATAAAACCCTAACTACTTGTGGTCTCATAATTAATGAGTACCAACTACCTATTGGGTCTTAATTAATAGAGAGATCATTTTTACATTAATTAATTATCCACTACTATCTAATCGACCTTATTCAGAGAAGATGGTCGCATACATTAATTGACTAAATTCTATGTAACCTAAAGTAAGGACGTCAGGGTAGGACCTTAACATGGTCCATTCACATTGCATCCCCAAGACAACTCAAAGCCTCCATAAAAGAATCCAAGCTAGACCATTCCATCTAAGACCCAATTCCTTCTACAAGATGCACATGCTCCTTCTTCTAAGTAGGGTGTTCTCCAAGCGTAGTGAACCTTAATAGATAAAAGATAAAAATAAAACCTTAACCTAACTTCAAAAATGTCAAAATGTATCCACACAAGAATAACACCAAGATAGAGAAATAACCCTTAGGGTAGGGAAACACCATTAAATACTCATTATGTAAGGAATCATTCCACAAGCCATACTTGCTACAAAACAATGCAACCAACACATCTCAATAAAATGATACGCATGTATATTTATACTTTTTCGTGAATATTCCTATGGGTCTATGCCAAGTACATCTTATTATTATAACATTTCCTCTAACTACCTAATGGGCCTATTTATAACCCGCCAACTAACAAGTGGGCATATTACATTATTATGGCCACATTACAATCATTATCTCCTTGGGTACATCCCTAGGTACTCCATATTATCCTCCCTTTGTACATTACATTCCATCCTCCTTCGCATGTTTCATCATCGAAACATGGGTGGAAAACAGATAATATGATCTACTAAGCAATGTATTTGATTGGTACTAAGCATGAGCATCTATCCATCCTAGTGAAATGTGTACATGGGATGGGGTGTTATCACATTAATTTCACACACATGTGGCATTTCAATTATTATTGCATAGAAGCATCGTTGACATACAACATGCACCTCATGGGGTTTTTTCATTAGTAAAATCAACATATGAAACAAAGCAATGAATGGTTGAATCATACTTCAGGCCAACCACATGGGGTTTTTCAAAGGAAAATCGCGCACCTTGTGGGTTTGTCAAAGACGACCCTCGCAAGATAATATGAAAAAAATCTCAAAACCCGCGTGTTTGTGCCAGCACGTGGACCAAAATTTTGTGGTGCATTCAAATATTTACAACCACATTTTGGCTTCAGTGACTTGGAATTGGATTCCTTCACATACTTGGGCATTCAATAGCCCCATACTTATACATTCATAAGAGGGATAATTCACATGAAGAATTAGTTGTTTGGGGACCTCCATTTTTCTATAAAAGGAATCTATGAGCATGCATTTTATAAGGATAAATCAAAAGCAAAGTTATGTTACAAGAATCAGCTTGAGAGAATCATCTTTCAACCTCATTCTTATCATCATTGGCATTTCAAGCTCACTTAGATTCTTCCTCAAGAAGCAAGTATTTTCCTTCATCATCCCAAGTTAGTTAGCGAACAATTAGAGAGAGATCAAAGGACCCTCCCAAAAGGAGTGTTGCCTACCATTTGCAAGCAACATTCTCCCCAGCGACACCATTGTATTCAAGCTTTTATATTGAACATAAACATTTCGCTGAAGTTCATCTCTTTGTTGTGTTTTTATCGTATTTATGCAAATTTTATTTTCCAAGTAGTCATTCTATGTATTTTTATTCCTTTAATAACTTTATCATTGTTTATTGGACTTACTAACCATAAACTCACAATGTTGCCTTGCCTACAACCTACAAGATAATGAAGGATTTCCCACACTTGGGCCATTTTTCCCATAAAAATATTGGCAAATTCACTTTGTGTTTTTTAATTTTTCATGTATTTAGGTTGTATTTTTGCTTATTAATTGATTTGGCGCTCTTATGGGATCAATACCTTGTTTTTACCCATAACTAGTGAATTTTGTAGGCCAAATTCCAAGCTTTCTCATCTTCTCATCCATGCAGATCTTGTCATTTGTTTCGTATAAAATAGCATGGTTTTTTCTTTAAAATTCACACAATCATGCTACTCTTCTGTGTTCACTTCCGCACGAACACCGTGTGTAGGTATTGTCGCCTCTTATGCCTATATTGGGAAATCCACGAATCAACAAGGACTGACACAAAATCGAAGGAAAAGAATTTTAGATATGACCAATGCATTTCCACATGGGTCAAGAGTAGAATTTGTTCCACATAACTGATTTAGATGGTAATTCATGCTCCCACGCGACTGATAGCTCAAAACCACATGGTTGTTCAAATTTTTACTTTTTCAACTTGTTGCGATTCACAAGCAGTCCACATATATGTTCATGTTACTTAAGAATTAAAATCAATCACAAATTTCTTTTTACTTCCTTAGGAATTTAAATTCATAGTTTATATAGGAGAGCAAAGTCACATTTTGTAACTTTCATTTTTCCTAGGAATTGAGATTAGGAAGTCTCCAACAACCTCATAGATTACGCTATAGTAAATTACCACAATTGCTTTCAAGTTATAAGAAATTATTAATCTAGGAACATGAGTTAGCTTGCATTACTTTATACTCTAAGACGCTTGCATATTTATTTCTTGTTTAAAGCAATTTAGATAAAATCCACTCTTTACACAAATAAGGGACCTAAAAAATCTTACAATCCTAGTATGCTCTTTAACTTGCACCCATAAAGTAATCTTGGTGAATCAGAAAATTCCATAAGATCAAATACCTCCCTTTTCACGTTTCTTGTGTTTAGTTTCATTTTGCAAAAACGTTTCTTTTACTGAAACCAAGAATTTTTATTAATAAAAGGGTAATTGCAGTCGAGCCATCCAGTCATAAAGCATACAAAAAGAGAGGGCCCAATGTTCTGGAAGCCATGTTTCAAAATTTCTTATGTCCCTATTTTTTACCCATCCATCATTGTTGGTATTGTATCTTCCAGTGAGTTTACTAGTATAGATCTTTACAAAACTTAAATAGCAAAATTTGCATTTAAAACACATTAATTCTAGATAAAGACATGGTAATTTGAAAAACATGGTGGTTTGCTGAGCTGCAATCTGGATGATTGACGACGTGTTGTTGAGAGGAGGGTGCTGGTCTATGTTGCTTGACAGTAATTGTTGGTCTGAGGGCACCATTGGTGAACCGCAACATGATTTACTAACTATTCCTCCCTTTCCAGTCCCTAAATTGTATTTAGCGAGCCTACAGATGAGACTAAATCGTTCTTAACCCCGCATACACGCGGTGCTAGCTCTTTTTTCATACTCCTAATCTCTTTCTACATTTCCTGAATTATTTCTCCATGCTCCCGACCGCGTCCCCTGAGGCATCTTATTTCCACCTCTAGCATGGATATCTTCGAGTTTTCCCTTTCCAATTTCGTTGAAAATTATTCATACCCATAAGATATTACCACCCCCAAAATGTATTTGTTGTTTCTACAACCTAATCCCCATGATTTTCTAAAAAATTATAGGGCCCCTCCTTTCTTTTGAAGAAGTCTTGTGGTCTCTTGAAGCTTGTTTTTTGACCCATTAAGTTGTTCTCTTTCTTCAAGAAAAGTTGTTCTTTTTTTTGCTAAGGTAAACTTCACTTTTTTTACCAACACTGGTCGTAGTGTTCTATTTTATTTTTTGCGACCAGTGGATATCATTGATAAAGGGGTCGTAGTGTTTAAGGTTAAATTCTCCGACCATTGTGCACCATTTTGTCTTATCTTTCACTAACCGTTGCACGCCCTTTTGGCTTGCCACTCGCCGATCGGTCGCAGCATTTAGATCTAACGTCACCGACCGTTGCGCGACCTATTAAGTTGTTTTTCGCCGATCAATCGTAGTTTTCTATTTTTGTCTTCACCGAGCATGGCGCAGTATTTAACGCCAACTTTGCCGACCATTGCGCCTTGTTTTGGTTGTTTTCTCGCCAATTCATCGCTGGTCTTGGGGCCTGGTTTTGCCGATTGGTCGCAGTGTCTAACTCTAACATCGTCGACCGTGGAGCCAGTTTTTGGCTTAATTTTGGCCGACCATTTGCTTTTCAGAAGCCTTGCCTCCCGCATCCGTCGCAATTGTTAACCTCTAAACCGTCGATCGTTGCGCAACATCCAAGTTGTGTATCGCCGATCGATCTGCGCAGACCATAAGTTTTCGTCGGCACCTTTTTTTGGGAGATGTGAAGGTGGATAGGTTGGGCCTTAAAAGAGCATTTATATTTTCAAACTCTCGAGCCCCGTGCATTATAAATGCCCAGCTGGAGACCCGTGCGGCTTAAGTACGTTGGAAGTTTTATAAAGGGGTTTTTCTTGCTTTGTTGTCCATCGTTGTGAAAAGAGAAACGCCGCTCGAAGCTTGCAAACTCACCACCAGTCGAAAGACGCCAAGAGCCTGCCTGAGGAAGGTTCATGCCCTCGTGTTACCTCTCTGTCATTGACAGGTAGGATCGTTAAACTATCATTTTCCGTTTTGGGTCACATAGTGCATTTTTCTATGAGATTTTTAAGCACGTTTAAGGAGTCGAAGTCTTGAATGTAAGCTCAGTTCTGTCATACCACTTGGATCTACCTGCTTGACCCAAAATATATTGGTTAGCACGCCAACCCGCATGCTCTCACATACTGTCCCTTTTATATTTTCCTACCCCATGCCCTCGAGGTCCCCGTGCCTTGCCTTTTGGTAGTAGCCTCTTATCATTTCACACCAGTTGAGTGCTCTTCTAACCAAGTTGAAGGATTTTCCT